>CM070479.1:55915678-56374881 GCA_036324585.1 Champsocephalus esox | reverse complement strand
ACACACCTGATACTGCATATACACATACACACACCTGATACTGCATATACACATATACACACCTGATACTGCATATACACATACACACACCTGATACTGCATATACACATACACACACCTGATACTGCATATACACATATACACACACCTGATACTGCATATACACATACACACACCTGATACTGCATATACACATATACACACACCTGATACTGCATATACACATACACACACCTGATACTGCATATACACATATACACACCTGATACTGCATATACACATATACACACCTGATACTGCATATACACATATACACACACACCTGATACTGCATATACACATATACACACCTGATACTGCATAACACATATACACACCTGATACTGCATATACACATACACACACCTGATACTGCATATACACATATACACACACCTGATACTGCATATACACATATACACACCTGATACTGCATATACACATATCACACACCTGATACTGCATATACACATATACACACACCTGATACTGCATATACACATATACACACCTGATACTGCATATACACATATACACACCTGATACTGCATATACACATATACACACACCTGATACTGCATATACACATATACACACCTGATACTGCATATACACATACACACACCTGATACTGCATATACACATATACACACCTGATACTGCATATACACATACACACACACCTGATACTGCATATACACATACACACACACCTGATACTGCATATACACATACACACACCTGATACTGCATATACACATATACACACCTGATACTGCATATACACATACACACACCTGATACTGCATATACACATATACACACACCTGATACTGCATATACACATATACACACCTGATACTGCATATACACATATACACACACCTGATACTGCATATACACATACACACACCTGATACTGCATATACACATATACACACACCTGATACTGCATATACACATATACACACCTGATACTGCATATACACATATACACACCTGATACTGCATATACACATATACACACACCTGATACTGCATATACACATACACACACCTGATACTGCATATACACATATACACACCTGATACTGCATATACACATATACACACCTGATACTGCATATACACATACACACACACCTGATACTGCATATACACATATACACACACCTGATACTGCATATACACATATACACACCTGATACTGCATATACACATATACACACCTGATACTGCATATACACATACACACACCTGATACTGCATATACACAACACACCTGATACTGCATATACACATATACACACCTGATACTGCATATACACATATACACACCTGATACTGCATATACACATATACACACCTGATACTGCATATACACATACACACACCTGATACTGCATATACACATACACACACCTGATACTGCATATACACATATACACACACCTGATACTGCATATACACATATACACACACCTGATACTGCATATACACATATACACACACCTGATACTGCATATACACATATACACACACCTGATACTGCATATACACATATACACACACCTGATACTGCATATACACATATACACACCTGATACTGCATATACACATATACACACCTGATACTGCATATACACATATACACACCTGATACTGCATATACACACCTGATACTGCATATACACATATACACACCTGATACTGCATATACACATACACACACCTGATACTGCATATACACATATACACACCTGATACTGCATATACACATATACACACCTGATACTGCATATACACATATACACACCTGATACTGCATATACACATATACACACCTGATACTGCATATACACATATACACACCTGATACTGCATATACACATACACACACCTGATACTGCATATACACATACACACACCTGATACTGCATATACACATACACACACACCTGATACTGCATATACACATATACACACCTGATACTGCATATACACATATACACACACCTGATACTGCATATACACATACACACACACCTGATACTGCATATACACATACACACACACCTGATACTGCATATACACATATACACACCTGATACTGCATATACACATACACACACCTGATACTGCATATACACATATACACACACCTGATACTGCATATACACATATAACACACCTGATACTGCATATACACATATACACACCTGATACTGCATATACACATATACACACACCTGATACTGCATATACACATACACACACCTGATACTGCATATACACATACACACACCTGATACTGCATATACACATACACACACCTGATACTGCATATACACATATACACACCTGATACTGCATATACACATATACAACACCTGATACTGCATATACACATACACACACCTGATACTGCATATACACATATACACACCTGATACTGCATATACACATATACACACCTGATACTGCATATACACATATACACACCTGATACTGCATATACACATACACACACCTGATACTGCATATACACATACACACACCTGATACTGCATATACACATACACACACCTGATACTGCATATACACATATACACACCTGATACTGCATATACACATACACACACCTGATACTGCATATACACATACACACACCTGATACTGCATATACACATACACACACCTGATACTGCATATACACATATCACACACCTGATACTGCATATACACATACACACACCTGATACTGCATATACACATATACACACCTGATACTGCATATACACATATACACACCTGATACTGCATATACACATATACACACCTGATACTGCATATACACATAACACACCTGATACTGCATATACACATATACACACCTGATACTGCATATACACATATACACACCTGATACTGCATATACACATATACACACCTGATACTGCATATACACATACACACACCTGATACTGCATATACACATACACACACCTGATACTGCATATACACATACACACACCTGATACTGCATATACACATACACACACCTGATACTGCATATACACATACACACACCTGATACTGCATATACACATACACACACCTGATACTGCATATACACATACACACACACCTGATACTGCATATACACATACACACACCTGATACTGCATATACACATATACACACACCTGATACTGCATATACACATATACACACACCTGATACTGCATATACACATATACACACCTGATACTGCATATACACATACACACACCTGATACTGCATATACACATACACACACCTGATACTGCATATACACATACACACACACCTGATACTGCATATACACATATACACACCTGATACTGCATATACACATACACACACCTGATACTGCATATACACATACACACACCTGATACTGCATATACACATATACACACCTGATACTGCATATACACATATACACACCTGATACTGCATATACACATACACACACCTGATACTGCATATACACATACACACACCTGATACTGCATATACACATACACACACCTGATACTGCATATACACATATACACACCTGATACTGCATATACACATATACACACCTGATACTGCATATACACATATACACACACCTGATACTGCATATACACATACACACACCTGATACTGCATATACACATAACACACACCTGATACTGCATATACACATATACACACACCTGATACTGCATATACACATACACACACCTGATACTGCATATACACATACACACACCTGATACTGCATATACACATATACACACCTGATACTGCATATACACATACACACACCTGATACTGCATATACACATACACACACCTGATACTGCATATACACATATACACACCTGATACTGCATATACACATACACACACCTGATACTGCATATACACATATACACACCTGATACTGCATATACACATATACACACCTGATACTGCATATACACATATACACACCTGATACTGCATATACACATACACACACCTGATACTGCATATACACATATACACACACCTGATACTGCATATACACATATACACACCTGATACTGCATATACACATATACACACCTGATACTGCATATACACATATACACACCTGATACTGCATATACACATACACACACCTGATACTGCATATACACATACACACACCTGATACTGCATATACACATATACACACCTGATACTGCATATACACATAACACACCTGATACTGCATATACACATATACACACCTGATACTGCATATACACATACACACACCTGATACTGCATATACACATATACACACCTGATACTGCATATACACATACACACACCTGATACTGCATATACACATATACACACCTGATACTGCATATACACATACACACACCTGATACTGCATATACACATACACACACCTGATACTGCATATACACATATACACACCTGATACTGCATATACACATACACACACCTGATACTGCATATACACATATACACACACCTGATACTGCATATACACATATACACACCTGATACTGCATATACACATATACACACCTGATACTGCATATACACATATACACACACCTGATACTGCATATACACATACACACACCTGATACTGCATATACACATATACACACCTGATACTGCATATACACATATACACACACCTGATACTGCATATACACATATACACACCTGATACTGCATATACACATATACACACCTGATACTGCATATACACATATACACACCTGATACTGCATATACACATACACACACCTGATACTGCATATACACATACACACACCTGATACTGCATATACACATATACACACCTGATACTGCATATACACATACACACACCTGATACTGCATATACACATACACACACACCTGATACTGCATATACACATATACACACCTGATACTGCATATACACATACACACACCTGATACTGCATATACACATACACACACCTGATACTGCATATACACATATACACACACCTGATACTGCATATACACATAACACACACCTGATACTGCATATACACATATACACACCTGATACTGCATATACACATATACACACCTGATACTGCATATACACATACACACACCTGATACTGCATATACACATATACACACCTGATACTGCATATACACATACACACACCTGATACTGCATATACACATACACACACCTGATACTGCATATACACATATACACACCTGATACTGCATATACACATATCACACACCTGATACTGCATATACACATATACACACCTGATACTGCATATACACATATACACACCTGATACTGCATATACACATACACACACCTGATACTGCATATACACATATACACACCTGATACTGCATATACACATACACACTGATACTGCATATACACATATACACACCTGATACTGCATATACACATAACACACACCTGATACTGCATATACACATATACACACACCTGATACTGCATATACACATATACACACCTGATACTGCATATACACATACACACACCTGATACTGCATATACACATATACACACACCTGATACTGCATATACACATACACACACCTGATACTGCATATACACATACACACACCTGATACTGCATATACACATATACACACCTGATACTGCATATACACATATACACACCTGATACTGCATATACACATACACACACCTGATACTGCATATACACATACACACACCTGATACTGCATATACACATATACACACCTGATACTGCATATACACATATACACACCTGATACTGCATATACACATACACACACCTGATACTGCATATACACATACACACACCTGATACTGCATATACACATATACACACCTGATACTGCATATACACATACACACACCTGATACTGCATATACACATATACACACCTGATACTGCATATACACATATACACACCTGATACTGCATATACACATACACACACCTGATACTGCATATACACATATACACACACCTGATACTGCATATACACATATCACACACCTGATACTGCATATACACATATACACACACCTGATACTGCATATACACATACACACACCTGATACTGCATATACACATATACACACCTGATACTGCATATACACATACACACACCTGATACTGCATATACACATACACACACCTGATACTGCATATACACATACACACACCTGATACTGCATATACACATATACACACACCTGATACTGCATATACACATATACACACCTGATACTGCATATACACATATACACACCTGATACTGCATATACACATATACACACCTGATACTGCATATACACATACACACACCTGATACTGCATATACACATACACACACCTGATACTGCATATACACATACACACACCTGATACTGCATATACACATATACACACCTGATACTGCATATACACATACACACACCTGATACTGCATATACACATACACACACCTGATACTGCATATACACATATACACACCTGATACTGCATATACACATATACACACCTGATACTGCATATACACATATACACACACCTGATACTGCATATACACATATACACACCTGATACTGCATATACACATAACACACACCTGATACTGCATATACACATATACACACCTGATACTGCATATACACATATACACACCTGATACTGCATATACACATACACACACCTGATACTGCATATACACATACACACACCTGATACTGCATATACACATATACACACCTGATACTGCATATACACATATACACACCTGATACTGCATATACACATATACACACACCTGATACTGCATATACACATACACACACCTGATACTGCATATACACATATACACACCTGATACTGCATATACACATATACACACCTGATACTGCATATACACATATACACACCTGATACTGCATATACACATATACACACCTGATACTGCATATACACATACACACACCTGATACTGCATATACACATACACACACCTGATACTGCATATACACATACACACACCTGATACTGCATATACACATACACACACCTGATACTGCATATACACATATACACACCTGATACTGCATATACACATACACACACCTGATACTGCATATACACATACACACACCTGATACTGCATATACACATATACACACCTGATACTGCATATACACATACACACACCTGATACTGCATATACACATATACACACCTGATACTGCATATACACATATACACACCTGATACTGCATATACACATATACACACACCTGATACTGCATATACACATACACACACCTGATACTGCATATACACATACACACACCTGATACTGCATATACACATACACACACCTGATACTGCATATACACATATACACACCTGATACTGCATATACACATACACACACCTGATACTGCATATACACATATACACACCTGATACTGCATATACACATATACACACACCTGATACTGCATATACACATACACACACCTGATACTGCATATACACATACACACACCTGATACTGCATATACACATATACACACCTGATACTGCATATACACATACACACACCTGATACTGCATATACACATACACACACCTGATACTGCATATACACATATACACACCTGATACTGCATATACACATACACACACCTGATACTGCATATACACATATACACACCTGATACTGCATATACACATATACACACCTGATACTGCATATACACATACACACACCTGATACTGCATATACACATATACACACCTGATACTGCATATACACATATACACACCTGATACTGCATATACACATACACACACCTGATACTGCATATACACATATACACACCTGATACTGCATATACACACCTGATACTGCATATACACATATACACACCTGATACTGCATATACACATACACACACCTGATACTGCATATACACATACACACACCTGATACTGCATATACACATATACACACCTGATACTGCATATACACATACACACACCTGATACTGCATATACACATATACACACCTGATACTGCATATACACATACACACACCTGATACTGCATATACACATACACACACCTGATACTGCATATACACATATACACACACCTGATACTGCATATACACATATACACACCTGATACTGCATATACACATACACACACCTGATACTGCATATACACATACACACACACCTGATACTGCATATACACATATACACACCTGATACTGCATATACACATATACACACCTGATACTGCATATACACATATACACACACCTGATACTGCATATACACATATACACACCTGATACTGCATATACACATATACACACCTGATACTGCATATACACATATACACACCTGATACTGCATATACACATATACACACCTGATACTGCATATACACATATACACACCTGATACTGCATATACACATACACACACCTGATACTGCATATACACATACACACACCTGATACTGCATATACACATATACACACCTGATACTGCATATACACATACACACACCTGATACTGCATATACACATACACACACCTGATACTGCATATACACATATACACACCTGATACTGCATATACACATACACACACCTGATACTGCATATACACATACACACACCTGATACTGCATATACACATATACACACACCTGATACTGCATATACACATACACACACCTGATACTGCATATACACATATACACACCTGATACTGCATATACACATACACACACCTGATACTGCATATACACATATACACACCTGATACTGCATATACACATATACACACCTGATACTGCATATACACATATACACACCTGATACTGCATATACACATATACACACCTGATACTGCATATACACATATCACACACCTGATACTGCATATACACATATACACACCTGATACTGCATATACACATATACACACCTGATACTGCATATACACATATACACACCTGATACTGCATATACACATATACACACACCTGATACTGCATATACACATATACACACCTGATACTGCATATACACATACACACACCTGATACTGCATATACACATATACACACACCTGATACTGCATATACACATACACACACCTGATACTGCATATACACATATACACACACCTGATACTGCATATACACATACACACACCTGATACTGCATATACACATACACACACCTGATACTGCATATACACATATACACACCTGATACTGCATATACACATACACACACCTGATACTGCATATACACATACACACACACCTGATACTGCATATACACATATACACACCTGATACTGCATATACACATACACACCTGATACTGCATATACACATATACACACACCTGATACTGCATATACACATACACACACCTGATACTGCATATACACATATACACACCTGATACTGCATATACACATATCACACACCTGATACTGCATATACACATATACACACCTGATACTGCATATACACATATCACACACCTGATACTGCATATACACATACACACACCTGATACTGCATATACACATACACACACCTGATACTGCATATACACATATACACACACCTGATACTGCATATACACATATACACACCTGATACTGCATATACACATACACACACACCTGATACTGCATATACACATACACACACCTGATACTGCATATACACATATACACACCTGATACTGCATATACACATATACACACACCTGATACTGCATATACACATACACACACCTGATACTGCATATACACATATACACACACCTGATACTGCATATACACATACACACACCTGATACTGCATATACACATATACACACCTGATACTGCATATACACATATACACACACCTGATACTGCATATACACATACACACACCTGATACTGCATATACACATATACACACCTGATACTGCATATACACATACACACACCTGATACTGCATATACACATACACACACCTGATACTGCATATACACATATACACACCTGATACTGCATATACACATATACACACACCTGATACTGCATATACACATACACACACCTGATACTGCATATACACATATACACACCTGATACTGCATATACACATATACACACCTGATACTGCATATACACATAACACACCTGATACTGCATATACACATATACACACCTGATACTGCATATACACATACACACACCTGATACTGCATATACACATATACACACCTGATACTGCATAACACATATACACACCTGATACTGCATATACACATACACACACCTGATACTGCATATACACATACACACACCTGATACTGCATATACACATACACACACCTGATACTGCATATACACATATACACACCTGATACTGCATATACACATATACACACCTGATACTGCATATACACATATACACACCTGATACTGCATATACACATATACACACACCTGATACTGCATATACACATATACACACACCTGATACTGCATATACACATATACACACCTGATACTGCATATACACATACACACACCTGATACTGCATATACACATACACACACCTGATACTGCATATACACATATACACACCTGATACTGCATATACACATACACACACCTGATACTGCATATACACATATACACACACCTGATACTGCATATACACATATACACACCTGATACTGCATATACACATATACACACCTGATACTGCATATACACATATACACACCTGATACTGCATATACACATATACACACACCTGATACTGCATATACACATAACACACACCTGATACTGCATATACACATATACACACCTGATACTGCATATACACATATACACACCTGATACTGCATATACACATATACACACCTGATACTGCATATACACATATACACACCTGATACTGCATATACACATATACACACACCTGATACTGCATATACACATATACACACCTGATACTGCATATACACATATACACACCTGATACTGCATATACACATATACACACACCTGATACTGCATATACACATAACACACACCTGATACTGCATATACACATATACACACCTGATACTGCATATACACATACACACACCTGATACTGCATATACACATACACACACCTGATACTGCATATACACATATACACACCTGATACTGCATATACACATATACACACACCTGATACTGCATATACACATACACACACCTGATACTGCATATACACATATACACACACCTGATACTGCATATACACATACACACACCTGATACTGCATATACACATATACACACCTGATACTGCATATACACATATACACACCTGATACTGCATATACACATACACACACCTGATACTGCATATACACATATACACACCTGATACTGCATATACACATACACACACCTGATACTGCATATACACATATACACACACCTGATACTGCATATACACATATACACACCTGATACTGCATATACACATACACACACCTGATACTGCATATACACATACACACACCTGATACTGCATATACACATATACACACCTGATACTGCATATACACATACACACACCTGATACTGCATATACACATATACACACCTGATACTGCATATACACATACACACCTGATACTGCATATACACATATACACACCTGATACTGCATATACACATACACACACCTGATACTGCATATACACATATACACACCTGATACTGCATATACACATATACACACCTGATACTGCATATACACATACACACACACCTGATACTGCATATACACATACACACACCTGATACTGCATATACACATATACACACACCTGATACTGCATATACACATACACACACCTGATACTGCATATACACATATACACACCTGATACTGCATATACACATACACACACCTGATACTGCATATACACATATCACACACCTGATACTGCATATACACATATACACACACCTGATACTGCATATACACATACACACACCTGATACTGCATATACACATACACACACCTGATACTGCATATACACATATACACACCTGATACTGCATATACACATATACACACCTGATACTGCATATACACATATACACACCTGATACTGCATATACACATATACACACCTGATACTGCATATACACATATACACACCTGATACTGCATATACACATATACACACACCTGATACTGCATATACACATATACACACACCTGATACTGCATATACACATATACACACCTGATACTGCATATACACATATACACACCTGATACTGCATATACACATATACACACCTGATACTGCATATACACATATACACACCTGATACTGCATATACACATATACACACCTGATACTGCATATACACATATACACACCTGATACTGCATATACACATACACACACCTGATACTGCATATACACATATACACACACCTGATACTGCATATACACATACACACACCTGATACTGCATATACACATACACACACCTGATACTGCATATACACATATACACACCTGATACTGCATATACACATACACACACCTGATACTGCATATACACATACACACACCTGATACTGCATATACACATATACACACCTGATACTGCATATACACATACACACACCTGATACTGCATATACACATACACACACCTGATACTGCATATACACATATACACACCTGATACTGCATATACACATATACACACCTGATACTGCATATACACATATACACACACCTGATACTGCATATACACATATACACACCTGATACTGCATATACACATATACACACCTGATACTGCATATACACACACACCTGATACTGCATATACACATATACACACCTGATACTGCATATACACATATACACACCTGATACTGCATATACACATATACACACCTGATACTGCATATACACATACACACACCTGATACTGCATATACACATATACACACACCTGATACTGCATATACACATATACACACACCTGATACTGCATATACACATATACACACCTGATACTGCATATACACATATACACACCTGATACTGCATATACACATACACACACCTGATACTGCATATACACATATACACACACCTGATACTGCATATACACATATACACACCTGATACTGCATATACACATATACACACCTGATACTGCATATACACATATACACACCTGATACTGCATATACACATATACACACACCTGATACTGCATATACACATACACACACCTGATACTGCATATACACATACACACACCTGATACTGCATATACACATATACACACACCTGATACTGCATATACACATATACACACCTGATACTGCATATACACATATACACACCTGATACTGCATATACACATACACACACCTGATACTGCATATACACATACACACACCTGATACTGCATATACACATATACACACCTGATACTGCATATACACATATACACACACCTGATACTGCATATACACATATACACACACCTGATACTGCATATACACATACACACACCTGATACTGCATATACACATATACACACCTGATACTGCATATACACATATACACACCTGATACTGCATATACACATATACACACCTGATACTGCATATACACATATACACACCTGATACTGCATATACACATACACACACCTGATACTGCATATACACATAACACACACCTGATACTGCATATACACATATACACACCTGATACTGCATATACACATAACACACACCTGATACTGCATATACACATATACACACACCTGATACTGCATATACACATATACACACCTGATACTGCATATACACATATACACACACCTGATACTGCATATACACATACACACACCTGATACTGCATATACACATATACACACACCTGATACTGCATATACACATACACACACCTGATACTGCATATACACATATACACACCTGATACTGCATATACACATACACACACCTGATACTGCATATACACATATACACACCTGATACTGCATATACACATACACACACCTGATACTGCATATACACATATACACACACCTGATACTGCATATACACATATACACACCTGATACTGCATATACACATATACACACACCTGATACTGCATATACACATACACACACCTGATACTGCATATACACATATACACACCTGATACTGCATATACACATACACACACCTGATACTGCATATACACATATACACACCTGATACTGCATATACACATATACACACCTGATACTGCATATACACATATACACACCTGATACTGCATATACACATACACACACCTGATACTGCATATACACATATACACACCTGATACTGCATATACACATACACACACCTGATACTGCATATACACATATACACACACCTGATACTGCATATACACATACACACACCTGATACTGCATATACACATACACACACACCTGATACTGCATATACACATATACACACCTGATACTGCATATACACATACACACACCTGATACTGCATATACACATACACACACACCTGATACTGCATATACACATATACACACCTGATACTGCATATACACATATACACACCTGATACTGCATATACACATATACACACACCTGATACTGCATATACACATATACACACCTGATACTGCATATACACATACACACTGATACTGCATATACACATACACACACCTGATACTGCATATACACATATACACACACCTGATACTGCATATACACATACACACACCTGATACTGCATATACACATATACACACCTGATACTGCATATACACATACACACACCTGATACTGCATATACACATACACACACCTGATACTGCATATACACATACACACACCTGATACTGCATATACACATACACACACCTGATACTGCATATACACATATACACACCTGATACTGCATATACACATATACACACCTGATACTGCATATACACATATACACACACCTGATACTGCATATACACATACACACACCTGATACTGCATATACACATACACACACCTGATACTGCATATACACATACACACACCTGATACTGCATATACACACCTGATACTGCATATACACATACACACACACCTGATACTGCATATACACATACACACACCTGATACTGCATATACACATACACACACCTGATACTGCATATACACATATACACACACCTGATACTGCATATACACATACACACACCTGATACTGCATATACACATATACACACACCTGATACTGCATATACACATACACACACCTGATACTGCATATACACATACACACACCTGATACTGCATATACACATATACACACCTGATACTGCATATACACATATACACACCTGATACTGCATATACACATACACACACCTGATACTGCATATACACATATACACACCTGATACTGCATATACACATATACACACACCTGATACTGCATATACACATATACACACCTGATACTGCATATACACATATACACACCTGATACTGCATATACACATATACACACACCTGATACTGCATATACACATACACACACCTGATACTGCATATACACATACACACACCTGATACTGCATATACACATAACACACACCTGATACTGCATATACACATACACACACCTGATACTGCATATACACATATACACACCTGATACTGCATATACACATATACACACCTGATACTGCATATACACACATACACACACCTGATACTGCATATACACTTACACACACCTGATACTGCATGGCTTATGTATGTCGCATGTCCCACCTGTAGAGACATCACTGTAATCATAATTCCAGAAGAGTCGATAACTTGGGAGAAGTTGGGACTGAAGAAGCTCCCACCATGGAGTCCATTTCCCGTCTTAGTCCCAGGCTCAAGGTTCTCTCTCGTGAGGCACGTATGACAGTCTTTGGCGATGAGCTCCTCCATTGGTCTGGTCTCATCAAGAACATAGTGGACCTACACATTACAAAGACATGCAAGCAGTGTCAAACATGTAAGGAATTAAAACAACATTTGTGACATTGAAAACGTTGTACAGGAAGAAATGTGTACAATAAATTAAACGTATTATTATAAGAGTCATCATATGCCTGGAACAGGGCTCTGACACGAGACGAAAGTCATCATATGCCTGGAACAGCGCTCTGACACGAGATGAAAGTCATCATACGCCTGGAACAGGGCTCTGACACGAGATGAAAGTCATCATACGCCTGGAACAGGGCTCTGACACAAGACGAACGTCATCATACGCTGGAACAGGGCTCTGACACGAGACGAACGTCATCATACGCCTGGAACAGGGCTCTGACACGAGACGAACATCATCATACGCCTGGAACAGTGCTCTGACACAAGACGAACGTCATCATACGCCTGGAAAAGGGCTCTGACACGAGACGAACGTCATCATACGCCTGGAACAGGGCTCTGACACGAGACGAACGTCATCATACGCCTGGAACAGGGCTCTGACACAAGACGAACGTCATCATACGCCTGGAAAAGGGCTCTGACACGAGACGAACGTCATCATACGCCTGGAACAGGGCTCTGACACGAGATGAAAGTCATCATACGCCTGGAACAGGGCTCTGACACGAGACGAACGTCATCATACGCCTGGAACAGGGCTCTGACACGAGACGAACGTCATCATACGCCTGGAAAAGGGCTCTGACACGAGACGAACGTCATCATACGCCTGGAACAGGGCTCTGACACGAGACGAAAGTCATCATACGCCTGGAACAGGGCTCTGACACGAGACGAACGTCATCATACGCCTGGAACAGGGCTCTGACACGAGACGAAAGTCATCATACGCCTGGAACAGGGCTCTGACACGAGACGAAAGTCATCATACGCCTGGAACAGGGCTCTGACACGAGACGAAAGTCATCATACGCCTGGAACAGGGCTCTGACACGAGACGAACGTCATCATACGCCTGGAACAGGGCTCTGACACGAGACGAACGTCATCATACGCCTGGAACAGGGCTCTGACACGAGACGAACGTCATCATACGCCTGAACAGGGCTCTGACACGAGACGAAAGTCATCATACGCCTGGAACAGGGCTCTGACACGAGACGAACGTCATCATACGCCTGGAACAGGGCTCTGACACGAGACGAGAGTCATCATACGCCTGGAACAGGGCTCTGACACGAGACGAACGTCATCATACGCCTGGAACAGGGCTCTGACACGAGATGAGAGTCATCATACGCCTGGAACAGTGCTCTGACACGAGACGAACGTCATCATACGCCTGGAACAGTGCTCTGACACGAGACGAAAGTCATCATACGCCTGGAACAGGGCTCTGACACGAGACGAACGTCATAATACCCCTGGAACAGGGCTCTGACACGAGACGAAAGTCATCATACGCCTGGAACAGGGCTCTGACACGAGACGAACGTCATCATACGCCTGGAACAGGGCTCTGACACGAGACGAAAGTCATCATACGCCTGGAACAGGGCTCTGACACGAGACGAACGTCATCATACGCCTGGAACAGGGCTCTGACACGAGACGAACGTCATCATACGCCTGGAACAGGGCTCTGACACGAGACGAAAGTCATCATACGCCTGGAACAGGGCTCTGACACGAGACGAACGTCATCATACGCCTGGAACAGGGCTCTGACACGAGACGAGAGTCATCATACGCCTGGAACAGGGCTCTGACACGAGACGAACGTCATCATACGCCTGGAACAGGGCTCTGACACGAGACGAAAGTCATCATTTCAAAAATCAAAAATTCAAAAGCTTTTATTGTCATTGTACATATATACAACGAGATGCATGGTTGCTGCTCCAGCGAGTGCTTTAAAAACAGACATATTAAAACACAAAATAAAAGGTCTGACAGTTACGACCAGCAAATAGTGCACACAGCTTCGGATCGTCAAGTAGATGACCAGGATTAATAAATAAATAAATAGATGAATAAAATAGAATTATGATAAAATATATATATATGATAAATTAAATATTACAGTATACATAAAAACAGACCAGGATTATTGCACAGTGGGGATGTGGGGAGTTATTTTTGTGTGTTTAATGTCCTAATGGCCCATGGGAAGAAACTGTTTGTGAGTCTGGAGGTGCGGGCTTTCAATGAACGGTAGCGCCGGCCCGAGGGCAGCAGGTCGAACAGATGACGGGCTGGGTGGGATGAGTCCTTCAGGATGGAGCTGGTCCTCCTGAGGCAGCGAGACCTGGTGATGTCTTCCAGGGAGGGCAGAGGGCAGCCAATAATCCTCTGGGCCGTGTTAATGACCCTCTGCAGAGCCTTCCTGTCGGCAGCCGAGCACCCTGCATACCAAGCAGAGATGCAGTATGTGAGGACGCTCTCAACTGTCGAACGTCATCATACGCCTGGAACAGGGCTCTGACACGAGACGAAAGTCATCATACGCCTGGAACAGGGCTCTGACACGAGACGAACGTCATCATACGCCTGGAACAGGGCTCTGACACGAGACGAAAGTCATCATACGCCTGGAACAGGGCTCTGACACGAGACGAACGTCATCATACGCCTGGAACAGGGCTCTGACACGAGACGAAAGTCATCATACGCCTGGAACAGGGCTCTGACACGAGACGAACGTCATCATACGCCTGGAACAGGGCTCTGACACGAGACGAGAGTCATCATACGCCTGGAACAGGGCTCTGACACGAGACGAACGTCATCATACGCCTGGAACAGGGCTCTGACACGAGACGAAAGTCATCATACGCCTGGAACAGGGCTCTGACACGAGACGAACGTCATCATACGCCTGGAACAGGGCTCTGACACGAGACGAACGTCATCATACGCCTGGAACAGGGCTCTGACACGAGACGAAGTCATCATACGCCTGGAACAGGGCTCTGACACGAGACGAGAGTCATCATACGCCTGGAACAGGGCTCTGACACGAGACGAACGTCATCATACGCCTGGAACAGGGCTCTGACACGAGACGAGAGTCATCATACGCCTGGAACAGGGCTCTGACACGAGACGAGAGTCATCATACGCCTGGAACAGGGCTCTGACACGAGACGAACGTCATCATACGCCTGGAACAGGGCTCTGACACGAGACGAAAGTCATCATACGCCTGGAACAGGGCTCTGACACGAGACGAACGTCATCATACGCCTGGAACAGGGCTCTGACACGAGACGAACGTCATCATACGCCTGGAACAGGGCTCTGACACGAGACGAAAGTCATCATACGCCTGGAACAGGGCTCTGACACGAGACGAACGTCATCATACGCCTGGAACAGGGCTCTGACACGAGACGAGAGTCATCATACGCCTGGAACAGGGCTCTGACACGAGACGAACGTCATCATACGCCTGGAACAGGGCTCTGACACGAGACGAAAGTCATCATTTCAAAAATCAAAAATTCAAAAGCTTTTATTGTCATTGTACATATATACAACGAGATGCATGGTTGCTGCTCCAGCGAGTGCTTTAAAAACAGACATATTAAAACACAAAATAAAAGGTCTGACAGTTACGACCAGCAAATAGTGCACACAGCTTCGGATCGTCAAGTAGATGACCAGGATTAATAAATAAATAAATAGATGAATAAAATAGAATTATGATAAAATATATATATATGATAAATTAAATATTACAGTATACATAAAAACAGACCAGGATTATTGCACAGTGGGGATGTGGGGAGTTATTTTTGTGTGTTTAATGTCCTAATGGCCCATGGGAAGAAACTGTTTGTGAGTCTGGAGGTGCGGGCTTTCAGTGAACGGTAGCGCCGGCCCGAGGGCAGCAGGTCGAACAGATGACGGGCTGGGTGGGATGAGTCCTTCAGGATGGAGCTGGTCCTCCTGAGGCAGCGAGACCTGGTGATGTCTTCCAGGGAGGGCAGAGGGCAGCCAATAATCCTCTGGGCCGTGTTAATGACCCTCTGCAGAGCCTTCCTGTCGGCAGCCGAGCACCCTGCATACCAAGCAGAGATGCAGTATGTGAGGACGCTCTCAACTGTCGAACGTCATCATACGCCTGGAACAGGGCTCTGACACGAGACGAAAGTCATCATACGCCTGGAACAGGGCTCTGACACGAGACGAACGTCATCATACGCCTGGAACAGGGCTCTGACACGAGACGAAAGTCATCATACGCCTGGAACAGGGCTCTGACACGAGACGAACGTCATCATACGCCTGGAACAGGGCTCTGACACGAGACGAACGTCATCATACGCCTGAACAGGGCTCTGACACGAGACGAAAGTCATCATACGCCTGGAACAGGGCTCTGACACGAGACGAACGTCATCATACGCCTGGAACAGGGCTCTGACACGAGACGAGAGTCATCATACGCCTGGAACAGGGCTCTGACACGAGACGAACGTCATCATACGCCTGGAACAGGGCTCTGACACGAGACGAGAGTCATCATACGCCTGGAACAGGGCTCTGACACGAGACGAGAGTCATCATACGCCTGGAACAGGGCTCTGACACGAGACGAAAGTCATCATACGCCTGGAACAGGGCTCTGACACGAGACGAAAGTCATCATACGCCTGGAACAGGGCTCTGACACGAGACGAACGTCATCATACGCCTGGAACAGGGCTCTGACACGAGACGAACGTCATCATACGCCTGGAACAGGGCTCTGACACGAGACGAACGTCATCATACGCCTGGAACAGGGCTCTGACACGAGACGAAGTCATCATACGCCTGGAACAGGGCTCTGACACGAGACGAGAGTCATCATACGCCTGGAACAGGGCTCTGACACGAGACGAACGTCATCATACGCCTGGAACAGGGCTCTGACACGAGTGAGAGTCATCATACGCCTGGAACAGGGCTCTGACACGAGACGAACGTCATCATACGCCTGGAACAGGGCTCTGACACGAGACGAACGTCATCATACGCCTGGAAACAGGGCTCTGACACGAGACGAACGTCATCATACGCCTGGAACAGGGCTCTGACACGAGACGAACGTCATCATACACCTGGAACAGGGCTCTGACACGAGACGAACGTCATCATACGCCTGGAACAGGGCTCTGACACGAGACGAACGTCATCATACGCCTGGAACAGTGCTCTGACACGAGACGAACGTCATCATACGCCTGGAACAGGGCTCTGACACGAGACGAACGTCATAATACCCCTGGAACAGGGCTCTGACACGAGACGAAAGTCATCATACGCCTGGAACAGGGCTCTGACACGAGACGAACGTCATCATACGCCTGGAACAGGGCTCTGACACGAGACGAACGTCATCATACGCCTGGAACAGGGCTCTGACACGAGACGAAAGTCATCATTTCAAAAATCAAAAATTCAAAAGCTTTTATTGTCATTGTACATATATACAACGAGATGCATGGTTGCTGCTCCAGCGAGTGCTTTAAAAACAGACATATTAAAACACAAAATAAAAGGTCTGACAGTTACGACCAGCAAATAGTGCACACAGCTTCGGATCGTCAAGTAGATGACCAGGATTAATAAATAAATAAATAGATGAATAAAATAGAATTATGATAAAATATATATATATGATAAATTAAATATTACAGTATACATAAAAACAGACCAGGATTATTGCACAGTGGGGATGTGGGGAGTTATTTTTGTGTGTTTAATGTCCTAATGGCCCATGGGAAGAAACTGTTTGTGAGTCTGGAGGTGCGGGCTTTCAATGAACGGTAGCGCCGGCCCGAGGGCAGCAGGTCGAACAGATGACGGGCTGGGTGGGATGAGTCCTTCAGGATGGAGCTGGTCCTCCTGAGGCAGCGAGACCTGGTGATGTCTTCCAGGGAGGGCAGAGGGCAGCCAATAATCCTCTGGGCCGTGTTAATGACCCTCTGCAGAGCCTTCCTGTCGGCAGCCGAGCACCCTGCATACCAAGCAGAGATGCAGTATGTGAGGACGCTCTCAACTGTCGAACGTCATCATACGCCTGGAACAGGGCTCTGACACGAGACGAAAGTCATCATACGCCTGGAACAGGGCTCTGACACGAGACGAACGTCATCATACGCCTGGAACAGGGCTCTGACACGAGACGTAAGTCATCATACGCCTGGAACAGGGCTCTGACACGAGACGAACGTCATCATACGCCTGGAACAGGGCTCTGACACGAGACGAACGTCATCATACGCCTGGAACAGGGCTCTGACACGAGACGAAAGTCATCATACGCCTGGAACAGGGCTCTGACACGAGACGAACGTCATCATACGCCTGGAACAGGGCTCTGACACGAGACGAGAGTCATCATACGCCTGGAACAGGGCTCTGACACGAGACGAACGTCATCATACGCCTGGAACAGGGCTCTGACACGAGACGAGAGTCATCATACGCCTGGAACAGGGCTCTGACACGAGACGAGAGTCATCATACGCCTGGAACAGGGCTCTGACACGAGACGAACGTCATCATACGCCTGGAACAGGGCTCTGACACGAGACGAGAGTCATCATACGCCTGGAACAGGGCTCTGACACGAGACGAGAGTCATCATACGCCTGGAACAGGGCTCTGACACGAGACGAACGTCATCATACGCCTGGAACAGGGCTCTGACACGAGACGAAAGTCATCATACGCCTGGAACAGGGCTCTGACACGAGACGAACGTCATCATACGCCTGGAACAGGGCTCTGACACGAGACGAAAGTCATCATTTCAAAAATAAAAAATTCAAAAGCTTTTATTGTCATTGTACAT
Organism: Champsocephalus esox; assembly: GCA_036324585.1. Lineage (NCBI taxonomy): Eukaryota > Metazoa > Chordata > Actinopteri > Perciformes > Channichthyidae > Champsocephalus > Champsocephalus esox. Next base: position 56,351,764 of record CM070479.1, on the reverse strand, counting down.
ATATACAACGAGATGCATGGTTGCTGCTCCAGCGAGTGCTTTAAAAACAGACATATTAAAACACAAAATAAAAGGTCTGACAGTTACGACCAGCAAATAGTGCACACAGCTTCGGATCGTCAAGTAGATGACCAGGATTAATAAATAAATAAATAGATGAATAAAATAGAATTATGATAAAATATATATATATGATAAATTAAATATTACAGTATACATAAAAACAGACCAGGATTATTGCACAGTGGGGATGTGGGGAGTTATTTTTGTGTGTTTAATGTCCTAATGGCCCATGGGAAGAAACTGTTTGTGAGTCTGGAGGTGCGGGCTTTCAGTGAACGGTAGCGCCGGCCCGAGGGCAGCAGGTCGAACAGATGACGGGCTGGGTGGGATGAGTCCTTCAGGATGGAGCTGGTCCTCCTGAGGCAGCGAGACCTGGTGATGTCTTCCAGGGAGGGCAGAGGGCAGCCAATAATCCTCTGGGCCGTGTTAATGACCCTCTGCAGAGCCTTCCTGTCGGCAGCCGAGCACACTGCATACCAAGCAGAGATGCAGTATGTGAGGACGCTCTCAACTGTCGACTATCAACGCTGGAACAGGGCTGACACAGACGAAATCATACGCCTGGAACAGGGCTCTGACACGAGACGAACGTCATCATACGCCTGGAACAGGGCTCTGACACGAGACGAAAGTCATCATACGCCTGGAACAGGGCTCTGACACGAGACGAAAGTCATCATACGCCTGGAACAGGGCTCTGACACGAGACGAAAGTCATCATACGCCTGGAACAGGGCTCTGACACGAGACGAACGTCATCATACGCCTGGAACAGGGCTCTGACACGAGACGAACGTCATCATACGCCTGGAACAGGGCTCTGACACGAGACGAAAGTCATCATACGCCTGGAACAGGGCTCTGACACGAGACGAACGTCATCATACGCCTGGAACAGGGCTCTGACACGAGACGAGAGTCATCATACGCCTGGAACAGGGCTCTGACACGAGACGAACGTCATCATACGCCTGGAACAGGGCTCTGACACGAGACGAGAGTCATCATACGCCTGGAACAGGGCTCTGACACGAGACGAACGTCATCATACGCCTGGAACAGGGCTCTGACACGAGACGAAGTCATCATACGCCTGGAACAGGGCTCTGACACGAGACGAGAGTCATCATACGCCTGGAACAGGGCTCTGACACGAGACGAACGTCATCATACGCCTGGAACAGGGCTCTGACACGAGACGAAAGTCATCATACGCCTGGAACAGGGCTCTGACACGAGACGAACGTCATCATACGCCTGGAACAGGGCTCTGACACGAGACGAACGTCATCATACGCCTGGAACAGGGCTCTGACACGAGACGAACGTCATCATACGCCTGGAACAGGGCTCTGACACGAGACGAAAGTCATCATACGCCTGGAACAGGGCTCTGACACGAGACGAACGTCATCATACGCCTGGAACAGGGCTCTGACACGAGACGAACGTCATCATACGCCTGGAACAGGGCTCTGACACGAGACGAAAGTCATCATACGCCTGGAACAGGGCTCTGACACGAGACGAACGTCATCATACGCCTGGAACAGGGCTCTGACACGAGACGAGAGTCATCATACGCCTGGAACAGGGCTCTGACACGAGACGAACGTCATCATACGCCTGGAACAGGGCTCTGACACGAGACGAAAGTCATCATTTCAAAAATCAAAAATTCAAAAGCTTTTATTGTCATTGTACATATATACAACGAGATGCATGGTTGCTGCTCCAGCGAGTGCTTTAAAAACAGACATATTAAAACACAAAATAAAAGGTCTGACAGTTACGACCAGCAAATAGTGCACACAGCTTCGGATCGCCAAGTAGATGACCAGGATTAATAAATAAATAAATAGATGAATAAAATAGAATTATGATAAAATATATATATATGATAAATTAAATATTACAGTATACATAAAAACAGACCAGGATTATTGCACAGTGGGGATGTGGGGAGTTATTTTTGTGTGTTTAATGTCCTAATGGCCCATGGGAAGAAACTGTTTGTGAGTCTGGAGGTGCGGGCTTTCAGTGAACGGTAGCGCCGGCCCGAGGGCAGCAGGTCGAACAGATGACGGGCTGGGTGGGATGAGTCCTTCAGGATGGAGCTGGTCCTCCTGAGGCAGCGAGACCTGGTGATGTCTTCCAGGGAGGGCAGAGGGCAGCCAATAATCCTCTGGGCCGTGTTAATGACCCTCTGCAGAGCCTTCCTGTCGGCAGCCGAGCACCCTGCATACCAAGCAGAGATGCAGTATGTGAGGACGCTCTCAACTGTCGAACGTCATCATACGCCTGGAACAGGGCTCTGACACGAGACGAAAGTCATCATACGCCTGGAACAGGGCTCTGACACGAGACGAACGTCATCATACGCCTGGAACAGGGCTCTGACACGAGACGAAAGTCATCATACGCCTGGAACAGGGCTCTGACACGAGACGAACGTCATCATACGCCTGGAACAGGGCTCTGACACGAGACGAACGTCATCATACGCCTGGAACAGGGCTCTGACACGAGACGAAAGTCATCATACGCCTGGAACAGGGCTCTGACACGAGACGAACGTCATCATACGCCTGGAACAGGGCTCTGACACGAGACGAGAGTCATCATACGCCTGGAACAGGGCTCAGACACGAGACGAACGTCATCATACGCCTGGAACAGGGCTCTGACACGAGACGAAAGTCATCATACGCCTGGAACAGGGCTCTGACACGAGACGAGAGTCATCATACGCCTGGAACAGGGCTCTGACACGAGACGAACGTCATCATACGCCTGGAACAGGGCTCTGACACGAGACGAAAGTCATCATACGCCTGGAACAGGGCTCTGACACGAGACGAACGTCATCATACGCCTGGAACAGGGCTCTGACACGAGACGAACGTCATCATACGCCTGGAACAGGGCTCTGACACGAGACGAACGTCATCATACGCCTGGAACAGGGCTCTGACACGAGACGAAAGTCATCATACGCCTGGAACAGGGCTCTGACACGAGACGAACGTCATCATACGCCTGGAACAGGGCTCTGACACGAGACGAGAGTCATCATACGCCTGGAACAGGGCTCTGACACGAGACGAGAGTCATCATACGCCTGGAACAGGGCTCTGACACGAGACGAACGTCATCATACGCCTGGAACAGGGCTCTGACACGAGACGAGAGTCATAATACGCCTGGAACAGGGCTCTGACACGAGACGAGAGTCATCATACGCCTGGAACAGGGCTCTGACACGAGACGAACGTCATCATACGCCTGGAACAGGGCTCTGACACGAGACGAGAGTCATCATACGCCTGGAACAGGGCTCTGACACGAGACGAACGTCATCATACGCCTGGAACAGGGCTCTGACACGAGACGAACGTCATCATACGCCTGGAACAGGGCTCTGACACGAGACGAACGTCATCATACGCCTGGAACAGGGCTCTGACACGAGACGAAGTCATCATACGCCTGGAACAGGGCTCTGACACGAGACGAACGTCATCATACGCCTGGAACAGGGCTCTGACACGAGACGAACATCATCATACGCCTGGAACAGGGCTCTGACACGAGACGAACGTCATCATACGCCTGGAACAGGGCTCTGACACGAGACGAACGTCATCATACGCCTGGAACAGGGCTCTGACACGAGACGAGAGTCATCATACGCCTGGATCAGGGCTCTGACACGAGACGAACGTCATCATACGCCTGGAACAGGGCTCTGACACGAGACGAGAGTCATCATACGCCTGGAACAGGGCTCTGACACGAGACGAACGTCATCATACGCCTGGAACAGGGCTCTGACACGAGATGAGAGTCATCATACGCCTGGAACAGGGCTCTGACACGAGACGAACGTCATCATACGCCTGGAACAGGGCTCTGACACGAGACGAACGTCATCATACCCCTGGAACAGGGCTCTGACACGAGACGAAAGTCATCATAAGCCTGGAACAGGGCTCTGATACGAGACGAAAGTCATCATACTCCTGGAACAGGGCTCTGACACGAGACGAACGTCATCATACGCCTGGAACAGGGCTCTGACACGAGACGAACGTCATCATACGCCTGGAACAGGGCTCTGACACGAGACGAGAGTCATCATACGCCTGGAACAGGGCTCTGACACGAGACGAACGTCATCATACGCCTGGAACAGGGCTCTGACACGAGACGAACGTCATCATACGCCTGGAACAGGGCTCTGACACGAGACGAACGTCATCATACGGCTGGAACAGGGCTCTGACACGAGACGAACGTCATCATACGTCTGGAACAGGGCTCTGACACGAGATGAGAGTCATCATACGCCTGGAACAGGGCTCTGACACGAGACGAACGTCATCATACGCCTGGAACAGGGCTCTGACACGAGACGAAAGTCATCATACGCCTGGAACAGGGCTCTGACACGAGACGAACGTCATCATACGGCTGGAACAGGGCTCTGACACGAGACGAACGTCATCATACGCCTGGAACAGGGCTCTGACACGAGACGAACGTCATCATACGCCTGGAACAGGGCTCTGACACGAGACGAACGTCATCATACGCCTGGAACAGGGCTCTGACACGAGACGAGAGTCATCATACGCCTGGAACAGGGCTCTGACACGAGACGAACGTCATCATACGCCTGGAACAGGGCTCTGACACGAGACGAACGTCATCATACGCCTGGAACAGGGCTCTGACACGAGACGAACGTCATCATACGACTGGAACAGGGTGTCTGCACGTGGGAAGTGGTCATGCTATATGTCTAGACATAGACACGTTGGTTATCATTGTTACTTGTACTCAAATAGATCCTAATGTAAATGTATTGAAATGAGGTAATTAAAGCATAAATACCCAACAGGCCTTTCCAAGGGCATCAAGGGTGATCGCTCCTCTACGGACTGTCCTCAACTTGTCCAGTGCCAACGGGTTAGCCCTCTCATTGTGGGGATGCAGGACACTACGCATTAGAAAGACTCAATGGGGAGAAACCGTTCATAAAATAATTGTTCTTTCTCATTTCAGAGAAGAGCTGCTCTGCTTTCTGGGAGGCGAGCCTCCCACATCGCTCATGCACAAGTCCAACAACTCGGAGCGCATCGGTCTCATCTTTTGTGTTAGACTGATGGAAGGTGTCGTACAATGCGTAATGCTCCGCAGAACCAGTTGCAGGATGGCAATTAACATCAAGGGGGGTCTTTCTCCAACTGCACCCGTGGCAAAGTGATTTTCAGTTGCCCTTTCTTGGCAGACGCAATATGTGCTGGTGTTGGTGCAGCCACTCTCCCTGCACGTGGGCTGAAGGGCAGCCTCTCTTTGTCCCCAGGTTGGTATGACTTACTAACCCCCGTGCAAAATCATAAACCACAACGTTTGGGAAGTGAAGAAAGGAAAGCAACAGATCTGCATACTCGCGTGGGCCTTCAGCTCTTATGTTGAACTTCACAGCATTCACGATGCCACAAGGACACAGGATCACTGCGCAGCCACCTTGACATGTAAACATATATAATTAGTGTGGCCATTAACCTAGCCGTCCAATATAATTACAGACATACCTGTAGCTTTACAGAAATTCAATATGTTCTCATATAATAAATGATGAACTACATTTTTTGATTAACTAAATGGACATTTGACACTTACCAGATGCCCCCCACACCTTTTCAAACACCTTGTCATAAGTGCTCCGTGTTTTCATCGCCTCCCTCAGGCGTAGGATTAGATCAATGTTGCTGCCTTTAGAGTCAACCCCACACCCTTTCACCAGGTTCCGCAAAGCTTCAACCTGTGTAAATGTATATATACACACACACACACACACACACACACACACACACACACACACACACACACACACACACACACACACAAACAGACGTTGAAGAGTAGCTGACAGTACCACACTCTTCCTTGCTTTTGGCCAAACCTGCAAGCCATTTAAAAGTACAACAATGTACTAAATGTCAATGGATACATTTCAGTTCGAGAGCACTGCTAAGTCAAACACATTTTAATTCACCTTTAAGTTAGTGAGTTGAGTTAATAATAATAATAAATTGGACTTATATAGCGCTTTTATAAAACCCAAAGACGCTTTACAATATGAGGGGGGGGGGTAGATAGACTGGGGCAGGTAGACAACAGACTAAGAAAAACAACAAAACAAAACACAGTGGCAGTCAGGAGGAGGTCGAAAATGAGTGGGGGGGGTGTTTTACGGATAGAGAGAGGTGAAAAGATGGGTTTTGAGGCGGGACTGGAACAGAGTGAGGGACTCGGACTCACGGAGGTCTTGGGGGAGGGAGTTCCAGAGCTTTGGGGCGGCCACAGAGAAGGCTCTGTCTCCGAAGCTCCGGAGATTGCCAATGGGGGTGGAAAGCAGGCCGGCCGAGGTGGATCTGAGGGTCCGGGGAGGATGGTAGGGGATGAGAAGGTCAGTGAGGTACGGGGGGGGCCAGATGGTGGAGGGCTTTATAGGTAAGGACCAGGAGTTTGTAGTTGATGCGGTGAGTAACGGGAAGCCAGTGTAGTTCTTTGAGGACCGGGGTGATATGGTGCCATGATTTAGTGTGGGTGAGGAGTCTGGCGGCTGCGTTCTGAACACGCTGGAGTCTACTAAGGGAGGTGGAGCTGATGCCGTAAAGGAGGGAGTTACAGTAGTCGAGGCGGGAGGAGATGAAGGCGTGAATGAGTCGCTCAGCTGCGGGGCGGGTGAGATAGGGACGGATTTTGGCAATGTTGCGGAGATGGAAAAATGAGATTTTGACAACTTGGCGGATGTGGGAGTCAAGGGAGAGGGTGGGATCGAATATAACCCCGAGGTTGCGTGCCTGGGTTGAGGGGGAAACAGGGGTGCCATCGATGGTCAGTGTGAGGTTGGGGGTTTTACTGAGGGTGGATTTGGAGCCGATGAGGAGGAGTTCAGTTTTATTGCTGTTGAGTTTAAGAAAGTTTTTTTGCATCCAGGATTTCAAGTCAGTCAGACAGGATTCAATGTGGGTGATGGGGGGGGTTATGGAGGGATTTGGTGCTGAGGTAGATTTGAGTGTCATCGGCGTAGCAGTGGAAGTCCAGGTTGTAGTGGCGGAGAATCTGACCAAGGGGGAGGATGTAGATGATGAAGAGGAGGGGGCCGAGTACTGAGCCTTGGGGAACACCTTGGGTGACTGTAGCGGTGGCAGAGGAGTGATTATTGAGGGAGATGAAGTGGGATCTGTCGGAGAGATATGACTGGAGCCACCTGAGCGCAGTACCTTCGATACCGATGTCTTGGAGTCGGGTGAGCAGGATGTTGTGGCTCACGGTATCGAAGGCTGCACTCAGGTCGAGGAGGATGAGGATGTTGAGGGAACCGGTGTCAGCAGAGGTGAGGAGGTCATTGAGGACCCTGACGAGTGCCGTTTCTGTGCTGTGGTGGGGACGAAAACCAGACTGAAGGGGTTCGAAGAGGTGATTTGATTGAAGATGGCGGTGAAGTTGTTTGGAGATGATGCGTTCTATTGTTTTGGAGAGAAAGGGGAGGTTGGAGATGGGGCGGTAGTTACTGAGGGATGAGGGATCCAGACCGGGTTTTTTGAGGATGGGAGTGACAGCAGCAGTTTTAAAGGCAGAGGGAACGGTTCCTTGGGACAGGGAGGAGTTGAAGAGGTTGGCAAGGTAGGGGCAGAGGATGGGGAGGCAGGACTTCAGTAGAGGGGTGGGAAGAGGGTCAAGGGAGCAGGTAGTGGGTTTGGAGGAGCTGATCAGATTGAGAATTTCAGAGGGGGAGACCAGAGTGAACTGGGAGAGTGGGCCGTGGGGAGGGGGAGTCGGGAGGTCAGGGGAGAAGGAGGGAGAGATTGGAGAAGCAGATAGGGAGTGATTAATGGCAGTGATTTTGTCTGAGAAAAACTGGAGGAATGAACTGCATAAGGTGGAAGTGGAGGAAGTGAGGGTGTCGGCACGGGGTTTGAGGAGCTTGTTGACGGTGGAGAAGAGGGTCCTGGGGTTGCGGGAGGGGTCAGTGAAGATGTTGGAGAGGTAAGCTGATTTTGCGGCAGTGAGGGCATCTCTGTAGGTGGTGAGATGAAGTTTGTAGGATTGGTGGTGAACTGTGAGGGATGATTTTTTTGTTAAGCGTTCAAGCTGACGGCCGGTTTGTTTCATTCTACGGAGTGCAGGGGTGAACCAGGGAGACGAGGTTGTAAAGGTGACAGTTTTCCTTTTGAGGGGGGCCAGGCTGTTGAGGGAGGTGAGAAGGGTGGAGTTGAGGTGATTGAGTAGGTCATCAGGTGTGCTGAGGTTCGAGTCCAGGGGGAGAGTAGAGGATAGCAGGTGGGATAGGTGCTGGGGATCGACAGAGCGTAGGTTACGGAAGGTGATGTTCCTGGAAGGGGGGGGGGTGGCGGACAGGGGAGGTGATGGCGAACTGTATAAGTTTGTGGTCAGAGAGGGGAAAGGGGCAGGGGTGGAGGTCGAGTACTGGGAGGTTGGTGGAGCAGACAAGGTCAAGGATGTGTCCTTTATCATGGGTGGGGAAGGTGACATGTTGGGTAAGTGAGAAGTTGTCCAGAAGGGAGGAAAGTTCAGAGGCATGTTTGCAGGTGGGGGAGTCCATGTGGATGTTGAAGTCACCAAGGAGTAACAGACGTGGGGAGAGGGATGAAGCAATGATGAGGAGTTCAGTGAGATCAGAGAGGAAGGAGGGGTCCGGTTTGGGGGGCCGGTAAATGAGGATAACTGTCAGTGAGGGAGGGGCTTTGAAGGCGAGGAATTCAAAGGATGGTACTGAGGGGAGGGTGAGTTCTGTGATCCGGATGTTCTGGTTGTGGATGACAGCCAGCCCACCACCACGGCGTGAGGGGCGGGGTTTAGTGATGTAATTAAAACCAGGAGGTGATGTTTGGTTGAGGGAGAAGAAGTCGTTGGGTTGTTGCCAGGTTTCAGTGAGCAGAAGGAAGTGAATCGATTTGTCCAGAATTTGTTCGTGAAGGATGTGGGTTTTGTTGGTGAGTGACCGGATGTTGAGGAGGGCGAAGTTGGTCAGGTGGGGGATTGGAGGGGTGGTGGCAGGGTGGAGAGGTATGAGGTTATCCAGGTTAGCAACACGGGGGTGGGGAGGAGAAGGGGGGTGGTGGTGGCGCAGAGGTGGGAGGCATGGTGGTAGGGAAAACTGGTTTGTTATGCATATTGGGAGGCGGAGGGGAGTAGAATCCGCTCCGGGTATTCTGTGGAGCTGGGAATGTGGGGGAGCAGGTTGTGTTGGGAGGCGGAGGGGAGTGGAATCCGGTCCGGGTATTCCGTGCAGTGTAAGAGGAACAGTAGGAGGTGCGCTCTGATGACGCCTCAGGTGTGCGACAGTGTGATGGGTAGAGCAGATGGATGGTATGGATTGTTGTCCGTGCTGAGAGTAGACGAAACTGCGACGAGTACTTCGGTGGATGTAGCGGGGTCGACGGAGGAGTCCAAGATGTCTGATGACTGAGGTGGATAGCGGGATGGAGGATTTATTAAGTGACAGAAGCTGTGAGACGGTGTATTTCAGCATGATGACGGGCGGAAAGGCTGGACGCAGTGGGTTAGCGGCGACCGCGGCTAGCAGGCTAGCTGCACAGAGGTAGATGATTCCCGTGGAGACGAGGAAAATCCACAACATCGGAGGAGGACGTGAACAGCGGGACGGAACAGATGCACCCCAGATACGAAGGCAGGAGGCAGAGAGAGTCCAAAGATGTTGTGTGCGATGGGGACAGACAGGAGGTAGGTGATGTAGCAGATAGCAAATAGCCACCCGGCACTTTGATGGGTGAGGGCAGCCAGTTACAGACAGCAGCAGAGGCAGAAGTCCAAAGTAACTTACAAAAAGTCCAAAGTAACTTACAAAAAGTCCAAGGTAATATACAAAATGATAGCTGGTGTGAAAGAGGGTAGCAGAGGCGGAAAAGCGGCGAACAATCAGCGCCAGCGTCCTTTCAGTGTGCGACGTGTACTTCAATGAGTTGAGAGGCGTTCTTCTGTGACATCGATGTCTACCTGGTCTGCATCAGACTTTTTGACTTTTAAAAACTCCGTGTTGAGAACGCATTTGCCGGATCTGGTACGAGGTCCAATCCATGGCGCCCACTTGTGACATGAAGGTGAAACTCTGCATGGATTGTCACGGTTACCTTCATAGTGGAAAACAAACACACATAGTGGCCGATTCATTGAATACAATTTAGAGCGGTTACAAATGTAGTGACAATCACCCATGGTTGCTTAAAACTGAACTGACACATGTAAAGATTTGACTTGATCCATTCTGGGATTTGATTCTTTGTTTAATTTGTGAAATGTTGAGGACAATTTTAAAGAAGTTCTGTTTTTTTCTTTTCTTATATGCCTTTCAGTTTCAAACGTTGGTGATTAAAAACCTTGGAGATTGTACCAGAAGCAGCAGTCTTTGATGAGTGTCTATCTGCTGGATAAATAAACAGTACAGGTCATACATAGTGGCCAAGACACAGGGATCAGGGGTCTTAGGAAAACCTACTTGTGCAGGATACTCTTAATAGAAACATTCAAATCTACATCTGACTCTTCAGAAAGCCTCTGCAAACAATGTCTTGATCAACCGATTGCCAGAATTCCTCAATGTCGACATGACCTTCAAACTCTGGTGGGGGAGCCTCGATTTCACTTACTGCAAGACATCTTGCTCAAAGTCATTGTCATGTTGTGAGATATGTCTGTTAAAAGAGAAGACAGAACAGCGCTTACCTGCCACAGTAAAAACTCCCTTCTTGTGCAAGTCCATTATGACTACAGGCGGACGGACTCCACAGCGCACACATGACACGTTGTAATCATGTGCGGTCATTGCCTTAAAGTGAAGATACCCATGAAGAGTTGAGTCATGCTTTGGATACTTTTCACTGTTTGTCTGTTCCAAGGTGTCCAGGCCCTTCCCACTGCAGTGTGATGCTGTAATCAGATCACTACAGAGTGTAGAGTGTTCTACGGACATTGATGTTTTACCAAACAGGACTTTAATGACAAGTAGGAACAACTTCATTTCTGAAACCAGTCACTGCGTGCTCATAAAGACTTACTACCCAAATGCATGGACCACCACTGACTCATATTACAATTCTTCATGATGTGTCATGTCTATTAAATGAATGGATGTATCGACCACTTAAAATCCTCCATTCTTAGTCAAACTGACCAGAGTTACTTCATGTACTTGGCCTGCTGCATCACACCAAATGTCTCTACTAGACTATCTACAAGCTCAGTGCATTGCCGCGCTGCCAGCTTTAGATCTATATCTGGCTAATGTTACTCCCAGAATATGTATGCTGGGTTCAAGTGGTTAAAGTTGCATGAATGCGTAAGTGTAGATGACCTGGACAGACTGTCTCAAGAAAAGGCAAAGGTGCAGTGACAGGATAGTGTGGTCATCAAAAGTGTGCAGCCCCTCTGTCCATTCTTGATATCGGTAGAAATGTCCACAAAGCCCACACCTTTTACAGTACGTGGACACATCTGAGAAAATACAAGAAAGACAATACACAGCATATAAATAAATAGTGAATGACTGCTATACTTAACCACATAACATTTACTGTAGCATATGGATGTATCACTAATATATTCATAAAATAAACATAGCCTTTACTATGCCAGTGAATGTCACTATGTTGGCTTTATGAGTTATCAGCAGAGGATCCGACAGAGGTTCTCAAGAGGTATGAGGCCCTTTGCAGTGTCTCCATGTTCTGTGGTGAACACGCATCCACAGAACTTGTTGTCTTGTGGTCCAACAAGTACAGAACAAGTGGTGTCAAAGCGGCTCCATCAGGAGGAGAGAGCAGCTCCTCAGTACTGTGGCCTTCAGGATCAGCTTCATCAAAGGTCTCAAACACATCACTGTCGTACTTCGGACCTTTAGGAAGAGTTCAGGTCGGGTCTGATTCAAGGGCCACTTTGCTATGGACTTATGAGCACAGGAATTCTTTGGCTTTGAGCATGGACACTGCCAAGCATTTCTTTTTATGTCATAACATACAGACACTCTAACCCTAACCGTGAATAATATGAGGTGCATGTTTCAAGTACCGACACATAAACTCTTGATGCGCCACTGCTTACTCACTGGGCTGTTTTCAGACTCAGCTTTCTCCTCTCTGACTAGACACGTTCTTTTTGTGTCGTCAGAAATCCATTTCTTCCCAACCGTATCTGACAGAACTTCCTCCTTCAGTGTGACGGCTGGTTTGGATGAAGTAGGACAGTATATCAGAGACCTAACATGAATACACTCAAACCCTAATAAATGACTTATTCTGCAAAATTCTGATGCCTGCTTGCAATGTTCAGGCTCACACACAACTTGGAGGCTGTTTCCCCAGGTGCACCTCTGCACATGATGGGGTTTCTCAGCCCAGAACATGTTCCTCCAACAGCAAACATGCCCTTCTCGAGGTCTAAGCATTGGGATGGAAGATGGCGATTCGAAGTAATATCAGGAACAGATGAAGAGTGACGTCGATCCATGTGGGTCTGGAGGTTTTTCAAATATAGTTCAGTTTTACACAAAGGGCATGTTGTCTTTTTGACCCTTGACTGGACTACTTTTCTGCGACTGATGGCTTGGAGTGGAGTGGAGGCTACAGATGCTGTGGCAATTTGGGAGGCTGCAGAGGTGACAGGGTAGGCTGAGGAGGCCACCGTGGAGGCCACCGTGGATAGATTACATTATAGCAGTATACTTGTAAAATACATTTTTCCCATGTTTTGTTTAAGTTGCCTTTAGGGGGAATAAAGTTATGACCCCTGCTTCTGGTGTGTTCAAGAGCATCACTTACTCTGGCGAAGCGACCCAACGCTGCAGGCTGCTGGGGAGACAGAGGAGACTACCGTGGAGGCTACCGTGGAGGAGACAGAGGAGGCTACCGTGGAAGCTGTGGAGGAGACAGAGGAGACTACCGTGGAAGCTGTGGAGGAGACAGAAGAGACTACCGTGGAAGCTGTGGAGGAGACAGTGGAGGCTGTGGGGGAGACAGAGGAGGCTGTGGGGGAGACAGAGGAGACTACCGTGGAGGCTGAGGAGGAGACAGAGGAGACTACCGTGGAAGCTGTGGAGGAGACAGTGGAGGCTGTGGGGGAGACAGAGGAGGCTGTGGGGGAGACAGAGGAGACTACCGTGGAGGCTGTGGAGGAGACAGAGGAGACTACCGTGGAGGCTGAGGAGGAGACAGTGGCAGCTGGTGGGGGAGACAGAGGAGACTACCGTGGAGGCTGTGGAGGAGACAGTGGAGGCTGTGGGGGAGACAGAGGAGACTACCGTGGAGGCTGTGGGGGAGACAGAGGAGACTACCGTGGAGGCTGTGGAGGAGACAGTGGCGGCTGGTGGGGGAGACAGAGGAGACTACCGTGGAGGCTGTGGAGGAGACAGTGGAGGCTGTGGGGGAGACAGAGGAGACTACCGTGGAGGCTGTGGGGGAGACAGAGGAGACTACCGTGGAGGCTGTGGAGGAGACAGAGGAGACTACCGTGGAGGCTGTGGAGGAGACAGAGGAGACTACCGTGGAAGCTGTGGAGGAGACAGTGGAGGCTGTGGGGGAGACAGAGGAGACTACCGTGGAGGCTGTGGAGGAGACAGTGGCGGCTGGTGGGGGAGACAGAGGAGACTACCGTGGAGGCTGTGGAGGAGACAGTGGAGGCTGTGGGGGAGACAGAGGAGACTACCGTGGAGGCTGTGGGGGAGACAGAGGAGACTACCGTGGAGGCTGTGGAGGAGACAGAGGAGACTACCGTGGAGGCTGTGGAGGAGACAGAGGAGACTACCGTGGAAGCTGTGGAGGAGACAGTGGAGGCTGTGGGGGAGACAGAGGAGACTACCGTGGAGGCTGTGGAGGAGACAGAGGAGACTACCGTGGAAGCTGTGGAGGAGACAGTGGAGGCTGTGGGGGAGACAGAGGAGGCTGTGGGGGAGACAGAGGAGACTACCGTGGAGGCTGTGGAGGAGACAGTGGAGGCTGTGGGGGAGACAGAGGAGGCTGTGGGGGAGACAGAGGAGACTACCGTGGAGGCTGTGGAGGAGACAGAGGAGACTACCGTGGAGGCTGTGGAGGAGACAGAGGAGACTGCTGTGGAGGAGACAGAGGAGACTACCGTGGAGGCTGTGGAGGAGACAGAGGAGACTACCGTGGAGGCTGTGGGGGAGACAGAGGAGACTACCGTGGAGGCTGTGGGGGAGACAGAGGAGACTACCGTGGAAGCTGTGGGGAGACAGTGGAGGCTGTGGGGGAGACAGAGGAGGCTGAGGAGGAGACAGAGGAGGCTACCGTGGAGGCTGTGGAGGAGACAGTGGAGGCTGTGGGGGAGACAGAGGAGGCTGAGGAGGAGACAGAGGAGGCTACCGTGGAGGCTGTGGAGGAGACAGTGGAGGCTGTGGGGGAGACAGAGGAGGCTGAGGAGGAGACAGAGGAGGCTACCGTGGAGGCTGAGGAGGAGACAGTGGTGGCTGGTGGGGAGACAGTGGATAGATTACATTATAGCAGTATACTTGTAAATACATTTTTCCCATGTTTTGTTTAAGTTGCCTTTAGGGGGAATAAAGTTATGACCCCTGCTTCTGTTCAAGAGCATCACTTCCTCTGGCGAAGCGACCCAACGCTGCAGGCTGCCCCTGCGCACCTCTGAACATGCTTCAGAACAGTGGGCTGGGTTCTGATCTCCACACAGTAGCAGCAGTGGAAATGTGACGGTTTGCAACACACCCCATTGCACCTGTACATCGTGAATTGTTAGAAATTAAAATCAATGTTTTATGGCATAATGTACCTTAAACATACCGTCAGTTTAAATGCTATTTTATTCTGGAAAAACCCGGAAGTTCTCAATACTAAGCTTTTATTCTGAAAATCCGTCATGACGACATCCGGGACTACCGCCCATTAGTATCATTAAAGTGGCTATTGACGCCGTTAACATGTATTACATATACAGTTATGAAAGAGATAAGGAGGAGAAAAGGCATGTGGAAGTAAGCAATGAATGTAAAATGTGGAAATCCTCTGTTTAACGCGATATCGGACACAGACGAACGAGGGGGGGAAGTCCCCTGCGTCACTACAGCTCCCAGAGAGGAGGAGCGAACAGCGAGCAAGCGGGAAGGACGAATGCTTGTAAGCTCTCTTCTCCACGGCCACCAAGGGAGAGGGAGCTGCAGCCTTACTCTCCTGTTCGGACAATATTCTGTTTGTGACATTATCACGCTTTTTATTAATTAAAGTACCAATTTGAACCTACTCAGAGACTCCATTTAGTCTCCTTTTTAAACTTCTGTCCTGGACGCTAGAATAATCACACACAGATAACAATTGGGACCAAGCCGACGTGATTCTAGGGGAACGGGAGAGACTATCCAGCCGGCTGTGGCCTGGACCCGGAACGCAATCGTCTGACACACAAGAGATCTCAAACAATCGGTGAGAAGAAACCCGTTAAATCAAATTCTTCAATAGTTTATGCAGGAAAATCTTAGGACTGTGTGTTGGACTGCTGCTTCCTGTAAGGGTTTAGCCAGCATGCTGATGTTTTTGTTATTGTTCCTGTTCTCATTGTTGTTTCTCTCATTTCAGTCTCAGTTTTCCTGCCCTTGATTGAACTCCACCTGCTTCCCTTCCCTAATTAGCCTCACCTGTGCCCCATTATCATCTCTCCCTCTGTCTATTTAGTCTGCATCCACAGTCCCTTCAGTGCCAGTTCGTCTTTGTTATTCCTAGCGTTCCAGCAGTGTTTTGCTTAGTATCTGATTCCACGTGTACCTGACCCAGCTTCGTGTCCTGACCCGGTTCCCGTCTACTCCTCGTCTGTTTTGTTAGCCTTATTGACTGATCTCCCGTGTACCGAACCTTGGATAAAGACCTTTTGCATCCTAATCCTCTGTCTCCGAGTCGTGCTATTGAGTCCTCCACTTGTGTTCATTCAGTCGTTACAGTACGAACTGGCCAGAACCATGGACTCAGCCGACTCTGATAATTTGCGGTCTGCTATTCGATCCCAGGGGGCTCGTCTTAAACTACAAGATGAACAACTTACCGCTGTCTGCCAGGGAGTAAGAGCATTGTCGGATCGGCAGGAGGGTTTCCAGTCATCCATCGGCAGCCAGGTTTGCCAGCTGGCAGATCAGATCCAGCAGCTGGTGGCACATCTCAATCCACAACGCTCTGCTACTCCGCTTCCAGCGTCGGATCCGGCTACAGCTCCCGGTCCTGTTCCTGCCACCGTGCCGACACCGCTGCCTTCGGTTTCCTCACCTCTCCAGACCAGAGCGTTTTTCCGGAGACTCGGATAACTGTCGTGCGTTCCTGGTCCAGTGTGGGTTGCACTTCGAGCTGCAAGCATCTTCCTTCCAGTCTGAACGGGCTAAGGTAGCCTACATCGTTTCTCACCTCACCGGCAGAGCGGAGGCTTGGGCTACGGCGGAGTGGGCTCGAGATTCCCCAGTCTGTAATTCCCTGAGAGGTTTTACAGAGACTTTAAGCAAAGTATTTGATCACACAACTCCAGGCAGGGAAGCAGCGAGAGCTCTAATGGATTTACACCAGAGAGGGAGGCGTGTCTCCGACTACGCCGTGGAGTTCCGCACTTTGTCTGCAGACAGCGGCTGGAATGATTCATCCCTCTTCGACGCTTTTCGCCATGGACTGTCTGGCCCCATCAAGGACCAGTTGGCTCCTCTAGAGCTTCCCTCTGACCTGGATAGTTTCATTGCTATGGCAATAAGAATTGACACTCGCCTCGTAGAGAGAGAAAGGGAGAAGTCGAGAGCTGTGTTTTCTCCGCCAGGCCAGAGAGGACAGTCTCAGGCCAGTCCCTTTTTTCCCCAAGCAGCGTTTCCAGACGACCGACTCTCCAGCGCCGCCTACTGCCCAGGAGGAACCCATGCAGTTGGGAAGAGCAAAGCTGACTCCTGAGGAGCGCCAGCGCCGCCTACGGGAGGGGAGGTGCATTTACTGCTCACAGAGGGGTCACTTTGTAGCCAGATGCCCAGTAAAAGACCAGGCTCATCAGTAAGTAGGAGGGTCCTGGTGAGTCGAACTGTTTCTTTTTGTCCCTCTCGTACTCTCACCTCTGCTCAGCTAATTACTCCTACTCAGACTTTGTCGCATGCTGCTCTAATTGACTCCGGAGCAGATGAGAGTTTCATTGATTGGAGATTAGCCAAGAGACTTGGACTTAATTTTGTTCCCCTGTTGAGGCCTCTTGTAGCAAAGGCTCTGGATGGACGTTTATTGTGCCGAGTCACCCACCGTACTCGGCCCCTTCAACTAATCATCGCTAACGGCCACACTGAATCCCTGAGTTTTCATCTTTTTAACTCTCCTTCACACCCTCTTATTTTGGGCTACCCATGGCTGGTAAAACACAATCCCCACATGGACTGGTCCACCGGGAGAGTTTTGGGTTGGCATAAGGATTGTTTGGCCACATGTTTCCCTTCTGCTCCTGCTCCAGAGAGACCTCTGCCCTCCACCCATGTGACTGTTGCCCTAACTACTGCTGTCTCTACCCCTCTCCAAGCTGCAGCAGACTCTGATTTTCCGGATCTTAGCAGGGTGCCCACCTGTTACCGGGACCTGAAGGAGGTTTTCAATAAGACTCGTGCTTCCACCCTGCCTCCCCATCGACCCTATGACTGCTCCATTGA
Source organism: Champsocephalus esox (assembly GCA_036324585.1). Classification (NCBI taxonomy): domain Eukaryota; kingdom Metazoa; phylum Chordata; class Actinopteri; order Perciformes; family Channichthyidae; genus Champsocephalus; species Champsocephalus esox. Next base: position 56,333,976 of record CM070479.1, on the reverse strand, counting down.
CTTGTTCCCTGGGACTTCTCCCTCTAAGGGACATCTCTACTCCTTGTCTGGCCCCGAAAGGGAAACAATGAAGAAATACATTGACTCCTCCCTTGCTGCCGGGATAATTCGGCCTTCTTCCTCTCCGGCTGGAGCAGGCTTCTTCTTCGTCGACAAAAAGGATAAGACTCTTCGTCCATGTGTCGACTACAGAGGGCTAAATGACATTACCATAAAGAACAGGTACCCCCTTCCTCTTATCTCTTCAGCATTTGAACTATTACAGGATGCAAAGATTTTTACTAAACTTGATCTTCGTAATGCTTATCATTTGGTAAGGATAAGGGAGGGGGATGAATGGAAGACTGCTTTCAACACCCCTTGTGGCCATTACGAATACCTCGTAATGCCATTTGGGTTAACCAATGCTCCAGCTGTTTTCCAGGCTCTGGTTAATGATGTTCTCCGTGACATGCTCAACCAGTTTGTTTTTGTCTATCTCGACGACATTCTCATCTTTTCTCCGGATGAGACGACCCACATCCAACATGTCCGCCAGGTGTTGCAGCGTCTCTTGGATAATCTACTCTTTGTGAAGGCAGAGAAGTGCGAGTTCCACGTCTCCACCGTCGCTTTCCTGGGATTTGTCATTTCAGAGAACAGCATTCAGATGGACCCAGCAAAGGTTAGTGCAGTCACTGAGTGGCCTACACCTTCCAATCAGAAACTCATGCAACGATTTTTGGGCTTTGCAAATTTCTACAGACGTTTCATCAGAAACTATAGTTCTGTGGCTGCCCCACTGCATGCTTTAACCTCCCCCAAGGTGAAGTTCCAATGGTCCCCCCTAGCAGAACAGGCTTTTCAGAGGCTTAAGAGGAGCTTCACTTCAGCCCCTATTCTCACGCTTCCTGATCCACTTCAGCAGTTTGTGGTCGAAGTGGACGCTTCAGATGTGGGCGTTGGGGCAGTCATCTCTCAAAGGTCGAAGAAGGACAACAAGCTCCACCCCTGTGCTTTCCTGTCTCGGAAACTCTCCCCAGCCGAGAGAAACTATGATGTGGGTAACAGGGAGCTGTTGGCAATTAAGGTGGCTTTGGAGGAGTGGCGCCACTGGCTGGAGGGAACTGAGCACCCTTTCCTAGTCTGGACCGATCATAAGAACCTTCAGTACATCAGATCTGCAAGACGCCTCAACTCCAGACAAGCCAGGTGGGCCCTATTCTTTACCCGATTCAACTTCACCCTGTCATACCGTCCCGGTTCTAAGAACGCTAAAGCTGATGCTCTATCCCGCCTGTTTGATTCCGATCCAGCTCCTCGCACTCCCTCACTAATCATTCCCCCCTCTTGTGTAGTGGGGGCAGTCACATGGGACATTGAGGAGAGGGTCAGGCAGGCGAGTACTAATGTTTTGGTTCCCGACGGTTGCCCACAGAACCGGTTGTTTGTTCCTGACCCTCTTCTCTCACAGGTCATCCACTGGGCACATACTTCCCTCCTCTCCTGCCATCCTGGTGTTCGCCGCACCATGTTCTTCATTAAGCAGCGGTTCTGGTGGCCCTCCATGGAGAGGTCGGTCAAGGAGTACGTGGCAGCCTGTTCAGTTTGTGCCCGGAACAAGACTTCCCGTCAGCCCCCTTCTGGTCTTCTGCGCCCGCTCCCAGTGCCACATCGCCCCTGGTCTGACATCTCGTTGGATTTCGTCACAGGGTTGCCGCCGTCTCAAGGTAACACCACTATTTTGACAATTGTGGATAGATTTTCGAAGATGGTCCACTTTGTCCCGCTGCCTAAGTTGCCATCTGCCAGAGAGACAGCAGAGGCAGTGTTGTTCCATGTTTTCCGTCTCCATGGTTTCCCTAGGGATGTTGTGTCAGACCGGGGCCCACAGTTTACCTCACAGTTTTGGAAGGCTTTCTGCTCACTCATCGGTGCCACAGTCAGCCTCTCTTCTGGACATCATCCGCAGTCTAACGGCCAGACGGAGCGGCTGAATCAGGAGCTTGAGACCTGTCTACGCTGCCTGGTGTCTCAGAACCCTGCCACGTGGAGCACGCATCTGATTTGGGTGGAGTACGCACACAACACTTTGCCTAGTTCTGCTACTGGTCTCTCACCTTTTCAGTGTGCCCATGGATACCAACCACCATTGTTCCCCGACCTGGAGAAGGAGGTCAGTGTTCCATCTGCACATGCCCTCATCCGCCGATGTCATCGCACTTGGAGCCGGGCCCAGCCAGGTGCTACTACGGAGTTCAGCCCGTTATAAAAGGATGGCCGATCGCCGACGTATCTCTGCTCCTGCCTACCAACCTGGACAAAGTGGGTGGCTCTCTACTCGAGACCTGCCCCTTCGAGTGGAGTCTCGCAAACTGGCTCCTCGTTTTGTGGGTCCCTTCCCGGTATCCAAGGTCATAAATCCTGTGGCAGTACGGCTTCGACTACCTCGATCCTTGAGGGCCTATCCTACATTCCATGTGTCACGCATCAAACCAGTTAAAGTGAGTCCACTGGTCCCCACCTCCAGACCCCCTCCACCCCCCCGGTTTATTGATGGTGGACCTGTATATACTGTGAAACGCCTCTTGGCAGTTCGACCTAGAGGCCGGGGACGTCAGTACCTGGTTGACTGGGAGGGCTACGGTCCTGAGGAGAGGTCATGGGTCTCCACCAGTAATGTCAGTAAGGACCTCATCCAAGACTTTCAACGTCAACATCCTGAACAACCTGGGACGTCAGGTGCCGTCCCTAGAGGGGGGGGGTACTGTAAGGGTTTAGCCAGCATGCTGATGTTTTTGTTATTGTTCCTGTTCTCATTGTTGTTTCTCTCATTTCAGTCTCAGTTTTCCTGCCCTTGATTGAACTCCACCTGCTTCCCTTCCCTAATTAGCCTCACCTGTGCCCCATTATCATCTCTCCCTCTGTCTATTTAGTCTGCATCCACAGTCCCTTCAGTGCCAGTTCGTCTTTGTTATTCCTAGCGTTCCAGCAGTGTTTTGCTTAGTATCTGATTCCACGTGTACCTGACCCAGCTTCGTGTCCTGACCCGGTTCCCGTCTACTCCTCGTCTGTTTTGTTAGCCTTATTGACTGATCTCCCGTGTACCGAACCTTGGATAAAGACCTTTTGCATCCTAATCCTCTGTCTCCGAGTCGTGCTATTGAGTCCTCCACTTGTGTTCATTCAGTCGTTACACTTCCGGTTCCTGGAAATAGCTGGGAAATTAATGTTAAAACAACCAAATGTAATGACAACAATCATATAACACGAGGCGTTACTTTGTCACAAGCAGGGTACGTTAAATTTACTTATTTTTCTTATATCTAACCCTGCATGCTATTCGTTTGTCTGTTATTACATGTCGGCAAGAGGCTAATCGCTCCAATATAGTGTTCTTTGTTACGTTTTAAGTTAACGTGAATAGTGTGTGGCTATTTAAACAAAAGAACAAAATCACAGTGGAAGCTGAGATTATTGTAGAGAGTGTTTGTATTATTTTTAAAAGTCCTTTGTGTGATTTGGCAATCATTTCAAATTGCGTTTCTTGTTACGTTTTAAGTTAACGTGAATGGTTGGAGACTATTTAAACAAGAACGCAGTTGATTGAGTGTTTAGAGAACTAGTGAGGCTTCTTTATAAAAAAGTCCTTTTCGAGGAAAAGGCCTGAAAGTTTTGAAACTTTCAGTGGTTGTTTTCCTGTTTTCAAACAGACATTGCGTGTGGATTACGATGAGAAGTGCGACATTCGTGCGTTAGTTAGACGATATTCTGCTGATTGTGTTTGATTTGCGTCTTAAATTTGTCCCAACATAGCGTGTTTAAACAGAGGAGATAACCATACTGGCTCTTAAAGTCAAAGAATTACGTGCATGGATAGAGAACTGTGACGTAAGGGTATGAGGCCCATTTATAAATTGTACATTAAATAGAAATGTTATTTTAAACTGCATTGTTGTTTTGTGTTGAGTATATGGGAGCCACGAGGTGTTGTAAAATCCCTTTGTTCTTCAGGTCAAAGGTTGGAAAAGTTGCCATCTTGTTTTGCCAGCATGTTTACAATGAATCACACGGCAGTCGCCATTTCATGAAATGTTAATTGAAGAAGTGAGACTGTTTGTTTTTACCCAGTCCTACTCCTTCTTGAGAAGGACACATCACATTTCTTTGCAAAGTTGGAATTATAAAATAGACAGGTTATTTTACCATGGGAAGTTTGGCATTCATAGGGATCTGATATTGGAAGTTTCTTTTCTGCTTGAATTGACGTTTTTGAAATATTTCAGTTTGCAAAAGTGTTTTGGAGATGATGTGCCGTGTTGTTTTACCATAGTGTAATACTCTTCCCTAGTGTAATTCTCTTTCCATGTTTAGGAAGGAAAATAAGCTTTTTTAAATACAGGTTAGTTTTGCAACAGTAATCCCTCGTGGATTAAGCTGGAAATTACAATAGCGCACTATGCTGGTAGTACAGAATTATTACAGAGGAAACACTCAATAGCATTTTGAAGTCTAATTCTGAAAGTGTTATAAATACACACATGCTTCATCGCCGAGATAGAATTGCAAGTGGTTTCTAATTATAAGATAAAACACTTTATATAATACTCTTTCAAATAAGCAAACAAATGTATTGAAGCTAACACAAGTTATGACATTTACATAATTCCAAACACTTCGGAAAGTGGAAGATTTTCACCAGATTTCTAATTTTCATATTTCATAGTCAAAACCATACACTGTACAATTTTTATTTTTAGCATTTCAGATTTAAAAATGTGCATAATTTTTATCTTTTAATTAACTTTATTTAAATAAAAAAAAACAGATTTAACAATTCTGATGATGTAGGATATTTTGAAGGAATACAAAGGTACTAGTTAGAGGACTAGTGCTTTGATCATTCGAATAGTTAGAGAACATGTCACCGAAAGAAACTAAGTTGAGACCAAAAGCAGGCTCAACTGCAGATATCAAGGGAAGGGTAAAAATCAGATCAGATGCTACAACAGTTCCAAAATGTAGACAGAAGACATGGAACCAAAGAGAAACTGTTGGAACAGTGGCAAACAAGAGGACTGGTTCCAGCAGATGATCAACCTGGACCAACCAAAGCCCATAGAAGAGCAGTACTCGACTATGAGCACGAACAATGCCTACAACAGCTAACTATATGGAGAGAAGCTGAAGAAAGATTTATAAGAGTTACAAGTCTGATACTCCATCTGGAATATGCCAGCCTATTGGCACACAGCATAAATGTGGTCCGAGTAGCAGACCTGCCAGTGAGGGAAGACATAGCAGAAAAAACCAAAGAGGCTCCAGTTATCCAAACTCCGAAGCTGTATCTAAGCCTGGCCGAAGTCCCTCCTCCCTCCCCGGATGTTGGTTCAATAGGAGACGTCCTGCAGTTGGATGAAGTCTCCATGAACAAACATCTCAAAGAATTGGAGTATGAAGTAAGAGTGCTAACCAGTCAATCAAAACACCTGATAGAAGAGAATATACGATTAGAAGAAATCACAGAAGAAAGACAAACACAAAAGACAGAAATGGAAGCACTACAACTGAGACTCTTGAAGATGCAAATAGCTGAGAAAGATACCGAAGCTATTAAAAACAAGAAAGCGGCAAGGCAAATGGCAGCTACATCAGGGATGCCCATAGAACCAGAGAAGGCAGGTCAGACACCTCCAACAATTCAAGCTCGGGAGGTGCCAGAGATTCAGGTGCAGTATCAACAATTCCGAGGAAGACAAAGTGGCAGAGGAGGAAAGCCACGATCAAGACGAAGAACAGATGAAGGCTGCTACAAATGTGGTCAGCTGACACATTGGTCCAGAGAGTGTCCGCAGAACATTGCACCAAACAACGGCCCTCCATGCAGATACCCCGGGGAGGTTTACGACGGAGGCAGGGGGTCCCAGAGATGTCAAAGACGAACAGGGGTGCCAAACATGACCCAAATGCCACTGACACCCTGGCATCAACCACACCAATGAGGAAGCTCAGAGGACCAGCGCACCAGGTGATGCATCTTCAGCACAAGGGTATTTTGAAATCTTCAGCTACATTGAGCCATATCTGTCACCACAGGACGGAGAGGTTTAATGTAAAACATGACAGTGAGTAGCATATTGCATTTACACATAAAGCATAAAACATAGTAGAACATTTAGCAGACTATTTTTGTAATTATGAGAAGGAAAGAGATTACGAGTGATGTTGTTCCCCTACACAGAAAACTATTGTGTCCACACAGCTAGTGAGGTCAAGATGACGGGTTTCCACCCAAAAAATATGAAGACGGAAACCTAGTACTCGCCCAAGACGGAGGATCCTTACCTCCTGTATACACCGACTGCAGTTCAAGGGGCGGCGATACACCTGACGTGGAGCTGTTGAGACCTAAAAACAGAAACTCGATTCTGCTGTGGTGAAGTCTGGCTACAAAGGGAGGTGTCCGATAGGGTCGCTTGTCTCAAACCAGTGAAGAAGTCAACAAGAACCCAGCAGAACTAGAGAGTGACTGTTGGCAGGAGAACAGTGACAGAGCGACAGAGACTGGCCCAACATTTCCAGCCAGTACATAGATAGACCCCATCAGAAGACCGGGGCTGTGTTTAAAGGGGAACTTCATTTACTGTTAGTGGAAGTGTAGTTTTTTAGTCAAACAATTATGTGATTTATGGAGTCAGATTACATTTTTTCTCATAAACACAATTTTATAATCGGTCTGAAATATCGGTTTTAAGGCAATGAGCTGCAGATTAAATAACATAACACTGATTGAGAGCTTGGATAAAGAAGGTGTAGGGTTTTTACAACAGTTTCAAGATTCAGTTTTTATTTATTTATTCTTGAGTGACTTTACTGATTTATAATGTAGTGCATAAGGCAATATCTCATTTTGAGTGAGGGGCACCAGCCCTCCATGCATGTCACCCTCTGTGAGAATAGTTCGTATTTTCCCTCTAGTTTGGAGAAATATTATTGTATCATATGTTTGTTCAGCAGTATCAACCAATGCTCTAATCCTAGAGTTATTGAGACGCATTAGCGACACCAGGGGTATTGTTGTCGCAGCAACAATGATGCATAATACCAGGACAAAAGCCATTCCTGAAACAAGTAAACCATTTTTTTGTGCAAATGGCACATTTGAGTGAATGTTTGTATACCATCAGAAAGCCATAAATAATACGATATTTTTTGTACGCCTTATGGCTACACGGAGAAGTTATATATATTTTGTGCAACGTTATGGGTTTTGCTTGTCCTGTTCAGAATAGGGTAATCATTGCAATATTGATTGAGCATGTTATGCTCAAAGGAGGGAGTGTCATGATTATGCAGATATATTGATTTCAGTGACGTTGTAGTTAATGAATAATAACATGTATTTAATAATAGGTCACATAACGACAAAAGGTATGCTGAAGCTTGGGCCTCCTCCAAGGAGGGAGTATTCCAGTTTTAAGATATTAGATGAATAGAAGTGATGAATATGTCAGAACTCTGAGTAATATTATCCAAGTTTTGTCTACGCAGGCTGGAAAAACTACAGAGATACCAGAAGAGACTCCTGTTCGGCCAGGTGATTGGGTGAGGGTGAAAGTTCACAAAAGACAGTGAGCTGATCCCGGTGGACGGAACAGTGAGACGTTGTAATGAACTTCACACGAGCTCCGGTTTAAAGGTAAAGAAAAAGGAGCAAATTGACACCACCTCACACATGGTCACCCTTCATTGGCAACTTCCAGAACATTATTGGGAGTTAGGACTGATTTGGCAGAGCTGGAACAAAACAATAAATAAGATAAAGATAAAAACAGCTCAAAAGACAAATTGTCTATAGATTTTTATAGATTGTATACTAAAGTGAAAACCTATTTTTTTGTTTTTTATCTGAAAAAGAGTCCAATTTTCGTATACGTTATTATAGTACTCATTATTTAAATTCTGTAACTGACACAACCATGGAGAAAATAGAGATGACAAGAACAAAGCCAAACCAATTGTGGGGTCCCCCTAGGGATAAGAGTCAGAGTCAGACAGACAGACAGAGTCATTGTTGATTGTGCTCATTACACTTGGCACCTTTCTGGTTGGATGGGGAGTACAATATCAAGTAAGACATGGATCCATTAGTTCACTCATAGAGAATGCTCACATCACTAACAAAACTCCAGCTGTGTTTCAGAGACTTTCACTTATCCCCAGAGCCAAAAGATCCCCAGAGCCACAGGAGGAGGAGTTAGAAATACTCGGTCCCAAAGATGAGGAGGTTACAATCAAGATGATTCACCCCCCATATAGGCAGTTCTTGTATCAAATGATGAGATGGGTTTAAGTGATTGGGATATGCAAGTGATGGGGATTTACAGATTAGGGGAATCTCCAAATACACTGGATCCATGTTTTAGTCTGTACCAGAAACACCCCTGTTAAGTTTATGGACAACCGACCGGTGACCTGAGCAGATTATTGAAAATGATTACAGTAGAAACAGGCTACTAACCCACAAGTACAGCTTTGAACGTACAAACTCTAAAAACAAAATTCCCCAGCAGATTGTGGCGACATTGCAGATCTGTCCAGTCACAAAAGTTACTTAAAATATGGGGACGTTATTTTATTGTGTGTGAAATATGTGGTGCTTGAAACATGTAGGTATTTTTAATTTATAGAAGAAAATGGTTTCCTGAAAGAGTTATTGGGAGTAGCCATGTTACAGTGGGTGGAAACAATGATTAGGGATAGACATTAATTGGGTTTAGATGGCATTTAACATCTAAGACAGATAGTAAGATTAGGAAAAATGGTGGAAAGGATTGGATATATTTTATCTCAGTTTGTTAGAATTAGTTATAGGTAATGCGTCCCGAGATCTCTCTCTCTCTCTCTCTGCCTGTCAGACTGCTACGACCCCATCTTCAGACTAATGACCTAACCGCAGGAGACTCCTCCTCCCCCTCCTCCATCGAACAGACAGAGAACCCGAGCTGAACCAACAACGACCTGAGGCATCCAGAACCAAACCAGCATGCTGACAAAGAGGCAAACTCATCGGTCCTAAATCAGGACACGAAGTTCCAAACTGAACCGAGATTTGGCACAAAAGCAGAGTGTGGGACATGAGAGCGGAATACGCCCTCCATGCAACAGCGTAGAGACTGAAAAGGAGGAGATGAAATGCAAAGCAGTTGGCCCACTGGAAAGAGTTACAGCGGGAGGATCCAAGAGCGGATGGACTGAGGAGACAGGACGGAGGAGAGGACAGGACGGAGGAGTTGGCACGGGCCAGCAGAACCTGAGGGGGTCGTGGTTTGACGACCAGAGGGGGAGAGAAGGAACACGGGAGTGAGTGAGTTTACACATAAACACACTTATTAGAAAATAATCCTAAAAACACACTGAGGGTGGAACATATTATTCGATCTTTTCATCATATAAACAAATTATTCTTTTAGAGATTCTTATTCATGTGAGAATTTGGGGAAGATTTAATTTGTTACAATATAGAAAGCAGACAAATCTTTATTTGAATGGAAAATGTTAAAGGTAGAGCTAGAACCAAGCCAAAGAAAGTATTCCAATCTAGAGTATTGATGTCTCCATTGTAGCATGGATATTACCTCAGGAGAACTGTTAAGGTGGAAACAACATTTGTTTGTCGAACCAGATGTAGAGTTTTAAAAAGACACTAGGCAAAGAGCGATTTAAATTTTTAATTTTGAAAAACTAGTATAATTGGGAGTACTACATACGGGGCCTTGGATCACTCATTTTAATGGTGCATATTTTCAACAACAAATATCGTTCAGGGAGAAGGGGTTGCTCAACCCACCCTGCAGATGTTTTAAATCTTACTTGCAGCTTCAGAGGGAGCGCACGGCACCAGAGTATGAGTTTTAAAAGACAAGTGCCACCACCTCCTAATGCTCATCCATTTAATCAGTGATGACCTGACATTTAGAGATGTTATTTAAAAGGAGAAACATATCTGCCATGAGTGAACATTCCTGAATTGAACTACAAACCATTAAAGAAACCACTTCTGTTTTTAAAGTCCTTGTTAAAGGAGGGAGTAATTATCACATGCTCGGGCACCCAAGGTTCCACACACTGTTAAAGGGGTTAGCATGGTTCTTCAAGTAGACCAGAATTGAAGATAAATGAGTATAATGCGTTGGTGATATTCCACCGGTTTTCACACCATTTCAGGGATTTTATCACATCATTAGAACAGACCACCCAAAGCTACTGAAGTGGGAACTTTCAAGTGATGAAACTCTACAACTGTTGTAACTGACCAAAATCTTCTCCCAGAAATGACTGTCTAGAATGCCGTACCCCAGAGTAGATGTTTGGTGGTATCGTGGAACTAAAACCTTGTACTCAGTCTTGCCACAAGATTGGACTGGGACCTGTGCACTAGCACAGCCAGTGATGTTTTTTATGCAGTTAATCAACATGGCGAAACCCCCCAAAGCCAGTAGGGCTAAGAGACCAGTCCCAGGGGGAGTTTAGGCTCCACAGTGCACAAGGATAGCATAGGAGGCCCAGGGGAGGCCTGTTGCATTTCCATGTCCTAACGTACCGATTGATCACGACGGCCTCTTCTAGATAACATATTACTTTCATACCTTAAATGGTATGAAAGGAGGGAGGGTACATTTCTCATGAGGAGACGGTTACAAATGCTAGCAGAACAAGAAGACCCATATACAGATATTGATGAGATTGTTCAATGAATGTCAAGCTGATGTGATACTTTAAATTATGAAATCATGTGAAGAAGTGAGCAAACTAAAATGCTAAAATGGAGTGAATCCATTTATTCCAAGATAGTTTATTTATTCTTTATTATTTTTCACTATTATAATATGGTAGATCTCATGTTTCCAAATCATTGCTATTTTAAAATGGTTTGTTTCTTTTCACTTTGTAAAAACAAGTGCCTTAACACTGAGCGTGTTCTGTGAAAGGAGGGAGGAAGAAATGTTCTGATACCAAGCCATTGCTGCCATTTTGTATGATATTTAATGTTAACACTAGAAGTTATTCACAAGGGAAAACTTTTATGTTTAAGCACAGTCAAAGTATTTTTTGTAAAGTTGAGGCTATTGAACCATTCCATTTTATTGTATGTTTTTAATGAGTTATGTACTATGCAGAGTTCAGATGAAGAACTCATTGATTTCAGTATTATACACACCTTTTAGGTGTGTAAAGAGGGACTGTTAGAAATTAAAATCAATGTTTTATGGCATAATGTACCTTAAACATACCGTCAGTTTAAATGCTATTTTATTCTGGAAAAAAACGGAAGTTCTCAATACTAAGCTTTTATTCTGAAAATCCGTCATGACGACATCCGGGACTACTGCCCATTAGTATCATTAAAGGGGCTATTGACGCCGTTAACATGTATTACATATAATGTTATGAAAGAGATAAGGAGGAGAAAAGGCATGTGGAAGTAAGCAATGAATGTAAAATGTGGAAATCCTCTGTTTAACGCGATATCGGACACAGGAGAACGAGGGGGGAAGTCCCCTGCGTCACTACAGCTCCCAGAGAGGAGGAGCGAACAGCGAGCAAGCGGGAAGGACGAATGCTTGTGAGCTCTCCTCTGCACGGCCACCAAGGGAGAGGGAGCTGCAGCCTTTCTCTCCTGTTCGGACAATATTCTGTTTGTGACATTACCATGCTTTTTATTAATTAAAGTACCAATTTGAACCTACTCAGAGACTCCATTTAGTCTCCTTTTAAACTTCTGTCCTGGACGCTAGAATAATCACACACAGATAACAGAATCCTACAAAGAGAATCCAGTTTAAAAATGACTTAATTCTTAAGGGAATATAAAAATGTAAATTTTATTCAAATTCACATTAGAATAATATTAGGTAATTGATTAGACTAACTACAATTAGTCAACTATTTGTACATTTTGGAAGATCTGCAACATGTATTTAGATTAAGAAATACCTCCATGTTTGACAGCGTTCTCCAATGGCTCTGCAGAGTGTCACAACACGGCCACAGTCCCCCACCTTGCTGCAGAATGTGCACTTGTACTTACTAGGGCCTCCACAAAGGGGTGTTAGAAGGGCATCCCCCTTGTGAACAGTTGGGTGAATCTGGAAGACAATGAGGAATGGTTTACTATTCAAACTGTTTTTATTTGCACTTTCAACAGTAAGCATTCATATCACATAAATGACAGGAACGTCTTTGAATGAGCTTTGATATTTATATTTTAATTGGATTGCTTATTAGTTTATGCAGCTCAAGCAGTCACATCATTTGTATAATATAACTCGTGTTTTTACTTATCGATATTAGGACGTTTTTATTGTGTTACATTCTTTAACCTGTCTTTAATAGTGTTAGGTGAGCTATTAAGCATGTGTTAGATGACCAGTGACTCTTCTCTAATCATATTACTTTACCACATTTCTGATGATGCCATAACTAATGTTACATAATTATGGAAGTGTTATGTTTACATATTGATTAGCAGCCGACATTTACTGAAAGGATGCGTCCGTCTCTCGTCTGGTTCATTACGACCAGTAGTTACAAACTGTTACAGTTACAACCTTAATCAGTACCGCACATCTTATTGCTCAATTCAACCAACCAAGCTAGCCATGTTGTCTATCCGAATCCATACCATATTATTTGATTAAGTTACAGTATGTAGGGCAGGCCTACTTATATTGCCAAGATAATACAACAGTACACAAGCATCATGCTAAGTGCTGGTTAGCATCACAGCATATACGCTAACCTTAGGTCAATTAGATGATCAGCTTTGGTAACACAAATCAGTATTGTTACCGAGCCTGATAATCTATTGACCTATCTAAACTTAACGTTATTACAACAGTAGAGTAGGCCTGGTTGCAAACGGGACTATAGGCCCACGTGTTTATAGCATCATGCTAAGTTAGCATTTAATACCACAAACATTTTTACCACATACAACTATTATTTACTTTATTAAGGCTTAACGAGGTTGGACAGTCGATGTTGTACTTTGATAACGAGACAATTGTGTGTTAAGAAAAATGACAATACAATAAATATAAACATGCATCTCTGGAAAATACTATTACGCTGTTTCAACTTGTTGTTCGGCCATCGTGAAAGAACGAATGACTTTCTGCGAGGATTTATAAAAGCAGCTGGAACCCCTTAAATTGCATTAATGCCACCTACAGTATGTATTTCTGCTGAGTGTCATTATTCTATTGGATAACAAAAGTTAGGAAACGCCCCGATAGGAAACGCCCCCTTGCTGCGGTCTCTTTGCCCGGGCAACATTAGCCCGTACCCAGGCCCGCCCCTGGCCAACTTGGGGCCCCAAGCAACATTGTGAGATGAGCCCCCCCCCCAACCGACAGGAGTGAAACAAATTGTTTTGGAAACAAAGTAGGCTACTTTGCAAATACAATTCCTGTTTATTATTATTATTATTATTATTATCAACACAGTTACTTGTTATACAGTGAGGTAAATGTGCATGAATGTCGTTCAGTATGCATTTACAGGTTTATACGTCGGCATTTCCTGCCAAATACTAGCCTCCAAAAGATTACAATATAATTAATGCAAATAAACTACTTCTACTACTAATCATAATCAATTCAATAATATAAATACAATATTATTTTTATTATAATATAGTTGTAATATAGTCAAGACAAAACATGCTTATGACATGCTCAAAACTGATATTTCTTAAATCTGTATTCAAACGTAGTTCCCTCTGTCAGCAATGTATCAACGACTACATGACGATGACTGCAGGAGTTAAGGGGAGAGGCTGAGCGTCACCATGACGATGACTGCAGGAGTTAAGGGGAGAGGCTGAGCGTCACCATGACGATGACTGCAGGAGTTAAGGGGAGAGGCTGAGCGTCACATGAAATGTGCAAATTGACATACAAATGAATAAAAGGGGGAAAAATGCTCCATGTTTTTTAGGCTGCAAACTTGAACTGTTCTGTAAGCCAACTAGACAGACAGTGTATCTCTCTTCCTCCTGTACATCAGCAGATAAAAGGCATCACATACTTGAATGAATGGTAAATGAAGAATGCTGGAAATAACTGCATCTCCATGAGCCTGTATGCTCTGCAGAGACTGCCTTCTTCATGTCCTGAATTGCAGCTGATGTTTTAATATGGAAATTGGCAATTTGACTTATACAACATTCGCAAGTTGTACATTTGACTCCTACAATAACCCACCTTCGAGTGATGCTCTACTTTCTTCATGTTTTGTTTTTTCCCTCTTGCTTGCGCCGGACTGAAACTGTCTTTTCACCGACATCTCTTCACCTGCACTAGTGGCCGTATCAAAGCCGTGATTGGTCAGATGTGGATTCATTGCAACGTGTCGGGTTACAGACGTGCTCCCCTTGTCACCTCACTCTCGCGGGGGGTGCGCGGAGAACTGTGCTCTGACCTGGGACCCTCTCATCGGACAAGGAAAAGAAACCCCACCGTTTAAAGGGCAACATGGGAGAACCACAGCAACAGGCACAACCAGGACCCAGGACCACAGCAACAGGCACAACCAGGACCCAGGACCACAGCAACAGGCACAACCAGGACCCAGGACCACAGCAACAGGCACAACCAGGACCCAGGACCACAGCAACAGGCACAACCAGGACTCAGGACCACAGCAACAGGCACAACCAGGACCCAGGACCACAGCAACAGGCACAACCAGGACTCAGGACCACAGCAACAGGCACAACCAGGACCCAGGACCACAGCAACAGGCACAACCAGGACCCAGGACTGCGACTCAGGACCACAGCAACAGGCACAACCAGGACCCAGGACCACAGCAACAGGCACAACCAGGACCCAGGACTGCGACTCAGGACCACAGCAACAGGCACAACCAGGACCCAGGACTGCGACTCAGGACCACAGCAACAGGCACAACCAGGACCCAGGACCACAGCAACAGGCACAACCAGGACCCAGGACCACAGCAACAGGCACAACCAGGACCCAGGACCACAGCAACAGGCACAACCAGGACTCAGGACTGCGACTCAGGACCACAGCAACAGGCACAACCAGGACCCAGGACTGCGACTCAGGACCACAGCAACAGGCACAACCAGGACCCAGGACCACAGCAACAGGCACAACCAGGACCCAGGACCACAGCAACAGGCACAACCAGGACTCAGGACCACAGCAACAGGCACTGCCACGACTCGTGATCCAGGACTCAGGACCAGTGCAAAGCAGCAGAACAGGAGTAATGTGGTCCCTACTCCTAACTCTGGTTAGTACACGAGCCGCAGCATTTTGAATCAGCTGAAGCAACTTGATTGACTTCTTGGTACTCCCTGATAATAAGGAGTTACAATATTCCAGCCTAGAAGTACATATAGCAGGGTCTTGTTGCGCTGCTGAGCTGTGAGGCTTGAGTGCATGCATGAGCGGTGGTGGGATTTGGCAGGTGACGGTTGTTGGGTCATCTCTGTGGGGTGCGGGATGCATGGGGCGGCATGATGGTACGCAGGTCGTATTGAGATGGGGGACTGGGGAGGAGAGGGGTGCGCGAGTCGAGTGGGCATGGGGGAGGTGTAGGTGGAGGGGGGCAAAAGGAAACTGGAAAAAGGAAGGGAAGAAGAGAGAAAAGAGAGAGAAAAAAGAGGAAGAAGAGATGCAAATGATAGAGAAAAAAGAGGAGAAGAGAGAATGATAGAGAACAAGAGAGGAGAGGAGAAGAAAAGAGAGAGAGCAAATGAGGGAAGAAGAGAGAAATGATGAGAAAAAAGAGGAAGAAGAGAAGAATGATAGAGAAAAGAGAGGAAGAAGAGAGAAAAGGAGTGGAAGAAGAGAGGAAAGAGAGGAAGAAGAGAGAGACGAGAGGAAGGACGGGAGCAAGCGAGGAGAAGCGAGAGAAACAAAGGGATGAACGAGGGAAGGAGGAGAAAAGAGAGAAAAAAGAGGACGACCGACGCGACCTGCTCGAAGCAAAAGCACGGAAGAACGACGAGCAAATCATAGCGCCACCGCGAGGCAGAAGAGGCGCACAGAAGCGTCTCGCTCTGACGCGCAGCCTTGACTCTCACAGAGACATGCTCTCTGTCTCTCGCACTTCGTCGAGTCAGCATGCTCGCTCTTTCGCTGCTCCTCTCTGTCTCTCCCTCTGCTTCTCTCTCTTACTTCTCTTCTCTCTTCTCTCTCTCTCTCTTCCTCTCGTTTTCCTCTCTCTCGTCCCTCTCTCTTCTCTCTCTACTCTCTCTCTCTCTCTCTCTCTCTTCTCTCTCTCTCGCCTCCCTATACTCTCTTGCTCTTCTCTCTCTCTTGCTCTCTCTTTTCATTCTTCTCTTCTATCTCCGTCTCTCTCTCTCTTCTCTACTTCCTCTCTCTCTCCCTCAATTCTCTCAGCTCTTCTCTCTCTCTCTCTCTCTTTCTCTCTCTCGTCTCCAATCACGCTCTCCCTTTCCTCCTCTCTCCTCTTTTCTGCTCTTTTTTCTCTACCCATCTCTCTTTATCCCTCTCTCTCTCTTCCTTCTCTGCTCTCGTTTCCCTCTCTTCTCTCTCCTACTCTCTCTGCCTCTGCTCGCTCCTCTTTCTCTTCTCTCGTTGTCGCTCTCCACTCTATCGCCTCCTCCTGTCTCTCTCCCCTCTCTTCCTCCTCTCTCTTCCTCCTCTCTCTCCCCTCTCTCTCTCCTCTCTCCCCTCTCTCTCTCCTCTCTCCCCTCTCTTCCTCTCCTCTCTCCCCTCTCTTCCTCCTCTCTCTCTTCCCTCTCTTCCTCCTCTCTCTCTTCCCTCTCTCCCCTCTCTCTCCCCTCTCTTCCTCTTCTCTCTCCCCTCTCTTCCTCCTCTCTCTCTTCCCTCTCTCCCCTCTCTCTCCCCTCTCTTCCTCTTCTCTCTCCCCTCTCTCTCTCCTCTCTCCCCTCTCTTCCTCCTGCAGGGGTTTAACCTGGCGGAGGGTGATGTGAGTCTGATGATCCCCGGCAGCCATCTGCTCAAACCTCCAGGTCTGTGTTGCACACAGAAGTCAGACTCATGTGAGGAGTGCTGCTCTGTGCAGGCCGTATCCATCTTTTTACTCGCTGATATCAATCAATCAATGTTTATTTATATAGCCCAATATCACAAATGTTACATTTGTCTCAGTGGTCTTCACAGTGTGTACAGAATATCAGTATGTACAATACGACACCCTCTGTCCTTAGACCCTCTGTCCTTAGACCCTCTGTCCTTAGACCCTCTGTTCTTACACCCTCGGTCCTTAGACCCTCATATCGTACAAGTAAACACTTCCGGAGAAAACTCACAGTTTAAAGGGAACATGGGAGAAACCTCAGGGAGAGCAACAGAGGAGGGATCCCTCTCCCAGGACAGACAGACGTGCAATAGATGCCGTGTGTAAATTGAAAAGATAATACATTTGCAACATAGGTTGTCCAAATGTTTGGAAATGCATGTGTGTATAATAGGAAGATGAATCCACAAGGATATCCATCCAGGACCTATGATCCAGGACCACAGCCACGACTCAAGATCCAGCGCTCGCGATCCAGGACACAGGACCGCAGGATCATCCATGACTCCGGATCCCAGCGTATATAGACACCAAAAAGAAAGACATGTGGGGAAGCTGGGTTAATCGGAACATGAGAGTACACAGGTATAGACAGAGAGAAGGAAGAAGTAAGATGTCCCCCGACAAACTAAGCCTATATCAGCAAAACTAGGGGCTGAATCTAATCAGCCCTAACTATAAGCTTTATCAAAAAGGAAGGTCTTAAGCGCACTCTTAAAAACGGATAGGGTGTCTGCCGCCCGAACACAAACTGGAAGCTGATTCCACAAATGTGGAGCTTGATAAGAAAAGGCTCTGGCTCCCATTGTACTTTTAGAGACTCTAGGAACAACCAACAACCCTGCATTCTTGGAACGCAATGCCCTAGTAGGACAGTAGGGTATAATGAGTTCTTTAAGGTAAGATGGCGCCTGCCCATTAAGGGCTTTGTAGGCGAGAAGAAGAATTTTAAATTCTATCCTGTGTTCTATAGGGAGCCAGTGTAAGGCAGCCAGAACAGGAGTAATGTGGTCCCTTTTCCTAACTCTGGTTAGTACACGAGCCGCAGCATTTTGAATCAGCTGAAGCGACTTGATTGACTTCTTGGTACTCACTGATAATAAAGAGTTTCAATAATCCAGCCTAGAAGTAACAAATGCATGGACTAGTTTCTCTGCATCGCTTTGAGGCAAGATATGCCTGATTTTTGCAATGTTACGTAGATGGAAGTAGGCGGTCCTTGAAATTGATTTTATGTGGGCGTTAAAGGATAAATCCTGATCAAATATAACTCCAAGATTCCTTACAGTCTCACTGGAGGCCAAATTAATGCCATCCATAGTTAGTATATCTTTAGATAATTTGTTTCGTAGATTCTTCGGGCCAAGTACAATAACTTCAGTTTTGGTCGTGTTTAATATCAAAAAGTTTAAGGTCATCCACGTTTTTAAGTCCTTAAGGCAGTCTTGAATTTTATTTAGATGATTAATTTCATCAGGCTTGATTGATACATATAGTTGAGTATCATCCGCATAACAATGAAAGTTTACAGAATGATTCCTTATAATATTGCCTAATCGAAGCATATATAATGTGAACAAAATAGGTCCGAGCACTGAGCCCTGTGGCACTCCATGGCTAATTTTGGTTTGTGTGGAAGATTCATCGTTGACACGTACAAACTGAGAGCGTTCAGATAGATAGGACCTAAACCAGCCTAAAGCAGTTCCCTGTATGCCAACCAAGTGCTCTAGTCTTTGCAATAGGATATCATGGTCGATAGTATCAAATGCAGCACTGAGATCGAGCAAAACAAGAATAGAGACAAGTCCCTTGTCTGAGGCTATTAGAATATCATTTGTGACTTTAACCAGAGCTGTCTCTGTGCTATGATGTGTTCTAAAGCCAGACTGAAAATCTTCAAATAAATCATTGTTTTTTAAGTAATCACACAACTGTTTTGCGACCGCTTTCTCAAGAATTTTTGAGAGGAACGGAAGATTAGAAATAGGTCTATAGTTGGCTAAAACCTCTGGATCGAGGTTGTGCTTTTTAAGAAGCGGTTTTATCACTGCTACTTTGAATGATTGTGGAACATAGCCTGATAATAAAGACATATTCATAATATTTAATAAAGAAGTGCTAATTAATGGAAAAACGTCCTTCAACAGCTTAGTTGGAATTGGGTCTAACATGCACGTTGATGGTTTAGAAGAGAGAATCATTGAATGTAATTGTTCAAGGTTAATGGCTGAAAAGCATTCTAGTTTACTATCTAGTGTAATATTAGAACTTACGATTCCGGGAGCTGTTGATAACACTATACTGGTCGAAGGCAAGAGGTCATTAATTTTGTTTCTAAGAGTAACAATTTTATCGTTAAAAAAGCACATAAAATCATTACTACTGAGTGCTGTGGGAATAGAAGGCTCAATGGAGCTGTGGCTCTCTGTCAGCCTGGCTACAGTGCTGAAAAGAAATCTTGCATTATTCTTATTCTCATCTATTAATGAAGAGTAGTATGCTGCTCTCGCTTTACGCAGTGCTTTCTTATATTCATTGAGAGTATTATGCCAAATTAAACGAGATTCTTCAAGTTTAGTGGAACGCCATATCCTTTCAAGTTGTCTAGACTTTTGCTTTATTTTGCGGGTTTCGGCATTATGCCATGGAGCTAATCTATGTTGTTTTATTTTCTTCTTTTTCAAGGGAGCAACAGAGTCTAATTTTATTCGCAGCGCATCTATAGCACTATCAACAACATGATCAATTTGGGGTGGTGTACATTTTGTATAAGTTTCCTCCCCTACATGCAGACATGCTATCGAGTTAAGTATTGGTGGAATCTCTTCCTGACATTTGGCTATAGCACTAACGGATAGGTTTCTGCTGCAAGAGCTTTTGACTAATGCTTTGTAGTCTAGTAACAGTACTTCAAAAGTTACTAAGAAATGGTCGGATAAAGCAGGATTATGCGGTTCGACTAATAGTTGCTCAATTTCAATACCATAAGTCAGAACAAGGTCGAGAGTGTGATTATAACAGTGGGTTGGTTTATTTACACTCTGACAGAAACCAACAGAATCTAATATAGAGTTAAATGCAACAGTAAGGCTATTTTTATCAATTTTCAACATGAATATTAAAGTCACCTACGATAATTACCAGTGAAGTGAAGCCAGTCCCAACTCCGGGGACTTCCGGTCGGGGACTCCGGGCGGCAGTATACGCCGTGAAGTGGGTTGCGGCCTGCCAGTAAACCCAAAGCAGAAGAAGACGAAGTGACATCAGCGGCTTCATTTGCCTAATACACCCTCAGGGACTTATTCCGGTGTGAACGCGATCTGTGCTTAGTTCATGAGAACTAAAGAGTTTGCATGAAAACATTGAAAACATTACCCACTGTAGTGACGTGTGGATAAACTCCACTTCTGTATCAACAACACTGTTGTGTAGCTTCAGTTAAATACTTGTATGCGTGTAGATTAGAAAGTGGTGAGATAAAGGATCTGCAGTATTTTATGAAGTATTAATTGTACAAAGGACAGTTTTATACAAGTAGAAGTGTGTATGTACCTGGCAGTAGGCTGTCAGTAATGGCTACGCCTCTCTATGTGGACTGGTAGATCTCGGCTGACTGGCTACTTTAGAAGTAGCTCTCGGTTCAAAAGAGGTTGAGCACCCCTGGTTTACAAGATATTTGATTACTTTAGTTGCTATCAAGCTACCAAGCAGTACTTTTGGTACTTTAAGCACATTTGATTTTGTACTTACACTAGTATACATCTTTTAATGCATGACTTTTACTTCTAACAGAGTATTTCTACACTGCGGTATTACTACTTTTACTGAAGTAAAATGTATACGTACTTTGTCTACCACTGCTGAAGCATAATATACAATAATATACAAAGTGCTGCAATGTTAAATATAGCAACATCCTTAGCTTGCATACCTGTTGCCAAAAATCGCAGTGTAACCATCAGACGTGTCCCCACGGAGATGTGTTTTCCCTCTGGATGATTGGAGTGATGAGTCCTTCTAACACGTGGAACTGAACTGGGAAAAGCCGAGCAAAATGTCTGAAATCTAACCGACCTCCAGCTCTCGACACAGGGAAGGGGGGGAAAGCCCATGAGCTTCTCGCTGTCGTATCCATGCTTTCACCCATTGAGTGCGGTTTCTCCTAATCATTCGCTTCCTCCGCTTCTTGATAATGTCTTCCACCAGTAACAGTCCAAGGGCTGATAGCACCAGTAGTACCACACAAAACATGCTTTCGATGGAGGAGAGTGCAAATGGAACACACACGCCATTTGTTGTTTGTTTATATCACGCAGTCTGTTCTTCTTCTCTCGGTGTATCACGCAGTCTGTCAGGGTTGTTGCCTCTTTTGAATGACGAATACACACTACCGCCGCCTGCTGGTAAGGAGAGTTAATGCCACTCACGCATGCGCAGTTCGTACGTGCTTCTTGGCCGTCGGCTGAAGTCTTCGCAGTGTGTTCCAGTGCGACACATCGCCAATCCGCAGAGACGACGCGACAGTCGGGGTCGGTCTGTGTCAGTTCTTTGGTGTCAGATTGGTGTGTCCGGGCCTTAAGGGGTTACACGAGCTAAAACATCGTTATGACATCATAAAGTGGTCAAAATCTGATCAGCTCATTGTCAGACAGGTTTTTATAGAAATGGATCAAACAGAGAGAATCTTTGTTCCTGAAACTTTTAGAGTCTCTTTACACAGAGGGGACACATGTTGATGTAGGACAGTGCTTCTCAAAGTGTCTCCGACCACTGGTGGTCCGTGAGCGCCCGCTAGTGGTCCGTGAGTATATTGGTAACATTTCACATTTGAAATTAATTAATTAATTAAAGTTAGCCTCTATCAACAGTATATTTGAGTTATGGAGTGATACAGAGTTATCCGCACTTCCCTCTTTAAAAACGTTTGACTTTTTGACAGAACAAGAATGTGTTGAACCTGGTTTTATCTATAAGATAATGGGATGTATGCAAACAAGCCATATATTGAATTAATTATCCACATATTGAAGAAATACATTACAGAACATTTTACTACAACTAATCTTTGCCTTCATATAAGTGATCAACTTAGTAAGTTTCATTGTGATATATATAAATTGAAATATCTTCCCTGATTATCTGTAGTGTATCCCTTTTTAAATGAAATGTTCCTAAAAGTTATTTTTTAATGCTGTGAGATTCTGATGATCAAGCAAGAGGTTATAACACATATTTATAAACCCCATATTTCTCATAATATGATACTGTAGCATTATATTCTATAAAACACCGTTTTGTTATTTTATCTTATATAAAACACACATTTAATGCGCGTTACAGGCATTATGTATTGCTCACACACGAACCGGAGTTTTTCTCTCAGTGGAAAGAGTTCCTGCTGCTGCTAGGCGTCTGCATCATCTTCTCCGTCATGGCCAACTTCTACAACTACGTCGACTCCGATCAGCTGGACAAGACTCACATGCAGGACTCAGGGAGGGAGGAAGATGACGATGACGAGGACCACGTGAAGAAGAAGTCTAATGACGTAAGGCTGAACAAAAGAGGAAAGAGCACCAGATAGTAACGGTGCTGCTTTACAAACTCCAACTTTGATCTGTAGCTGATTTCAAAACGACGGATGATTTATGTGAACGTTTTTATCTGTTATATTTTTTTATTTTAAGTTACTTTTTTGTGTGGTAATGAACATGTGATCAGTGGACATTTCCTGTGTTTAGAAGTAATGTATTTGTTTGTCACAACATGTAAAATATTGTGTCAAAGGTTTTTTAACATCCAGTCACTTAAAAATGTTTAACAGGAAAGTATTTTCATGAAATAGTGTGTTAAGCAGAAGTCCTGTGTGATTTCCCGCACCGTGATCAATAGGGTTATTATAAATTAATGTCAAATATTATGTTTATATTTGTTGCGTATCGCTCCATGAAGCTAAATAACAATAATGTTCTTTAACAGAGGTTCAGTTTACATTGTGTGTTTGTAGCAATGATATTTAAAGGGCCATTGCACCTGGTGGTTTTGCATGTTTAGAGGCCTTTCATTTCAAATGCAGTCAGTAACCTTAGTGTCGATGTGTCTCTTGCTGCCATAAAAGTCAGAAACAATCTTAAATCATGATTATGTTTAACTTTAATGCGTCAAAATCATCATACATTTTCCTTTTGCTTCTATCACTGATTAGATTTTCTGAAACAAAGCTCATCAGTGCCAAATATGAGATTTGACAGCATCTTTTTAACACATTAAGGAAGTTCCTAGCTACTTGCTATGAACACATTACAATATTAATCATTAAAAAAACATGCAAAACCAACAGTATTGTCCTTAGAAAATCAAAAAAACATGTGATTTAGTTTTTGTTTTACTCTGGGAATTGTTAAAGGTGGGGTAGGTAAGTTTCAGAAACCGGCTCGAGATACACTTTTTGTTATATTCCATGGAATGCTCTTAACATCCCGATAGCAATGAATATCTGAAGTGCTTTGACAACAAATCCATAGAAAAATTCATCTGTAGAAGCCGTAATACTGTAAAAAGTACAACCAACCTGATGGCCTACCTGCCTGTCAGCCTTCCATCGGGGCACACACTGATCTCTGCCCTCATTGGTCATGTGCGCGTGCGTGTGTGTTGGAGGAGGGGCTCTGTGAGGAAGTGGCAGATTTTCTCCGGTTGTGTATTTTCAAATTCTAGCGATCTCGAGCTGGTTTCTCAAACCTACCCCACCTTTAGTTATGCTGCTCCCTATACAAATCTGTAAATATAATGTGATGCTAAAGCTTTCTTTGCCTTTTGAAATGTTGAAGATTATAATGTGCATTGTACATTTGAATACAATTTTGTACTGCAAGAAATAACCTGAAGTTCACATCTCATCATTCAATCGAATGATGTGGTTTTATTAGCATACTAAATTGATTCAAGTGGCCATTTCTCTTGCTTTAGGAGAACCAATGCAAATGCTAAAACGGGATTAGTTTGTGCAGGGCAACAACACCAGGAAGTGATCTGGCTAGATCAAGATCAGTTTGTCTGTGAGATTTCACATCCGGAGGTTCATCTCAAGGACCTTGACAGATGAGAGGAGAATCACTCTCCCCTTCCTCCCTCTTCGCTCACCCTTTTTCTCTCACACCGGAGCATTAGCTACCGGAAGCTAGGAGGATGACATTTTGCAGCCGTTTTTTTCACAGCTTTCCACCCTGCAACTCCAGTGAGGCTTCCATAGAAGAAGAAAAACAGCCTTATCATGAAATAGGCACATATAATACACATAATAACAATCATTTTTAGGGCACCTTTCAAAACACAAATACATTAAATATTAGTGGCATTACAAAACTAAACTGTGTTGCGTAGGAAACCACAGAGGAAAATGACAGTCAAAGGATCAAGACAAGTAAGTAAAGCCAGTTTGAACAAATTAGTTTATTGGCTTGATTTGAAATAACCCAGTGTCAGACTTTCTGACTATCATATATTTTATATCATTACTTGTTCTATTTTTTTATTTTTTTTTATTCGTGGTTGTAAAGTATCAGACACTGAACAAGAAAGAAGGTTTTATGTATAGCACTATACTGACAAATGGTATTTTATCCTTTCATTGCCTGAAAAGACAAGATCAGGGGCAAAATCTTACAACGATTCTGATTGGCCCCATCTTCTATCACATAACTCACAGCGCATGCGGCGATCTACGGGGCGGTTTTATGT
The DNA here is from genome assembly GCA_036324585.1 of Champsocephalus esox. Lineage (NCBI taxonomy): Eukaryota > Metazoa > Chordata > Actinopteri > Perciformes > Channichthyidae > Champsocephalus > Champsocephalus esox. The sequence continues at coordinate 56,309,148 of CM070479.1, read as the reverse complement.
TTGGATTTGAAATCAGCCGTGTTTTCCACCGTTCGTTTCTAATCACGAACATGTGTTGGAGGCGAAGTCTACGACTGGTTTACGTTTGATAACGGTACGTTTTGTCCGCATTTTCTATTTCGCTAATAGCTACTTAGCTGGGTTAACATAGCATAAATATCATTCAAATCACGTACACATAGCTAACCTCAACGTAACGTCAGCAAACGTTAGAGAACAACAACATATTTCTCAGTTATGATCCGCAAAAAGTTCTCAGAGTTGGATTTTCCTCAAAGTTACGGTTGCTTAGTGTTCAGATTGAAAGATACTGTTGTGTTGATGTCAATGAACGTGAAACAAACTGCGAGCTTAACCCCAAAATGGGCGTTGACATTTGTTGCTTTATTTGCATTGCCAAAATATAACTTGTAATTATGCATGTGGAAACGATTTGTTGTTGTTAATGTGCGGCTTCGGGGAGACGCGAGGAGACGGTTGTGATGACACTCATACTGACACTCATACTGTAGGAGATCAGTAAGAAAGCCACCTTTTACATGTGCTGCTGCATTTATTGAATAATGTCGTTTTGGAGGTATACAAGTATGTTATTCGTGAAGTGTGATGTGTGATACTGTTTGAATGAATTGATCCAAACTCACTTTGTTTGAATACTTAATTTGTTGACTTTTAAGTGAAATGAAAAGCATGTGTTAAAATGTGTGTGTAGCTTGAACATGGTGTTATGTCAAGGCTAGATAAAAAAGAGTAGACAAACAAGTTGTTTTTCAGAGATTTAAAGGGTATTCAAACCTACGGTGGCCCTGAAGTGCAAGACACCACAGCATTTCAGAAAACACAACAGCATTTGCAGGTTTGTACAATAAATAAAACTATAATATTATTCTAAAACAATACATGTTTGAAGAATACTCTACTCATTGAGACAACAAGTGAAAATTAAATAGTGAAGTATAGAGTATTTTAAATATGTTGCAATCGTCCTTGATGCAAATGTCCCCAGGTTGGGTCAGTCGCAACATATGGACAATATATCATAATATATTTACCTTTAAATGCTATTGGTAATGAGCATAAGTTGGTCTAGACCAAATAGTCTCTGAGTAACTATGAGAAATGCAAAAAGTGTTGCATCTCTCCCCTACTTAATCCTACAAAAATCCACCATGAAATCAACATTATTAACATGACATGCTACTGTGTGCTGAACCATCATGAACATAAGCTAACAATTGTTTTGCCTTTCAGGCAGGGGTGGACTGGCCATCTGGCATACCGGGCATCGTCCCGGTGGGCCGTTGACCCAATGTGGGCCGGTCCTGTCTGTTTTTTTTCTTTTCTTTTTTTCCTCTAAATTCCCTCCAATTGGGCCAGCCAATTGGCTACAGAGGGCTAGCAGTGTGTTGCCAGCATCGACACATATTATTGGTCTCTTGTTTGTCATTGTCAATCAATCATGGGCTGACAGGCTCAGAGAGCCCTGACAGCGCTGTCAATCACAACACAAACCAGGGTGGGGCGGGACCTCATGGCAGCATTGGCGGGAGTCGCGGGACAGGCTGCTGCTGCTGCTGCTGCTGCTGCTGCTGTGCTGCAAATGGATAAGCGGAAGAAACGCCCGGGTGGTGCTGAAAAACTGCGACTTAAAAAGCTGAAGTCTCTGGAGGTGGAGGCTACTAAATATTCTAAATTGACGGACCTATTTGGTGCCGGGGTCACCACCCCAGCAGGTGCTGCTGCGCAAGGAGACGAGCGAGTGGAAGCATACATGCTAAGTAACGTTAGCCAGGGGCTGGCTAGGCTACATTTTTGAGACATGTCCAAAAAATGTGATGTGACCTAATTAACTGCATAGTCCTACTTGTGACAACATATTAGCCCAGAGTTGAAGGGCTGTGCATGTTGGTAGTTGTGGTTGATTTTGTTTAAATATGCTGAATTGTGATATTATGGGTAATTAATATTATTGTTCAGATGATTTAGCTAGGCTAGCTAAGAGCTGCTAACGTCAGCGGTCTCTTGTTTCCATAGCAACAGTAAACGTTCACATGGACCAACTAAGCTTTCCCTACAGATGTAGCACTCCAGATCAGACTCAAATGGGTGTGTCCCAGTCAAAAACCCAGCGGATGCCAGTGGCTGGGGGTGTTGCCAAATTGCTAGAGGGCGTTGCCCAATTTCCCCATTTGTTCAATTACAGGATTTAACCATGAGATGGCGCTTCATTCACAAAATACACAATGGGTGTTGTAGAAACATCAATATTTGAGATCAAATAAAGTATATAGTTTGCTTTATGCAGTATATTTCTTGTAATATTTTACAGTAGATTGAAGTAAATCAACTTATACATTAAGATAAGATAAGATGGACCTTTATTAATCCCGTGGGGAAATTCAGTTGTTCAAACCGTCACAGTTGCTTTCTCACTCACCTATTTTCTGCATTAACTTTCCTTAGTCACCTGGTAGTCACACCCTGTCTCTCTCTCACTCTGTTGCACCCATCAGCTCCATTAGTATTTAGGCCCACTTCACTTTCACCTCAGTGCCAGATCGTACTTTGCAGCATGCCAGTCTTTCCCGCATTACCCTTCAGATTGCTCTCCCGGTTTCGACCCTGCCTGTCCCTGACCAGCCTGCCTCGCCTGCTCCCTGACCCGTTCTGTACCTGCGACTCCCGTCCTGCTTTCTCCTGGAACCCTCGCCTGTCCCCGACCAGCCCTTTGCCTACTATCTGCCGTTTTGTCTCCTACCAGCCTATTGCCATCAATAAAGCTGGTTACCGACTATCTCGTGTTCTGCATTTTGGTCCTCAGCTCGCTTGTGACAGAACGATCTGTCCAGAAATGGACCAAGCAAACACCGGGTCTCCTAGAGACCGCTTTGAAGGGGTTCAGGATGCCATCCAAAGACAGGAGGTCACGATAGCTACCTTAGCTACCGAGACTCACCAGGCAACCTCAACCCAGGGACAAATGCTGGATTACCTTACCTCCCAGATGCAACAGATGGTCGCCACGGTACAACAGCTAGCTGCTCCCATGGCTGCTACCGTCCCTCCGCCCGCAGCTCCGATGCTCGCTCCAGCCCCTGGCCCGACGGGATACGCTCCGGAGCCTCGTGTGGGAACGCCGGAACGCTACGCTGGTGAGCCGGAGGGATGCAGTCCTTTTCTCACAAACTGTTCCATATTGTTTTCACTGCAGCCACACACCTTCGCCTCCGAGACGGCTCGTGTAGCTTTCACCGTTAATCATCTGACGGGAAGAGCCTGTTTATGGGGAACTGCGGAGTGGGAGGAGCAGACTCCAGCCTGCGCCTCTTTTTCTGCATTTTCCGCGGAGATGCAGAAGGTGTTCGGTTCCGTTCGTCTGGGTCCCGACGCTGCCGGGGGTCTGCTGAGTTTGAGCCAGGGTTCCGGCACGGTGGTGGATTACGCTATTGACTTCCGCACCAGCAGCCGCCGCAGCAGCTGGAACGAGCCGGCGCAGTGTGACGCATATCTGAGAGGATTAGCGGATTATATGAGAAATTAGCTGGTTTCCTATGATCTTCCTGCTTCCTTGGATGGGTTGATTGAGCTCACCTCTCGGATTGACAGACGAATCAAGACCCGGAGAGGAGAGCAACAGACGCGAGCGGCGGGCCGCTGCTCGCGACAACAGCTTCCGGTTTCTGGGAGATTTCGACTTCCGGTTTCGGCGGAGAATTCCCATAACTACTCTGACTCACGGTACGGGGAGGCCGAGCCCATGCAAGTGGGTCGTACCAGTCTTACCTCTGAGGAGAGGGAGTTACGTCGAAGAGGTAATCTTTGCCTTTACTGTGGTCAGGCTGGACATATGGTTTCTCGTTGTCCGGTAAAAGGCAGAGCTCATCAGTAATGGGGAGTATACTGGTGGGCCAAACCTCTGAGCTGATCCCCAATATAAGACCCTTGTGCCATGCTCAACTCCTCCTGACAGGCAAATCTCAGGCTCTGGCTGTTTTTATCGACTCCGGATCAGATGTTAGCATCATTGACGAGGAGCTCGCACTACAGCTGGGCATCCAACAGGTTCGGTTGCTCCAGCCGGTACCGGCTAATGCTTTGGATGGTCACCTACTGGGAACGGTGACACACCAGACGACGCCAGTACATATGCTCATGTCGGGGAACCACCATGAGACAATCCAGTTTCATGTGCTACGGTCCCCCCAAATCCCTCTGATTTTGGGCTATCCGTGGCTCCGCCGCCACAACCCAAACATTGACTGGGCAACTGGGTCTATCCTAGGTTGGAGTTCCTCCTGTCATCAGGTTTGCCTCAAGCAGGCTTCCGCACCTCAACTATCTGTGGATATGAACCTGGTTCCGGATGTCACAGGGGTTCCGGCAGAATATTTGGACTTTAAGGAGGTTTTTAGCAAGGCTAAGGCGACATCTCTCCCACCTCATCGGCCCTATGACTGCGCCATTGAGCTATATCCAGGAGCAGTTCCACCCAAGGCCCGGTTGTACTCGCTTTCGGCACCAGAGAGGAAGTCCATGGAGACTTACATCAATGACTCTCTGGCTGCAGGAATTATTCGTCCTTCCACATCACCCGCAGGAGCAGGTTTTCTTTTTGTGGCGAAGAAGGACAAGACCCTGAGACCCTGCATTGACTATCGGGGCCTGAACGACGTCACGGTGAAGAATCGTTATCCCTTGCCACTCATCTCGTCAGCATTCGAGTTACTACAGGGGGCTACAATCTTCACTAAGCTGGATCTACGAAACGCTTATCACCTGGTACGAATCCGTGAGGGGGACGAATGGAAGACCGCCTTCAACACATCTTCGGGACATTATGAGTACCTGGTGATGCCATTTGGACTTACCAATGCCCCTGCAGTTTTCCAAGCATTGGTGAACGACGTACTCCGGGACATGTTGGATCGTTATGTTTTTGTTTATCTGGATGACATTTTGATCTTTTCAAGGAACCTCAAGGAACACGTCCATCATGTCCAGACAGTCCTCCAGAGACTTCTGGATAACTCGCTGTTCGTCAAGACGGAGAAGTGCGAGTTTCACACTTCTTCGGTCGCCTTTCTTGGTTACATCGTGGGTCAAGGAAGTGTGGAGATGGATCCTTCTAAGGTTTCAGCGGTTACCTCGTGGCGGGTCCCTGATTCCCGGAAGGAGCTGCAGCGTTTCCTGGGATTCGCCAACTTTTACAGACGGTTCATCCGTGGCTACAGCACCGTGGCCGCCCCGCTCACCGCCCTGACCTCGTCCAAGGTGACGTTCCGATGGTCCCCTGCAGCCGAGGAGGCTTTTCAGGACCTCAAGGGCCGGTTTACATCGGCTCCTATCCTGCAGGTACCGGATCCTGCTGGTCAGTTGGTGGTGGAGGTGGATGCTTCAGACATTGGGGTGGGGGCCATCCTGTCGCAACGTTCTGGTGTGAACCAGAAGCTCCACCCCTGTGCTTTCTTTTCGAGGAGATTGAGTCCGGCGGAGAGGAACTATGATGTGGGGAATCGGGAGCTTCTAGCAGTCAAGTTGGCGTTGGAGGAGTGGCGACACTGGCTTGAGGGGACAGAACAACCATTTCAGGTTTGGACCGACCATAAGAACCTGGAATACATCAGGTCGGCCCAAAGACTGAATTCCCGGCAAGCCAGGTGGTCGTTATTTTTTACCCGGTTTAATTTTTTCCTCTCCTACCACCCGGGCTCCCGCAACGTTAAGGCCGACGCTTTGTCCCGGCAGTTCGAGAGGGGGGGAGACAGCTGGGGTATTCCGGACACTATTCTTCCTGCTCCTCGGGTGATCGGCGTCCTCACTTGGGAGATTGAGGAGAGGGTTAAGACCGCTTTGGTGGACCAACCCGGTCCGAGTTCTTGTCCTCTCAACCGTTTGTTTGTGCCTCAGGTTTTGAGGGCTGAGGTGCTTCAGTGAGCTCACAGCTCCAGACTTTCCTGCCACACTGGAATTCAACGTACCAAGGGGAGGGTTCTAGAACGGTTCTGGTGGGCCACGCTGGAGGCTGACACCCGGGAGTTTGTGAACGCCTGTCCTGTGTGCAATCGGCACAAACCATCTCACCAAGCACCAGCGGGACTCCTTCATCCATTACCGGTCCCACGTCGCCCTTGGTCACATATTTCATTGGACTTTGTGACTGGTCTACCACCGTCCCACGGACATACTGCCATCTTGACGGTGGTAGATCGGTTTAGTAAGATGGCTCATTTCGAACCCCTGCCTAAGATCCCGTCAGCTAAGGAGACGGCAGAACTGATTCTTATCCACGTTTTTCGCATTCACGGACTGGCGACTGACGTGGTTTCCGACCGGGGGCCCCAGTTCACCTCTGTGTTTTGGAGGGAGTTTTGTGAACTGATCGGGGCGACGGTCAGTCTCACCTCCGGGTTCCACCCACAGGCCAATGGCCAGACCGAACGGAAGAATCAGGAGATGGAGACCACCCTCCGCTGCATGGCTTCCGATCATCCCACAACCTGGTCAAAACAACTCCTGTGGGTGGAGTATGCCCACAACACCCTCATCAGTTCCGCTACTGGTCTTTCCCCTTTTCAGTGTGCATACGGTTTTCAACCCCCATTGTACTCTGCATTGGAGAAGGAGGTTACCTGCCCTTCTGTCCAGGCTTTCATCAGACGTTGTCGGAGGACTTGGAGGCAGGCTCGAACAACTCTGCTTCAGTCTGCTAATCCGTACGCCACAGCAGCGAACCCCCGACGCACCAAGGCACCTGTGTACCAGGTAGGCCAGAGGGTGTGGCTTTCCACTCAGAACATTTCCCTTCGGGTGGAGTCTAAGAAGTTAGCACCCAGGTTTATTGGACCCTTCGAGATTATCAAGGTCATTAACCCTGCAGCAGTTCGACTGGGTTTGTCCCGGAACATGAAGATCCATCCCACCTTCCACGTTTCTAGGATTAAACCTGTCCGGGAGAGTCCTATGATTCCCGCTGCCCCTCCACCACCACCCCCTAGGATGATCGATGGGGGCCCTACCTACACCCTTCGTCGTCTACTCCGTTCCCGTCGCAGAGGAAGAGGGGTGCAATATTTGGTGGACTGGGAGGGCTATGGTCCCGAGGAAAGGCAGTGGATTCCGGCTCGTCATATCCTCAACCCTCAACTCATCCGAGACTTCCACCTGCGTTACCCGGAGCAGCCTTCTAGGACCCACGCTCAACCAGGCGTTAAGCCAGGGGGCACTCGTCCGCTACAGACCAGAGGCTTCGTCGAGGAGGAGGGGGAAGCGTCATCAGTCGAGGAGGACGAGGATTTCCAGGAGGGAGAAACCGAGAGAGCATTCTCAGATGAGTATTAGCCTTTCCCCATACCTCCACCTTCCACCCTTTGTCTGTAGGGTTTTTGTCTATTCTTCTTATATATATATATATATATATATTTTTTTTCTCTCCTAGAATTTTCTTAGACGTCAGGAGCCGTCCATTAAGGGGGGGGTTCTGTCACAGTTTGCTTTCTCACTCACCTATTTTCTGCATTAACTTTCCTTAGTCACCTGGTAGTCACACCCTGTCTCTCTCTCACTCTGTTGCACCCATCAGCTCCATTAGTATTTAGGCCCACTTCACTTTCACCTCAGTGCCAGATCGTACTTTGCAGCATGCCAGTCTTTCCCGCATTACCCTCCAGATTGCTCTCCCGGTTTCGACCCTGCCTGTCCCTGACCAGCCTGCCTCGCCTGCTCTCTGACCAGTTCTGTACCTGCGACTCCCGTCCTGCTTTCTCCTGGAACCCTCGCCTGTCCCCGACCAGCCCTTTGCCTACTATCTGCCGTGTTGTCTTCTACCAGCCTACTGCCATCAATAAAACTGGTTACCGACTATCCCTGGTTTCCCGTGTTCTGCATTTTGGTCCTCAGCTCGCTTGTGACACAAACAGCAACAGGGTGAGTGTGAAAAACAGGACAGCACAGATTCACACAGATTAATAAAATCAAAAATAAGATGAGCGATAAAAATAATAAGAATGAGAAACTATGAAATAAGAAATGAATAAAACTAAAATGTAATTATCATATCATATATTATAATGTATTGTATTATTAAGTAATATCATACATTAACCCCATTATAGCAGATGCCACATTGAATGGATGAACACATGTATGCATCAATAATTACAACAGAGTATTTCTAAATACAAGTTGTAAAAATACTTATATGTATTTAATATTAACCCTTTGGAGTCGACCGTCACGCCGGCGTGATCAGATCACATGACCTGTCCAAGCCGGTGCCGCATAAAAACAACAGTCCGGACAACATTGCCGTGTGTTTCTGTCGAAAGTACTGGCTTGAAACTACTGTATATCCCAGTCTTTGATTCATGCAAAAAGACCAAGTAAACACGGAGATACGATGATATAAAGTTAATACATTTCAAAAGTATGAAATATGGAAGCACATATTTGAATATCTTCGCCGTATTTGATCATTTTACGAAACGGAAAAGACTGGAAACTGTAGATTCTGCTCAACAGGATGTATTTACCAGGGAGGGGGTGAGGTAATCAGGTAAACGGAGTGATACGAAACGAGACGAAAAGAGACGAAGAGGGACGGCGGGAACCGAAGAGAGACAGCGGGAAATGGAGAGAGACGAAGATATACGAAGACAGGCGGCGGGAGACGAAGAGAGGCTGCGGGAGACTGCGATTGAAGTAAAGTGACAGACAAACATTGATAATTTAGATATGGTTAGATAGATTTAGAGTTGTGAAGACTCAACTATGATGAAGACAACTCTGAACGTGAGTCAAGCTTTAAGCTTGTTTTTTGACATGGAGGAGGAGGAATCTGTGATGTTGCCCTCTGTGTCGTAGTTGACAGAAACCGCTTTGAAGCGTGGCACAGATAAAGACAGAAAAAACAGATTGTTGTACATAATGTGTATATATATATTTGTATTATATTTATAATAACACTTTTGCCTTATCAGAATGAAATCCCATGCTACCTCAATTAAACTTTCACATTATCATAGTCACATCCCATGTATATATTTCCAGCTTTTAAATGGTTTCGTTGTGTATGTTTGTGTTATGAAAAATACAATCATTTTCAAAATCTGTTTTTACGTTTTTTTTTGTGTTTTTGGGTCCAAAATGTTCATATAGTAGAAGATCACCTACATCCAAACGAAATAAATATAATTAATTATGATGAATACGTCACATACATTTTCACTGTTACACACGGATATTCTCCTTTTGCTCTCATGAGAAATCTACTAAAACAAAGTATGTCATGTATATTTAGTTTTCGTTGATGAGACGAGACGGACTGAGGTGTTAATGATGGACTATCGGACATTCAAAATGCAGCATATTTCCCCCAAGTGTCTGTCAAAATGCATTTTACGTTTCTAACTTGCAATATCATTATTTCCGCTCTCTTCAGAAGAGCGATCTCCCATGTGTGCGGGGGATCATGGGAGAGCTGTGGAATGTGACACACATTCCGATGGCCAATTCGTTTTAAACAAAGGGTCCCCAACATACATAGGCCACATGGGGGGGTTGGGCTGGTGAACGGGCAGCACATCACAGAGGCATTTAAAAAGTGAAGACAATACATTCTGGAAATGTTCACATCAGGCACCTTCAAGTTAAACAATACTACTGTACAGTAAACAATTAGCACAGTAAATGATGTGGATTAAATCACATTTATTTTGTTAAAAATAAACGAAATGACTCGGTTTGCATTCATAAAGAATGCACAAACGTGTTTAATCGTTAATGTCAGATATGTACTAGTAAATAGCCTACATTAGTTCCTGCTCAAGATTAGATTTAACTTTATTGTTATTTCACAGATTACAGGTACTGAGACAACGAAATGCAGTTTAGCTTCTAACCAGGTGCAACAAGCAGTAAAGTGAAAAGTAATGTTCACAATCTACAGAATAAAATATAGAATGAATTGAATGATGAATAAACAGTGAGGGGTATGAATACACTAGATATCAGCCTGTGAGCAGTATGAACAGTGTGTTAATCGTTAATGTCAGATATGTACTAAGTAAATAGCCTACATTAATTTCATGATGGATGAAACCACATTTATTTCGTTAAAAATAAACAAAATGATTACATGTAGGGTGAATTGCCCTAATGTGGAACATTTCTGCATTTCAGACTTCGGGAATATTATTGCGACATGAAGCCGAGACAATAAATCAAAATCGAGTAACATTCTGAAATCCCCAGGATGTGTCCTAATCAAACCAAAAGAGAACATGCAGATATTAAACTCATAAAAGAAATGGTAGACATATTAGTACTCTTAGTGCCAAGTTGTCTCAGACAATCTGTTTTCCTAATGTGGGACAGTTCTGTGCAAAATGTGGGACACTGAAAAGTCTATATTAAAAAGCCTCAGTCACCTTCATTCATGTAATAAAAAAATCTCAGGCCAGTAACACTCAAAGCTACAGTAAATGTGCAATACCATGCTATGTTACTATTTATAATGTTATTGTTGTTACAACAGAAGATGTTTTTATTTAAATTGAAGTTAAATGCATCAATCTGGTGCACTGAGGGCAAAATTAGTAGATTTGTGGATACAGCTCTCAACACTCATATGAAACAGAACTGTTCTTACAATGTGTGTTGGAAGGTATTAAATTACTATGCATATGTTATTGTGTAAACACACAGCTGATCACCTGAGAGCTGCCGTTTCATTCGGAGCGTTTAAAAAAAACGACGGTCTGATTTCAACAACTCAATGTGTGATTATTATAGCAGTAATATTAGACACTAATAATACAGTAAACTATGAACACTGTACATATTATTGTTTGCCCGTGGATAGGGTGATCGGCAGAGAGCCGCTGCAGTTTCCCCCGGTCGGATGTGATATAAAAACAAAGCGATTATTTTTTGTTGTTGTAAACTCACGTGGATTAAATGTAGTGCATTCATTTCAACTCGCGAACATATGATACATTAAATGATCGCGAGGATCACGATCGAAAATCGTTTGTTTGACCCTGGATGCATTTCCTGATCTAAAAACATAGCGATGGTTTTGTACTTACGCCAACGTGAATTAAACATTATTTTGTTAATTAAAAACATGGTGATGTTTAGTAAATGATTACATGTCTCTTACTTAAGCACAGAATATGATCCTATCCGTGACATATATGGATCTTAACAAATATCCGCTATATCAGATACTGTAGATCAGCTGTTTATTTCACATGAGTTCAGTGTGGCAGCTTTTCACGGCTCCCCCTGGTGGATCCATGATCCATTGCTGCTGGTTTCATTATAATTAAATGTATTTATCAAGGGGGCGTTTCAAGTCCTGCGGGGGAGTTTTCCTTTTCAGCAGGGGCCCACCCCGTGCCGATCACGGACCCGCACGGGTAGGCGTCTGAAAAGAAGCACTACATCTGTATGTTCAGCCCAGACAGGTTCAGGGCAAGTCCAGCTGGTCAGTTCAGGGAGAGAGCCAGACCAATTCAGGCAGCCCAAAGACTGCACCACCTGAGAGGGAAAGGCTGCGGAGAGAGAGGTGTGTGTCAGCCTAGAGACTGGAGCACCTGAGAGGGGAAGGCTGTGAGAGAGAGAGGAGTGTGTCAGCCTAGAGACTGGAGCACCTGAGAGGGGAAGGCTGTGAGAGAGAGGAGTGTGTCAGCTTAGAGACTGGAGCACCTGAGAGGGAAAGGCTGTGAGAGAGAGAGAGGAGTGTGTCAGCTTAGAGACTGGAGCACCTGAGAGGGAAAGGCTGTGAGAGAGAGAGAGGAGTGTGTCAGCCTAGAGACTGGAGCACCTGAGAGGGGGAGGCTGTGAGAGAGAGGAGTGTGTCAGCCTAGAGACTGGAGCACCTGAGAGGGGAAGGCTGTGAGAGAGAGGAGTGTGTCAGCCTAGAGACTGGAGCACCTGAGAGGGAAAGGCTGTGAGAGAGAGGAGTGTGTCAGCCTAGAGACTGGAGCACCTGAGAGGGAAGGCTGTGAGAGAGGGAGGAGTGTGTCAGCCTAGAGACTGGAGCACCTGAGAGGGAAAGGCTGTGAGAGAGAGAGGAGTGTGTCAGCCTAGAGACTGGAGCACCTGAGAGGGGAAGGCTGTGTGAGAGAGAGGAGTGTGTCAGCCTAGAGACTGGAGCACCTGAGAGGGGAAGGCTGTGAGAGAGAGGAGTGTGTCAGCCTAGAGACTGGAGCACCTGAGAGGGGAAGGCTGTGAGAGAGAGGAGTGTGTCAGCCTAGAGACTGGAGCACCTGAGAGGGGAAGGCTGTGAGAGAGAGGAGTGTGTCAGCCTAGAGACTGGAGCACTGAGAGGGGAAGGCTGTGAGAGAGAGAGGAGTGTGTCAGCCTAGAGACTGGAGCACCTGAGAGGGGAAGGCTGTGGGAGAGAGGAGTGTGTCAGCCTAGAGACTGGAGCACCTGAGAGGGGAAGGCTGTGAGAGAGAGAGGAGTGTGTCAGCCTAGAGACTGGAGCACCTGAGAGGGGAAGGCTGTGAGAGAGAGGAGTGTGTCAGCCTAGAGACTGGAGCACCTGAGAGGGGAAGGCTGTGAGAGAGAGGAGTGTGTCAGCCTAGAGACTGGAGCACCTGAGAGGGGAAGGCTGTGAGAGAGAGGAGTGTGTCAGCCTAGAGACTGGAGCACCTGAGAGGGGAAGGCTGTGAGAGAGAGAGAGGAGTGTGTCAGCCTAGAGACTGGAGCACTTGAGAGGGGAAGGCTGTGAGAGAGAGAGGAGTGTGTCAGCCTAGAGACTGGAGCACCTGAGAGGGGAAGGCTGTGAGAGAGAGGAGTGTGTCAGCCTAGAGACTGGAGCACCTGAGAGGGGAAGGCTGTGAGAGAGAGGAGTGTGTCAGCCTAGAGACTGGAGCACCTGAGAGGGGAAGGCTGTGAGAGAGAGAGGAGTGTGTCAGCCTAGAGACTGGAGCACCTGAGAGGGGAAGGCTGTGAGAGAGAGGAGTGTGTCAGCCTAGAGACTGGAGCACCTGAGAGGGGAAAGGCTGTGAGAGAGAGAGGAGTGTGTCAGCCTAGAGACTGGAGCACCTGAGAGGGGAAGGCTGTGAGAGAGAGGAGTGTGTCAGCCTAGAGACTGGAGCACCTGAGAGGGGAAGGCTGTGTGAGAGAGAGGAGTGTGTCAGCCTAGAGACTGGAGCACCTGAGAGGGGAAGGCTGTGAGAGAGAGGAGTGTGTCAGCCTAGAGACTGGAGCACCTGAGAGGGAAAGGCTGTGAGAGAGAGAGGAGTGTGTCAGCCTAGAGACTGGAGCACCTGAGAGGGGAAGGCTGTGAGAGAGAGGAGTGTGTCAGCCTAGAGACTGGAGCACTTGAGAGGGGAAGGCTGTGAGAGAGAGGAGTGTGTCAGCCTAGAGACTGGAGCACCTGAGAGGGGAAGGCTGTGAGAGAGAGAGGAGTGTGTCAGCCTAGAGACTGGAGCACCTGAGAGGGGAAGGCTGTGAGAGAGAGAGGAGTGTGTCAGCCTAGAGACTGGAGCACCTGAGAGGGGAAGGCTGTGAGAGAGAGAGGAGTGTGTCAGCCTAGAGACTGGAGCACCTGAGAGGGGAAGGCTGTGAGAGAGAGGAGTGTGTCAGCCTAGAGACTGGAGCACCTGAGAGGGGAAGGCTGTGAGAGAGAGGAGTGTGTCAGCCTAGAGACTGGAGCACCTGAGAGGGGAAGGCTGTGAGAGAGAGAGGAGTGTGTCAGCCTAGAGACTGGAGCACTGAGAGGGGAAGGCTGTGGAGAGAGAGGAGTGTGTCAGCCTAGAGACTGGAGCACCTGAGAGGGGAAGGCTGTGAGAGAGAGAGGAGTGTGTCAGCCTAGAGACTGGAGCACCTGAGAGGGGAAGGCTGTGAGAGAGAGGAGTGTGTCAGCCTAGAGACTGGAGCACCTGAGAGGGGAAGGCTGTGAGAGAGAGGAGTGTGTCAGCCTAGAGACTGGAGCACCTGAGAGGGGAAGGCTGTGAGAGAGAGGAGTGTGTCAGCCTAGAGACTGGAGCACCTGAGAGGGGAAGGCTGTGAGAGAGAGGAGTGTGTCAGCCTAGAGACTGGAGCACCTGAGAGGGGAAGGCTGTGAGAGAGAGGAGTGTGTCAGCCTAGAGACTGGAGCACCTGAGAGGGGAAGGCTGTGAGAGAGAGGAGTGTGTCAGCCTAGAGACTGGAGCACCTGAGAGGGGAAGGCTGTGAGAGAGAGAGGAGTGTGTCAGCCTAGAGACTGGAGCACCTGAGAGGGGAAGGCTGTGAGAGAGAGGAGTGTGTCAGCCTAGAGACTGGAGCACCTGAGAGGGGAAAGGCTGTGAGAGAGAGAGGAGTGTGTCAGCCTAGAGACTGGAGCACCTGAGAGGGGAAGGCTGTGAGAGAGAGGAGTGTGTCAGCCTAGAGACTGGAGCACCTGAGAGGGGAAGGCTGTGTGAGAGAGAGGAGTGTGTCAGCCTAGAGACTGGAGCACCTGAGAGGGGAAGGCTGTGAGAGAGAGGAGTGTGTCAGCCTAGAGACTGGAGCACCTGAGAGGGGAAAGGCTGTGAGAGAGAGAGGAGTGTGTCAGCCTAGAGACTGGAGCACCTGAGAGGGGAAGGCTGTGAGAGAGAGGAGTGTGTCAGCCTAGAGACTGGAGCACTTGAGAGGGGAAGGCTGTGAGAGAGAGGAGTGTGTCAGCCTAGAGACTGGAGCACCTGAGAGGGGAAGGCTGTGAGAGAGAGGAGTGTGTCAGCTTAGAGACTGGAGCACCTGAGAGGGGAAGGCTGTGAGAGAGAGGAGTGTGTCAGCCTAGAGACTGGAGCACCTGAGAGGGGAAGGCTGTGTGAGAGAGAGGAGTGTGTCAGCCTAGAGACTGGAGCACCTGAGAGGGGAAGGCTGTGAGAGAGAGAGGAGTGTGTCAGCCTAGAGACTGGAGCACCTGAGAGGGGAGGGCTGTGAGAGAGAGAGGAGTGTGTCAGCCTAGAGACTGGAACACCTGAGAGGGGAAGGCTGTGAGAGAGAGGAGTGTGTCAGCCTAGAGACTGGAGCACCTGAGAGGGGAAGGCTGTGAGAGAGAGAGGAGTGTGTCAGCCTAGAGACTGGAGCACCTGAGAGGGGAAGGCTGTGAGAGAGGAGTGTGTCAGCCTAGAGACTGGAGCACCTGAGAGGGGAAGGCTGTGAGAGAGAGAGGAGTGTGTCAGCCTAGAGACTGGAGCACCTGAGAGGGGAAGGCTGTGAGAGAGAGAGGAGTGTGTCAGCCTAGAGACTGGAGCACCTGAGAGGGGAAGGCTGTGAGAGAGAGGAGTGTGTCAGCCTAGAGACTGGAGCACCTGAGAGGGGAAGGCTGTGAGAGAGAGGAGTGTGTCAGCCTAGAGACTGGAGCACCTGAGAGGGGAAGGCTGTGAGAGAGAGGAGTGTGTCAGCCTAGAGACTGGAGCACCTGAGAGGGGAAGGCTGTGAGAGAGAGAGGAGTGTGTCAGCCTAGAGACTGGAGCACCTGAGAGGGGAAGGCTGTGAGAGAGAGGAGTGTGTCAGCCTAGAGACTGGAGCACCTGAGAGGGGAAGGCTGTGAGAGAGAGGAGTGTGTCAGCCTAGAGACTGGAGCACCTGAGAGGGGAAGGCTGTGAGAGAGAGGAGTGTGTCAATCTAGAGACTGGAGCACCTGAGAGGGGAAGGCTGTGAGAGAGAGAGGAGTGTGTCAGCCTAGAGACTGGAGCACCTGAGAGGGGAAGGCTGTGAGAGAGAGGAGTGTGTCAGCCTAGAGACTGGAGCACCTGAGAGGGGAAGGCTGTGAGAGAGAGGAGTGTGTCAGCCTAGAGACTGGAGCACCTGAGAGGGGAAGGCTGTGAGAGAGAGAGGAGTATGTCAGCCTAGAGACTGGAGCACCTGAGAGGGGAAGGCTGTGAGAGAGAGGAGTGTGTCAGCCTAGAGACTGGAGCACTTGAGAGGGGAAGGCTGTGAGAGAGAGAGGAGTGTGTCAGCCAAGAGACTGGAGCACCTGAGAGGGGAAGGCTGAGAGAGAGAGGAGTGTGTCAGCCTAGAGACTGGAGCACCTGAGAGGGGAAGGCTGTGAGAGAGGAGTGTGTCAGCCTAGAGACTGGAGCACCTGAGAGGGGAAGGCTGTGAGAGAGAGGAGTGTGTCAGCCTAGAGACTGGAGCACCTGAGAGGGGAAGGCTGTGAGAGAGGAGTGTGTCAGCCTAGAGACTGGAGCACCTGAGAGGGGAAGGCTGTGAGAGAGAGGAGTGTGTCAGCCTAGAGACTGGATTAGTCATACTAATGCACCCGACTGTCTCCTAGGTGTTCTGTTTGATAGGATGATTGATTATATGGACTGCGGTTCGTCTTGGTTTTTGTCTTCCAGCTCCTCATCTGGGACACCCTCCGTAGCAACACTCTGGTGCACTTGGACATGGTGGATGAGCTGTCTTCTGATGGCGTACGTTCCATAAACAGCTGTCTGCCAGTGATGAGTACAGTATTTATCTCCTATCCCTCTGGCACGTTGTTTCTGCAGTGTGTTGTTTGAAACCAACTGGATGTCTTTTTAGTCAGACACAGACATGGCGCTTGATTTTCCTTTTGTCATATTTCGGCATGGATTTTTCAAAGTCAAACTGCTATCTAACATAATGACATTGAACTTTAGACTGATAACCCCTGCAAATGTCAAACTTTACCACTCACAATCTTTGATTGTTACTGTATTTTAGGATAAAGTTCCTGAGGACAACAAGACCTTATCTTGTGGCATCAACAACGAGAATCTTTTAGTGATTTAGTTTTTTATCTATTCGTGTAATATTATATTTTATTATAATGTTATGTTCATTGTGAAGCACTTTGGAAAACCCTCTGTTTTTAAACTGTGCTATAGAAATAAAGTGGATTGGATTGGAAAGGTGAGCAAATGCAGAATTCAGATCAGTAAATACTTTGAAATAAATGTCTTTTTAATGTGGCTTTGAATGACATCTGCTATTTCTTTCTCTTTATCTCGCTCTCCACCCCCCTAACCCCAATGCTTAGTCCAACAGATGAGCAGCCACCTCAGCCAGAAATGGCACAGCCTATGTTGTGTCCCTTCCAAAAAGAACCAGCAGATTTACCCGAAAAGAAACCCATTTCAAACGTCGCTAATATCCTGAACAGACCCAGAAAGTCCACAGATGCTTTCAGTGGTACGGAGCTTAAGATGTTGTGTTGTTTCTGATTTCAAATCACCATTGAATGCACTGATGAAAATTCCCTGGAAATAAGTAATTTATACATTTTTCACAAATTATTTTCCATAGATATAAGGGATCCAGAGAAAAGGTGTTCAAGCCAGCTTGTACAGATTCCCCAGGGAGGAAAATCCCGTCCGTCCAGCAGCCTGTGGGAAGAAGTGGAGAGGCTGTCGATCAAGTTCTCACAACCTGGGATTGATATGAAGTCAATCCCCTGTTTACAAAAAACCCAACCCCCCTCAGCTGTAAGCACATGTGAAAAACCCAACCCATCTCTTCCTGATGACGTTCCCCTTGAACAAGATTCCAAACACGAGAAGACTGTGCTTCTGAATACATCAATGGAAATGACAGTGAGTGATTCTGCGGAGATAGTTGTTGTGGAAACCAAGGCTAAGAGAAAAGCCCGCTCGGGAAAGCCAAAAGCCAAGAAGGATAAGGAACAAGCCGTTGTGTCAAGTGTGGCGGAAAATCCACAAGTGAAGATCTCAGCAGATTTGAAGCGGAGTGAAGTTCAGAGTTCTTCCACTGGGACTTTGTTACAGACAGAAGGCCCTGCACTACATGATGTAATAGAACCAGATAATATTGAGCTACCGTTACCCAAAACACTGGGTGGGAGTGGCAATACCTCGCGCATTCCCAGACTGAACAAGTTTGAACCTGGAAACCTTAAGAAAATGGTAAAGGACAAACAGAAATCCCGTGACCATGAGTCAAAAACAGATTCAAATGGAATTGGCGTATCAGATCTGGATGATTATTTCACAGATCCTGATTTTGAAAACTCAAAAGCTTGCAAAAGTGTACCAGAAAAGGAAACAGCTGAAATAGAAAGAAGGTCCAGAGTCACATGCAGGACGTCTAGGGTTAAAAGCAGGAGCGGCTCCTCGAAAAAGTAGTAATACTACATTTCAAAAGTAGTTTTTTACGCGGAAATGTCAAGTAAAAGTACAAAAGTATTTAGCATCAGAACATACTTTTATATTCCATATTCCTTATGTCATATATTTTTGAATATATTTGTATATATATATTTTCTATTTCAACATGTATATTTTTTATTTTATTTCTATTCTTGTTTATTTGTAGTTGTATTGTAAAAATGCCTTTTTTTTGTCTTTTATGCTGCTGCAACAAAAACAATTTCCCAAATTGGGATCAATGAAGTGCCATCTTATCTTATCTCATCTTAAAGCACCAAAAGTCAAAGTACTCCTCATGCTTAATGGCCCATTTCAGAGTCAGTACTGCGTTACTATTATGTGTTTATCACAACCGGTAAAGGTGGATCTAATTTGAATAACTTTATATATGGCAGCTGGATATATTAACCTACACATATATGTATTTAATAATTAATTTAGACTTTGTGTTAGTTAATAATAAACCTAAAATGTAATTAAAGCTGTAAAATAAATGTAATGGAGTAAAAAGTATGATATTGGCTTCTAAAATGTAGTAGAGTAGAAGTATAGAGTAGCATAAATAACTGAGAATACTCAGTGAAAGTACCTCAAAATTGTACTTAAAGAGCCTGTGACACGGTTTTCCCCCATCATCCAAACCCATCCATTTGAGTACATATTGTCCCCTTGAAAACCGTTACTGAACTGATTTTGGATATTTGTACTTTGATAACCATTAATCCTTCAATGTTGACAATTTTCTGGATCTTCTCGGGGATTCTTCAAGTCCCGCCAAATGATGGGTGACATCATTGCGGGCACAGCGCTCCAGCTGCACCGTCCAGGATCTCAGCTTCTGCATGTAAACCTTTATATATATACAGTCAGATGTAAACGCACGATGGTGCACACAGCAGCAAGCTCAGACAACGATGACAGGTGAATGTTGAACGTGTCTGAGAGCTGTTAGAAGTTTAGGAATGAGGTGCGTCAATATGGGCGATCATATGGTCATGTAGCCAGTGGTGGAATGGGACTACAAATCATCCCGGGACTCTCGACCGGCCCACTTCGGTACCGCTAGTAAATTGTCAACGGGGGGAGCGGGGGTGTCAGTGGCGGCGGGTGCTGTAGATAGTAAATGTAAATATGTAAATATTTGTGTCACTGCATCCTGGTAAAATACAAATATAATGTATAATGTCTGTGTCTTTGACCTTAGCGCTGCTAGCCACCTGTGCCCTGTACTACGAAGCCAGTTCAACAGACCCTGGATATGTTTGAGTAACAAACAACTAACAACAACAAACTAACAAACGAGATCTCGCTAAGCGGTCCGACGACGCTGGTTATCAACTCGGTAAATCAAGCCAGGGTTTCTCTCTCCAACTGAGAGCGCGTTCACGTCTAAGACACGCGTGGATCTGACTTTAATTACATTTGACTCAAGTGTTTCGTCAACATAATGTGTTAAATAATACTTCTGCATACAGTCTGTGACGCTGTGAGTGTTGCACGGCCAGATGAGGCTGGAGAAGCTGACTCAGATCAGGAGATATATGATATATTATGATTTTATATGATCGACGATCTGATTGAAGATGTAATATGAATGATAAGTGCGACACGTCGGCGTCTTCTCTGCATACGGCAGTTTAAACTGTATTTCCTTTATCCTGTAATATGACTTGAGAGATTTAAACTCCGCACACTGAGCTGATCTCTTTTCTATAGACGCCGGAGGCGGGCAGCGTCAGGTAAAATAAGTTATGTAGCCTTCTCAAACCTGAGCCTCACGCGCCGCCTATGGAGGATGTGCTAGTTACTTATCCGACCGGCCCACTTCGGTACTGTTGGAGTCTACAGGACCAGGTCCGTCCTCCGCGCAGATCGTTTGGATATGGCCAGAGCGGGGTCGCCGTCTGGATCCGCCGATGACCGTTCTTAGTTCTGAGGGAAAAGGAATTGTGTCCTCGACACTATTCTCTGTTAGCTGTACAAAACTAGACGTTGCACTCCAATGGATTGTTTCTTCAAATAAGCACTTTATTACACAGTTCAACAAAGATATATCAATCCATACTATACCACAAAACGCCTTGGACTCCTTTTTGAGTTCTCACCGTGACAAGCTCGTCAGTATAAGATCCCAGTGAAGAGAGCCCCGTTCTTAGAAACATCCTGTTCTTTATAGTATTTGCTGTGAAGGCCCCACCTTTGGTGTTCTCTCTTGCTGCAATCTGCTTTTTCTGCCCAGCAACACCCAGTTTTAGCCAAGGTCAGGGCCAGGGCCCTACTCCCTCTTCCTAATTTCGATGTGTCTTTATTACCTGCTTTATCTGGTTTTCGCTCACAAGAGAGTTGCGCCTTTTGAAGGTCAGGGCCACACATACTCGTAACATGGTGTTCTAGTCCTTGAAGATAACAGGATGTAGCCGGCCAACTGCTGAGGCTCCTCAGCAGTAAACGTTAACACATTACTTTTCCACTCAGACAGCTCAATGTTTTTAGCGTGTCTATGATCGGATTTACTATATCTTATATTCACTGTTACTTTTGCCTTATCTTTATCCTTCAATCCCCCTTTTGCCCCATTCTAATGATTGGGGCAACAAACCAACGCTATTGTTTATGTACATTTATGTCAGCTGTTTTAGGCTTCTGTCTCTCTTTCCCACATTATGCCATACGGTGGAACTGGTGGTGCTGTCAGGAAACTGCCGCTTCTTCTTCGCCTTCCTCAATGTCTGGGTTGTTTTCTAAGGATAGCAAGGCGAGTTGTTGGCCCAGGGGAGTAGAAGGTGCTATGACGGTACTAATTATTTTGTCCACCATTGAGCGGATACATGAGATGCAGCAGCACCCGCACAAGGTCAAAATTGCTGCAAACACAGCCATTGATACCAATACTGAGGTGACCAGGGTTTTGTATTTACCGAACACTGACATCCATTCGTCCCATTTACCGTTGATACCAGATTGATCTTTCATGCGGGAGTTGAGGGTTTTCAGACCGTCCAGTGCTATTTGTAGAGTGCCATCTGCAGCGGTGTTGTTGGGAATGAAGGTGCAGCATTGCTCTCCGAACATTGCACATACTCCGCCTCTTTCTGCTAGGAGCATGTCTAGGGCCATTCTGTTTTGATAGGCCATGAGTGATGTGGCTTTCAATTGCTCACTAACTGCCTTGAGTCCGGCATGTGTGAGGTTTCCTAGGCGTTGGACATTATAATGAACGTAATTGATGCGGTCTGCGTTTTTATTGATGACACACCAGGGGCAGATGATGGATGTGAAGCCGTCCGCTACTTGATCGGCTATTTTGTAGTCACTTGGTACGCTCCGTGGTACCCCTGTTGCGTCTATGTACGTTGGATCTGGGTTAATCATGGCTTCGCGTTTGACTCTGTTCGTAGTATGATAGGGGTATTGTTCTGCCAGGTTTGTTATCTCCCCTACTTTTAATTTGTAGGTTTTCACTGGTAGAAGCAAAGTGACCAGTGCACATAGACCACTGGCATTATATGGGACGCGATCGTGGAGTTGGTTGCCACCGCAGTGGAACCATATGTCTGCTCAGATTACACCACGTCCAGGTGTAGTAGGTGTCACTATGTGGTCGCAGAGAGTTTTGTTGAACCCCCCCAGTGTTTCTGATTGTGGTGTTGAAACAGGTGTAATTCAGCCTCGGATTTTTTGCAAAGAATAAGGGCGTTTTTAATTCCGCGTTGGCTAAAGGGAAGTAAACGTCGTATTTAGAGCAATTGTGTTGAGGGTTGTCTGTCCCCATTATTTCAGTGGCACACATTGGTTCTACCGGGGCAGGAATTATGTGGAGCAGGGGTCTGGCTCCCATACAAATGAGGCAGTCATCGCCTGTGTCTAGGCTTGTTGTGCCATCAGTAACCAGTTGTTACTGTTTGCTGAGTGTCCCGAGATTCCAGTTGCTACTTGGAACTCTTAATCAGTTGTCCACTCCTTAGTGGAGTGGATCACCACCCCCTTTTGGACGGATACTATGTCAGATTGTGGTCTTTTAATGCGACTGGACATGCATACGTATATAGAGAAATCGGGGCTACCCGATGCCTTGGGCCATAGATAAAAGGATGCGCAAGGGGTTTCATCTTTCTTGGGTGGGGGTACCCCCGTTAAGTCTAACTGTACTATGAGGCCGGATGAGGATTTTGCTAGGTGTACTCTTTGCCTTACTTTTTTCGCTGTTCCTGTTGACGATGAACTCCAATCCGCCCCTGTCTCTCCCACCAAGTCAGTCCACGCTCGACCATAGCTATATCTTTCATTGGGATCGCGTCTTCCGAACCAAAAGTCTAGCGTCATGTACCATTGGTATTTGTTTCCCCACGAGCCTCCTTTTTGGTTGCGTTCGTTTGACAAACTGGTGTACGGGATGAGGGTAGTGGTGCTTGAGTCCGAGGGTAGGCAAAGTGTCAGCGAGATGTGTCTTAATGCATCGTTCTGGTTACATTGGGTGAAATTTGCCGTATCTACTGTGCCGGCCACATCGCGGACGTGTCAAGTTAGGCTGTTTTTTGGAAGAGAAAAGGTATCTTGTGTAGTTTCATTTTGTGGGGAATTTGGATTATTACTTTGGTCAATGATTTGCCTCCCCCTTTCACCCACTATGATAATGATTATTCCAGCAATGATGAAAAAACAAAGTGTTAAGGCCAAGCAATAGAGGTGTTGGTTAGGTCCTGAGTTCTTCTTCATCTTCGTTTTTCTTGTAAAAGTTCTTTGGTGTATCAGTGTAGGTGAGTGTCTCTTGTGTGGTGTGTGTATGTGATGCGTGTGGTGTACCGCCTACTTTGGGGGAGCGGTCCCTTGTTGTGCCTCCTCGCCGGCTGTTATCTCCTGGGCTGCCGTTGGTTCTCCTGTTGTCTCCTCCTCCTCGGAAGTGGAGTCGATGTCCACACTTGGGGGTTGGGGGGCTTCGGTTGTTTGCCTGAAGTTCAGTTGGCCTAGGTCCTGGATGGTGTCAGCGAGGGTCCTGGTAGGTGCTGGTGCTTCCACACACCTGCTCCAGTGGTACCACGTGTCTCCTTTTCCGTCTACTCTGACTGCATGATCTGTTCGCTGGGTTACCTTGAGTGGTTCAGAGAACCTTGGAGCACACCACTTGGGTTTGATCGTCTTCAGGCGGACGTAGTCAGCGTCCCTCCTGCCCTCAGCTTCCTCTGTGTGTCCTTTGGCTCTGGCTGCTGTGGATTCATCTGCGAACTCTGCAACGAGGCATTTTAGTTGTTTATAGTAGGCCTGGTGCCCCACTTTGTCAAACAGTTCCTTTGAAACCGTGGCTCCCGCCCCTGGGCCTGGAAAACTGGTGCCCATGAGTCATTTCATATGGAGTGAACCCAGTGGTCCTGCAAATGGAACTCCTGATAGCCAATAGGGCGAGAGGTAGTGCCTCCAACCATGTCATTCCTGTTTCTTCCATCGCCTTTGCTAGTTTCTGTTTTAGATTTAAGTTCATTCTCTCAACCTTTCCCTGTGATTGTGGATGATACACTGCTCCAAATCTGTGGGTTAGCCCAAGAGAGGCTTCCACCATCGCTAAATCGTGATTTTTGAAGTGGCTGCCATTGTCACTGTGAATCTTTTTGGGGAACCCGTGTCTTGGAATGTAGGTTTGTACCAGGAAGTTGATTACAGACTGGCTGTCTTCTTTTGCACAGGGGATGGCTTATGGCCACCCTGTGTAGGCATCCACAACCATGAGTATGTACCTCTTTCCCCTGTGTCTGTCTATCATGTCTGTATAGTCTATGACTATCTCCTCCCCTGCCATTGTTACTGCAGGAAACTTTCCCTCATGTGGTTTGATGGTGGCCCTCACATTGTAGCGTCCACAAATACTGCATTCTTCAAGATGATTGGCTATTAAATCTGGTAGGTAAGGGTGCCACCAATGGGTCAGGGCCCTAACCATTTGGTTCTTTCCTACGTGTGCCATTGAGTGTGCTTCCTTCATCATAGCTCTTACCCACCCTGGTGGGATCACTGGCCTCCCGTCTGGGGAGTACCAAATGTCATTTGCTCCCTTTCTTGCCCCTTTGTTTCTCCAGGCCGTTAGTTCTTGCGGGGAAGCTTTAGATTGTTCTTTAGCCAACTCCTCATCTGTTCTGGCTTCTAGTATTCCTTCTTGGGGAGCCCGTACAACCATTTGTGAGAATGTGGCTTCGTATCCGGCTGCCTGCTTGGCGGCCAGATCTGCGGCATTGTTTCCATCGGTTAGGTACCCTGTGGTTTTGGAGTGTCCTTTGCATTTGATTACAGCTACTCTGTTGGGCTTCATGATAGCCTCCTCTAACGCCTTGATTTCGTGATAGTGTTTCACTGGTGCTCCTGTACTAGTTACGAATCCTGCCCTGAACCATCTTTTTAGGTCGTGGTGCACTACCCCGTGTACGTATGCTGAGTCTGTGTACACATTGATGTCTTGATCTATTTCTTGGTTCAAAGCGGCGATTACGCCCTTTAGTTCAGCTAGTTGAGCTGACACTTTTCCTTTGATGGGGGAGCAGTCAATGATTTCAAAAAGTCCTGTCTCATTACTTCGTCCTACCACAGCGTAGGCCCCTTTTAGGCCGTCCTGTGGGTGTCTGTAACAACATCCGTCAGTGAACATGTCTCTTGCCCCTGTTACTGGCGTTTCCTGCATGTCTGGGCGTATTTTTACATCCTGCACTACTTTTTCCTCACACCTGTGTGGGACTCCTTCTCCTGGTAAGTAGTCTGCCATGTTGGTGCCTTCATGTGTGTAGGTTATGTGTGGCTGTGTCAGACACTTTTCTAACCTGGTCTGTCTTGATGATGTCATGGTGAAGGCCGCTGAGTTGACTAGGGCTACAATGCTATGGCTTGTGAGCACTGTGAGTGGGTGTCTCATCACTATGTGTTGGATTTTCCTTCGTACTCTAGCTGCATGTCTGATGCATGGGGGTTCTTTTGCCTCTGCTGCATCTAGTGCTACGCTAGCATACAGCAACATTTTCTGCCTGGACTCTGATCCCCCTTTTTCTGGAAAAGGACGCCGTTTACGGTGTTTTCTTTTTCAGAAACATCCAAGAAGAAGGGGTGTTGATAGTCTGCTGATGACAGGGCGCAGACCGTTGACATGTCCTGTTTGCTAACCAAGAATATTAAACTTTAATCTTTTCAGCATTCCAGACCATTATTTAAACAAGCAGCCTCTTATCTAAACACTAAGCATTAAGGTTTCTACACCACCCCCTGGGAAACTCTTGCACAATTATGCTGTAAAATCATTGCATCATTCCTCCAGAACAATCTGAGACAAGCATGTCTCAAGATCTTGTCATAATGAGCACAGTCAATGATGCAGCTGTAGTCAGTGGCAGGGTCCCCAAAAAGCTAGGACCGGCCCTGGTCAGTGGGCTCCAAGGAAACTCTCCCTGGCATTGGGATGAGGGAAGGAATCACTTGACAGACACACATTGTCCTCTGTACAGCAGAAATCCCCCCAAACCGCAGTACCTCTTCACACCACTGTTGCCTTGACAACGAGGCACAAGCAACATGTCGATATCTCCTCAGAGACGGCTGAGGTCAGGAATGCTGAAATATGTGAATGTTAAAACAAACTAATGATAGTAGTCTGCCTATTCTTTATTACTTCAGTTCTAAGTTAATAGGCAAAACAAAGACACCCTCCTTATTAACCACTATAGGTACTAATCTTTTATCTACTTGGTTAATTATATTCATTTTCAAATTGTTTATCTAAGTTGTGTTACAAGCATGGTGATGTTATAACAGAATACACAAATAACTGTATTCAATCCGCGCCGTATTGGAAAACTGTAATGAATTTAAATCAATGTTAAGGATGTAATATAAGTTAAATATATTGTTAAGCTAATTACTGTTTTATTGTGAAGGCATCTCTGGTGAACAGCGGCCTGTGGCTTTTATTTTGAAAGGCCGTTCCGGAAATATACTCCGTAATATGAACAGTGAGTTTGACTTCTAGAAACACGGAAAGTTACGATAACAATCATTCTAATGCATTAAATAAAGTCATGAAAGAGCCAAGGAGGGGGAAAGGCGTGTGGAAGTAAGCAATGAACTGAAAATGCCACCAATCCTCTATTTTAACGTGATGGCGCACATTGCAAACTGAAGCGGGCATAAGCACCCCTGTCATATAAACATTAATAGATTCCTTCTGACTGACAAGCGTTCAAAAACCCTCCTGCTTATCACTTAGGCTACTACTTTTTGTTTTATTCATAACCTAAAAATACAATTGTGATGAATAGCTTGCTCTTTTTCTGATTGAAACAAAGAGTACTCTTCTACAGAATCCGAAAGTACAAATACTGGCTCCGGCTGGAGCTCTCAGCCTTTTCAAGAGAAGGGGGGCTTCTTTCAACAACTAACAACAAACTATTGGTATACCAAAACATTTACCAACATAAAACAAGGTCTTTACGAATCAACAATGACAACCAACAGACAGAACAATCAACAAACAGATCAATACTACTCCTTTAATTTCCCAGGGAAGGTTTCACACAAACTATTAATTTCTCAGGGAAGGTTTCACACAAACTATTCTTTCTCAAACAATCAAACATTGTACACAGATATATTAGTATCAAACATTGGCCCCAAAAAGAACCTTGAAAAGGACATGTGTGTGCGTTTGGTAAAGAGGAAGTGTATGTGTGTGTGTTGATATCTTGGTCATGGAGTGCATTGTGTGTGTGTGTGTCAGAGTGTCTGGGAAAGTGTGTGTGTGTGTGTGTGTGTGTGTGTGTGTGTGTGTGTGTGTGTGTGTGTGTGTGTGTGTGTGTGTGTGTGTGTGTGTGTGTGTGTGTGTGTGTGTTGGTATCTTGGTCAGGTAGTGTATTGTGTGTGTGTGTGTCAGGGTGTCTGGGAAAGTGTATGTAAGAAGGTTTATATATATATAGGATTACTTAAAAAAGTCCCAAATAATACATATACAGTTCAAGATAATACCTGTTTACTTTAATACAGTTTAGAACAATATCTGTTTGCTTTAATCCCTCTTTTGATCTCACCTTCAGAGATCAACTTATACACAGCATTTGGAACATAACCACTGTCATTCTTTTCTACTGTCTGTTCCCCAACATTTATATAAATCCATCAGTCGCTGGGATTTAGGGCACTTTAAACTTTTAGGAACAGTCCACCATAACAACTTCTTATGACAGTGGAGGGAGACCAAAATATGTTAAAAAATTGTCCTTTTGTCGGCTGATTGATTTATATAAACATGTCAAACATGTCACCGGTCCCTCCTGGGGGTCCTGGTGTTTTTACCGCCCTGTCCATCCTACTTTTATGGTTTTATGTCTGGTCAGTCTCTCCTCCACATTGTCTTGTCCCTTTTTAAACATTTCTGTTGGACTTTTCTCCCCAAATAGACGACCTAGACTATCCACCTCTTTCTCCCGGAAGGCTTTCAGAAGTCCGCAGTCTGTCATGTCTCGGTACACTCTGGCTACCCTACCTTCCCATTTTTTGTGATCCTTCTTTTCAACTTCCTTTTGTCCTTCTTCTACCCATCCTTTCCAAACCTCGCGACGTACATCTGGGATTTTGAAGCCGAGCGCTTCTTCTCTCGCAAATTCGCCTTCCATTTTCTACTTTTCCTTATCTTTCTTTATTAGATTCTCTGGTTGCTAGCGTCTTTTGCTAGTCTTCTACCTTTTCTTAGATACTAGGGTCTCCCCTTGTTTTACACTGTGCTATGGCTACTGGTACGGCGACCAGTTTTACACCTTCCCTTAGATACTAGGGTCTCCCCTAGTTTTACACTGTGCTATGGCTACTGGTACGGCGACCAGTTTTACACCTTCCCTTAGATACTAGGGTCTCCCCTAGTTTTACACTGTGCTATTGCTACTGGTACGGCGACCAGTTTTAAACCTTCCCTTAGATACTAGGGTCTCCCCTAGTTTTACACTGTGCTATGGCTACTGGTACGGCGACCAGTTTTACACCTTCCCTTTGGACCGCGGCGGATCCGCGGTCAAACAGATATTGTTCTAAAGTGAAACTCTCCTCTGTGCCACAGTGGAGCAACAAGCTGCTCAGGAAGCGCTCAGTACCCAAACCGCTTGGAGCGAGAGGCCATGATCCTGTCCTCCTTTGCTGGGATCATCATGTGAGTTATACCTGAATGCAGCTTTTACGAAACCCCCATGTTCCAGTAAGGTCAGATACATTCACACTAGAGAAGCCCATGCAGGGTATATGGGTCCTGCGGTGCATTTATGATATTACGGAACAGGATACGATCAACATGAGAACAATTTTTTGGGGATGTGACCAAAAGTCATACAAAAACGAGAAAATAGTCGGATTTATGAGAAAAAATTTAAATCAGACTTTCTGATTTTTTCTCAGATTTCTGACTTTAAGCATAAGGTTCAGAAAGGCTTTGAGTAAATATAAGTGTTTTACACAATTTTCAGATTAAAGTCTGTTCTGAGCAAAGAGTCAGAATTCTGAGAAAATGTGGGGATTCAAATCAGAACATCTCTTTAAACTTTTCGTGACATCCCACATTTTGTTTATCTTGTGGCCCTAATTCTTTTACGTATGATGTTAATACTGCATAGACATGCCTTTTTTATTTGCTAGCTGCGTTAAACCTTACCTGCTCTGTCCCGCTCCAGAACCACCTTCCTGTGGAGGAGATCCTGGCTCTGTACTGCTGCAAACCAGCAGCCTCATTCCCCAACCAGCACTCCAAGTGAAAGCATCCTAAACAATTCACACTTGTGTTTAGAAGAAACATATTTGTACTCATCTGTTTAGCATTATTTTGGTCATTTAGAAATGCAAGTTGTCTGATTTTTTTTCTAGGGCACACTGGTGTACCCCTTCACTCTGTCCTACCATCCGTTAGCCATGCTCGGATCTTACAAGGCTATGTACCACTCCAAGAAACACAGTAAGTGTCAAGGTTCGTATGGTCATTGAAAACCTGGAAAAGTCATGGAAATTTAAAATGCAAATTCCAGGCCCTGGAAAAGTTATGGAAAACAATATTTTTCCCAAAGTTTTGGAAAAGTCATGGAAATGTAACTATAGTTGCCATCCATCCATCTTCTCCGCTTATCCGTGGTCGGGTCTCGGGGGTAGCAGTTCCAGCAGAGCCCCAAACGTTCCTTTCCCCTCATCAACCAGCTCTGACTGGGGGTCCCAAGGTGCTCCCAGGCCAGCCAAGAGATAGAATCCCTCCACCTTAATAATTACCACTTCTAATATTTGTATGTAATCATGTAAGAGTCTATATTAATGCATGTCCCTAACAGTAATACACTAGAATATACATTTTGTGTTTATTGTTGTTTTAAATATTTAAGATGAAGTGCTTGTTTATGAGATTACATTGTGGTAAATTGAAAATAAGTGTGTTATTGTCCTGTTTTATTTTGTCTGCCAATCACATCCCTACAGATACAGAAAGCATCAACACTGATCAACAATGGGCGTACTATTAACTCACTCGTCTGTTACTGACAACAGTAGACAACATATTCAAACACTGTTTAAGCTTATTAAAACATATATCTATTTCCCCATGTTTACACATATTTCCAGCTTCTTAACCCTGTATGACGACACTGACAACATCCCATTTAAAACAGACAGAAGATGGGTCAAAGAGCTCAGCGCTGATTGTGTTGCAGCTGTTGCTGGAAGCGGCAGGTTTCTGTTAACCCTTTATCCCAGCGGACAACCAGGAGACTCCTGTAGGGTCTCTGCTGACTGCAGGACTACAATAACAACACGGGCTAACGTATAAAACATGGACTCCCTTTGGTGGTCAAAGCTCAGAAGGAAGTTTGACCAACATCATCTGCCATCATGGGAAAGGTTTGTATCCAGATTTACTTTAGGCAAGGCAAGGCATGGCAAGGCAAGGCAAGGCAAGGCAAGGCAAGGCAAGGCAAGGCAAGTTTATTTATAGAGCACTTTTCAACGCAAGGCAATTCAAAGTGCTTTACAAAAAAATAAAAATGAAAGACATTAAGCATTAAAAAAGAAAAGCTAATCAAATAAACATTAAGAAAAAAATACATGGATAAAAGTTACAGTGCAGTCAATTAAACATTACAAGAAAAAGTACATGGATAAAAGTTACAGTGCAGTTTAAGATATGAATAGTTCAAATAAAAGCAGCGACAAAAAGAAAAGTCTTCAGCCTGGATTTAAAAGTAGTCAGAGTTGCAGCGGACCTGCAGGTTTCTGGGAGTTTGTTCCAGATGTTTGGAGCATAATAACTGAACGCTGCTTCTCCATGTTTAGTTCTGACTCTGGGGACAGAAAGCTGACCAGTCCCTGAAGACCTGAGAGATCTGGATGGTTCATCATTTAGCAGGAGGTCAGAAATGTATTTTGGGCCTAAATATATATATATATATATATATAATACATAAAATATATATAATTATAAACCAGCAGCAGTATTTTGAAATCTATTCTTTGACACACAAGAAGCCAGTGTAAAGACTTCAGAACAGGAGTGATGTGATCCACTGTCTTAGTGTTAGTGAGGACTCGAGCAGCGGCGTTCTGAATCAGCTGCAGCTTTCTAATAGATGTTTTAGTGACACCTGTGAAGACACCATTACAGTAGTCCAGTCTACTGAAGATAAAGGCATGGACAAGTTTTTCCAAATCCTGCTGTGACATTAGTCTTTTAATCCTAGATATGTTCTTTAGGTGATAGTAGGCTGATTTAGTAACTGTTTTAATGTGACTGTTGAAACTCAGGTCAGAGTCCATGACTACACCTAGATTTCTGGCTTTATCTGTTGGTTTGAACATTGCAGACTGAAGCTCAGCGCTAACTTTTAAACGTTCTGCCTTGGCTCCAAAAACCATTACCTCAGTTTTATCTTTGTTTAATTGGAGAAAGTTCTGACACATCCAGTCATTGATTTGTTCAATGCACTTACTCAGTGTTTGAATTGGAGCATAGTCTCCTGGTGAAATTGTTACGTACATTTTTGTGTCATCTGCATAGCAATGGTAACTTATTTTGTTGTTCTTCATTATCTGAGCCAGTGGTAGCATGTAGATGTTAAAGAGAAGAGGCCCCAAGATGGAGCCTTGAGGAACCCCACATGTCATATTTGTCAACTCAGATGTGTATTTACCGATAGAAACAAAGTTGTTTCTGTCCTTTAAGTAGGATTCAAACCAATTTAGAACTGTTTCCGAAAGTCCCACCCAGTGTTCCAGTCGGTCTAGTAATATGCTGTGGTCAACAGTGTCAAACGCAGCACTGAGATCTAATAATACTAACACTGAAGTTCTGCCACTGTCTGTGTTTAAGTGGATGTCGTTAAAGACCTTTACAAGAGCAGTCTCAGTGCTGTGGTTTGGACGAAAGCCTGACTGGAACACATCCAAACAGCCATTTAAATGCAAGAAATTACTCAACTGTTGAAAAACAACTTTTTCAATGATCTTACCTAGAAATGGCAGGTTTGATATGGGCCTGTAATTGTTCATTACTGAAGCATCTAGATTATTCTTTTTTAAGAGCGGTTTAATGACTGCAGTTTTCAGGGCCTGTGGAAAAACACCTGAGTGAAGAGATTTGTTTACTATATGAAGTAGTGCTGAGGCCATGCAAGGCAAAACATCTTTGAAAAATCCTGTTGGAATAATATCAAGGCAGCAGGAGGAGGATTTCAGAAGTTGTATAATGTCCTCCAGGTTTTTATCATTAATCTGATGGAATTGTGTCATGATGTCTGAATTGATGTTAAGTGGACACAGAGACAACACATTTGCTGTTCCTGATGCAGAGGCACTGACTGCTTGTCTGATTTTCTGAATTGTGTCAGTGAAAAAGGCAAAATCATTGCACGCCCTGGTGGATAGAAATTCAGAGGCTACTGACACTGGGGGGTTAGTTAGTCTGTCGACGGTAGCAAACAAGGCACGTGCGTTGTTTTTGTTTTTGGTAATGATGTCAGAGAAGAATGACTGTCGTGCGTTTTTCAATTCCAAATTATAAAGGCCAAGTCTCTCTTTATAAATTTCAAAGTGAACCTGGAGATTTGTTTTTCGCCACCTGCGTTCAGCTTTTCGACATTCTCTTTTTTCTGTTTTAACGGTCATGGCCTTTCTCCATGGAGATATTTTCTTCCCAGTCACTTCCTTTACCTTAATTGGAGCAATGGCATCTATAACATTTTTAATTTTTGAATTAAAATGATCTACTAGCTCATTTACTGAGGTGTTAGCAGGGGCAAGTGTGGAAGAAAAATTCTGAGTAAACATTTCCCTAGTATTTTCAGTTAAACATCGCTTTGTGGTTACCTCTTTTTGAACACTTGTGTGAACAGAAATAGAGCTCTCAAAGAAAACACAGGAATGGTCAGAGAGCGCAACATCAGTCACCACAACCGTAGAGATATTCAGACCCTTTGAGATAATTAAGTCCAGAGTGTGCCCCTTATTGTGCGTGGGCTCCGTCACATGCTGAGTCAGCCCATAGCTATCAAGAACACAAAACAGTTCTTTAGCCCCTCTGTCCTGGGGGTTGTCAACATGGATGTTAAAATCACCAACAATGACTAGACGGTCAAAGTCAATACACACTACAGACAGCAGTTCAGTAAGGTCATCAAAAAAGCTTGCACAGTATTTGGGTGGCCTATAGATATTTAGGAACAGAGCTCGAGAGGAGCATTTCAGCTGAAGGGCCACATATTCAAAAGAATCAAAGTTCCCATACGATGTCTTCCTGCATTGAATAGAATCATTGAACAGAATAGCAACTCCACCCCCTTTCTTATGCATTCTTTCCTGACTCATACAACTAAAGTTGGGAGGGGTTGATTCGATAAGAACAGCTGCACTGTTATTTTGTTCAATCCAAGTTTCTGTTAAAAACATAAAATCCAGATTGTGCTCAGTGATAAAATCATTGATTAAAAATGTTTTTCCTGCCAAAGACCTGACATTTAATAAAGCTAGTTTAAGTTCGTTAAACACACTATCAGTCATGTTTTTTGTAACAAGCTGTGGCTGACATGGAATCACTGCTAAATTAGATAAACTCACACAAACGTTTGAGTGCTTCCTGTATCTAAGATCATTCACCGCTCTTAATCTATTACCTATCAACACAGATATCGGCAAAGCTACTGGCAGGCAGGGCCCCGGCATGTCCTGGAAAGAGTTGAGAGTGCCATACACCCTTGAGCCTGGACCCAGCAGATATCAGTTTGCAGATTGTTTTGGTTTGGATGATTGTGGTCGGCATGGTGATGAAGCCGGGAGAGATGGTGCGCATCTCTGCTTTGGTGATTTTGGTGGGCGTCGTTGAGGAGCGGGGGTAAAGGACATGCTGCCAGCCCTGCGTATCACCTTAGTCTGGTCTTTGAAATCCAGGAAGGAATCGGTGCCAGCCCTCTTTATCTCCTTCTTGTGTTCCACGATCTCCAGGAGGGTGGGCGAGGGCGAAAGGGTGAACGGAGTATCCTCAGGGGGGCGGTGGGGACTCCTCCGTGTGTTTCATAGGTCTCCCATAATCAGAACATTCCTCAGGCGGGTGCAGTGATACTTCTTCAGGGTTGTCTGCGCGATGTGTTGTGTCTATCTCCTGTTTTGATTCCTCTTGCCGCTTGTCCTTGGCAGAGGGAACAGATTGATGATGCAGGCAGTTGAATATGTTAGAGATAAACAATTTCACTCCTGACTTGTTCAGGCAAACTCCATTTGCCTTGAAAAGATGTCTGCGGTCCCAAAAAAAGTTAAAATTGTCAATAAAATGCACAGAATGGTCAGTACAGACAGTTGAAAGCCAGGTGTTGAGTGCAGACAGTCTGCTGAATCTCTCCACTGCTCTTCTGACTGGCGGTAGAGGGCCACTGATGAACACCTCTGCATTTAGAGAGCTGGCAGTTTCCAACAGACATTTAAAGTCTTCTTTCAGCACTTCTGACTGTTGTTTCACAACATCATTTGTTCCAATGTGCAGTACCACATTCTTCACAGTCGGATGTTCAGCCCCAATACGCAGGATCTTCTCAGCCAAGTCAGAGACCGTATCCTTGGGAAAACAGAGTACTTTGGTGTTGTTCTTATTACACAGACCTGTTACATCTCTTACAGCAGAGTCACCCACAATCAGAGTTTCAGGCCCAGTCGTTAGCTTTCCCTCTAGCCTTTTACTTTTGGAGTAGCTATTGGTCCTTATGATCTACTCCTGTGTGAAGAGGACGGGTTATCCAGGTCATCAGAAAGAGATCTCCGGCTCTCGGTCAGCGGAGCGTATCTGTTCTGGATTGGCACACTTGGTGGTTTAGGAGGATTTTTTGTAATTCTCCCTTTAGCAGCTGTCCACTGCTGTTTAGGGGTTGAAGAGGCGCTCCTCTTGGGTGATAACAATGCGGGCCAGCCGGTCGCATCATATATTTCAGAGCGCTCGGCTCTGCCCGTTATCCTTCCTCCCAAATCCCATGAAAATGATTTACTCTTAGGCTTTGCACCCAGAGAGTTCCAGGGAGGACCACCACTTGTAGATTTATGACCCGGTACACAGCCCTCCTGTTCCTTGGAATCCTTGTAGCTGCTAACTAGCTTTGAGTTAGCATACCCTTTTCCATTATTTTGCAACACTGGTAAAGTGGTGTCATTCCAACCTAGTCCATTCACTTCCACGTTAACTTCCAGCCGTTGCATTTTCATTTCCAGCACGGCCATCTTCTGTAGAAGTTTATGGAAGTCATCTGTAGAGAACGGAGGCATTATTCTACCGACTAGCTTAAGCTAAATAGCATGCAGTAGCCTATCAGGCTTTAGCTGTTGCTAGGCCACGCTACTGTAAGACTGGGTTCGCCGTAAAAATGTTGAAAAACCTCCGTCTATTTACGAAGATGAACTGTCCCAGTGATAGGTTAATGTCCAGGAGCCGCTGCTCAAAGTTTTCAGAGAATAAGAATCGGAAAAGCATAAAAAGTAAGCAGAGGCAGGAGCAAGCAGAAAAGCATCTGCACTGTAAGAAAGATAAGCAAGCAGCAGATTAAATGCCTTTAATTAAAGTCAACGTTTCAGTTTTGTGTGTGTATACATCGCTGTGATTGACTACATGTAATTCTTTGTTTTGTGCTCCTTCAGATCATCTTCTACGAGAACAGGAACTTTGGAGGCCAGCACCATGAGTGCATGAGCGACTGCTCCGACCTGCACTCCAGGTTCGAGCAGTGCCGCTCCATCATTGTCGAAAGCGGCATGTTCATGATCTACGACCGCCCGGGCTTCATGGGAACTCAGTTCTACATGAAGAGGGGAGAGTACTCCGACTACATGGGCATGACTGGAATGATTGACTGCGTCGGGTCCTGTCCTGACTTGTACTCACCATCCCCATGGTGATGCCTCTTGCCAAATAATACACCCTATATTATCAATTCTATTCAAATAGCTTTATTAGCCAGTATTACCAAAGCTTTGTTCATTGCCACATCTATACATACATATACATTTGGAATATACTGTTAAGTTCATAAACATGTTTTCTTTACAACGAAAACAATATACTTTTTGAACATACAATTGATGTTAAACTAAATTACAGATCAAAATAATGTTTATGTATACCATTACATTGTTTGAGGTAACATGAAAATAGCCTTAGATTCTAGACTCTTTCCTTTAGTTGCATTTGAACAATTACCAAATAATCACAAATGGTTAAGACGTTGTGTATAACATATTTTTTCATGTAGTAGATATATACGACCAAGGATTCAACTTTGACTTGGACAGAGTCAGGCAAACTGCAATGCCCGGTCTTTATGCTAAGCTAAGCTAAGCTAACTAGCTGCTCTTGCTATATCATTTTTTCTTTTAAATGTATTCATGTTTGGTATCAATCTTCTCATCTATGTCTTGGCAACCCAAATGAGCATGTTTCAGAAAATATCAAACTATTCCTTTAAACAAAACGCTTTAATAATAATAATAATAATAATAATAATACATTTATTTTGGGTGGCGCCTTTAAAAACACCCAAGGACACCTTACAGGGTTACAGATTTACAATTTACATTTACAATTTTACCTTACAAATTAAAACAGTGGATTTAGTGAAGTATCAGCCGGGGTAAGACGAGACAAACAACAGGAAATTCACTACAAAAGGACACAAAAGGACACAGGGTACAGATTATAGAGAAAATGCCAGTTTGAACAGGTGGGTTTTGAGTTTTGAGCTTTAGACAGTATTTAAACAATTTTGAAACCTCTGTGACTTTTGTTGAGATGTGACCATTTGACTTTCCCTCTGCAGCACAACGGCAGCTACAAGATGAGGCTGTACGAGCATTTCGACATGGGAGGTCAGATGATGGAGCTGACAGACAACTGCCCCAACCTCAATGAACGTTTCCACATGTCCAACGTCAACTCCTGCAACGTGATGGACGGCCACTGGCTCATGTACGAGCAGCCCAACTACAGGGGACGTCACTACTACATGAGGCCCGGCCAGTACAAGAGCTTCAACGAATGGAGCGGCAACAACTCCAGGATCGGCTCCATCAGGCGCCTCGTGGATCTCTAAAGACAGAAACACAGTTCTTGTGACATGTCTGCTCTCTGCCCTTTTTCACACGCTGAATAAAATGGCGTCAGTGCTCAATTGTATTCAGTTTTTGTCTTGCTCTCTGCGTCTGGAGGGCATGTTTTCCTCTGAGGATGTGAAGGGGTGGGACATCCTGACTCTCATCAGAGGCCTGAATAAAATCCTGCAAGCGCTGACACTTACAACCGAGACTCAAGTGTAATCTATTGTAGAGCTTAAAGAAAGTCTGCTTCACTCTGTGTGCTCTTCTTTGACACTAAATGAAATAGTTAAAAAATACATTACAAACGTGAATCTTGCCTTTAGACAATCTTACCACAAGGTCCATTGATTAGCTGTTAAAACTCATCACATGATCTCCATCAGCCACTAGTTTGCCCAGTTGTTGTGGAAAAACAGAATCAAACTTTTAACCTTAAGAAATCCTTTTAGTGATTCGAAAAAAGACACCTTTCAAAGTGATTTCTGGGTGAATGTCTTGTGATATGACCAAGAGCTCCAGAATAGCTGCTAAATTAACCTTTTGGCATGATTGGTTAATCAATCAATCAATGTTTATTTATATAGCCCAATATCACAAATGTTACATTTGTCTCAGTGGTCTTCACAGTGTGTACAGAATATCAGTATGACAATACGACACCCTCTGTCCTTAGACCCTCACATCGTACAAGGAAAAACTTCCAAAGAAAACCCAGTTTAAAGGGAAAAATGGGAGAAACCTCAGGGAGAGCAACAGAGGAGGGATCCCTCTCCCAGGACGGACAGACGTGCAATAGATGCCGTGTGTAAATTGAAAAGATAATACATTTGCAACATAGGTAGTCCAAATGTTTGGAAATGCATGTGTGTATAATAGGAAGATGAATCCACGAGGATATCCATCCAGGACCTATGATCCAGGACCACAGCCACGACTCAAGATCCAGCGCTCGCGATCCAGGACACAGGACCGCAGGATCATCCATGACTCCGGATCCCAGCATATATAGACCCCAAAAAGAAAGACATTTGGGGAAGCTGGGTTAATCGGAACATGAGAGTACACGGGTATAGACAGAGAGAAGGAAGAAGTAAGATGTCCCCCGACAAACTAAGCCTATATCAGCAAAACTAGGGGCTGAATCTAATCAGCCCTAACTATAAGCTTTATCAAAAAGGAAGGTCTTAAGCGCACTCTTAAAAACGGATAGGGTGTCTGCCGCCCGAACACAAACTGGAAGCTGATTCCACAAATGTGGAGCTTGATAAGAAAAGGCTCTGGCTCCCATTGTACTTTCAGAGACTCTAGGAACAACCAACAACCCTGCATTCTTGGAACGCAATGCCCTAGTAGGACAGTAGGGTATAATGAGTTCTTTAAGGTAAGATGGCGCCTGCCCATTAAGGGCTTTGTAGGCGAGAAGAAGAATTTTAAATTCTATCCTGTGTTCTATAGGGAGCCAGTGTAAGGCAGCCAGAACAGGAGTAATGTGGTCCCTTTTCCTAACTCTGGTTAGTACACGAGCCGCAGCATTTTGAATCAGCTGAAGCGACTTGATTGACTTCTTGGTACTCCCTGATAATAAAGAGTTACAATAATCCAGCCTAGAAGTAACAAATGCATGGACTAGTTTCTCTGCATCGCTTTGAGGCAAGATATGCCTGATTTTTGCAATGTTACGTAGATGGAAGTAGGCGGTCCTTGAAATTGATTTTATGTGGGCGTTAAAGGATAAATCCTGATCAAATATAACACCAAGATTCCTTACAGTCTCACTGGAGGCCAAATTAATGCCATCCATAGTTAGTATATCTTTAGATCATTTGTTTCGTAGATTCTTCGGGCCAAGTACAATAACTTCAGCTTTGGTCGTGTTTAACATCAAAAAGTTTAAGGTCATCCACGTTTTTAAGTCCTTAATCTGCTTTAACATCTGATTAACTAATACAGAGTATGCTACCAACTAATACAAGGGTATTTCTTGTTCAAATGTGAGATTTAAAACGTTCTGTCAAAGCAGTGTGCAGTTATTGTGTTTGGTGTTTGTATTGGGCAGCCTGTCCACCGGAGGGCAGTGGGAGAAAGTTGACATGATATAAAACCAAAAATCAAACTCGCATGCCTTTAAAATAAAACAAACAGAACATCTCAAATTAAAACATACAATCATCTTTAGATACAGCTTACAAATGATATGTACTTATAGGGTCATAATAAACAGGATCTATAAATAATATTGTTATCTAATAATATTCAATTTCACAACTTATTATTCTTGAAAATAAGAGACAAAGCGATGTAGTGTGAGCTTAAACACTGTTGGTTAAACTTAACTTTGGAGAAAGTATTGATAATAAAGTAGCAAAAGATCCTAAGATGTGGAAATATAATCATCGACTTAATCATATAGTCATCGAGCTAATTTGGTGATAAAAAAAGATACTCTGATGCAAGAAATCTCTCCATGAGCACCTTTGCATAAACGAGAGGATACAATACGAATATATATAAAAAAAAACACTCATTCAGGACTGTTTGATTTGAAAAACCTCACGCCACAACACGTTACCAAACAGCTCTTACCTGTGCAGCCATCACTCCTAAACATCTCTTCAGGGTAACACCACGACAAAGATGACAAAGATTTATGGCTATTAGAATATGAATGACACGTGCAGAGTCTGCGTTTTGCTTTCACTATATATGTGAAAGGTGGGAGTCTTCAAAGAGCTGCACGGATCACACGGTGAAGGCATGGCGCAAGGCAACTAGGGCATTGGCACTGTAGGAATAGGAAGGCTGACAGAACACCGTTTTTTACCTATTGGATTGGAACATGCTTTTATTTTGAATGTCCAAATAAGCCTCAAGGCTGTTCTTGAGCTTCATAACCGTGTTTTTTCCATTTAAAGTAGGAGCAAAAATGCAACGCCTCTACTTTTTTTGTGAAGTAAAGGCATCCAGGCTTTCCTTTTTAAGCCTTAACCTTCATTACTATGATTCTTTCAAGATAAAATATGAGGAATCAGATGGAAATATTGTGAGAAAAAGGCTTTTATTGTGAATTTAACGAAGTACAAACAGGCCTCGAGGCTTTTATTTGAAGTCTTGAGCTTCCTTTCTTTCGTCTTTCAGATGAAATAAGGAGAACGTGGGTTAAAACATGTTGTAAAGTAAACTCAATGAAAACAGGCCCCAAGGCTTTTCTTTTTAAGTTTTCAGCTTCATGGTAAATCCAGAGAAATGGAATTCGAAATACCCAGAACTAATTCGCTCTTGATCCTAAGTTTTACAGCATGATCATTTACAAATATGCTTAGAAATCTATTTCTCAACAAAAGCACAATATTTTCCATTTCTAGATCGTCTTCTATGAGGAAAGGAACTTCCGTGGGCGACAGTTTGAGTGCAACCAGGACTGTGCCGACCTGAGGTGCGTTCTCAAACAATGCAGCTCCATCCGAGTGGAGAGCGGCTGCTTCGTGATCTACGACCAGCCCAACTTCAGCGGAACCAGTGCTGCCTGAAGAAAGGAGAGTATCCCGACTGTCAACACCGACTCTGTCTTCTCTTGTCGACTCATCTCAATGGTGAGCAAATGTTTTAGGGGATTTGTCACACAAACCAGATTTATATTGAGCTACATATTCTATTAAAATGTGGATATTGAGATGATTTGTAGGAGATTTTCTTCTCCGAACAGAACAATTCAAGGGTTATATCCAAATGTTAGGTTTAGGGTACATTTTCCTCCACTGTGTTTATATGAATTCAAGGATCATTTGTGCTCACCAAGACTAACCCACAAACATTAGTGCATTCCTGTACTTCTTATAAGAAATTCGCATCAGGAGTCATGACAACTGCAGCAAACAAAAACGTGTGTATTACTTTTTTTCAGGCAGGTTAAAAATGTGCCTTAAGCACTGTTTCAGTTGGACTTTTATTGCCAAATGTCATGGCCATCCACCTTAAAGTGTCACTATATTTAAATCCAAATCACAAATGTTAACCTTATGGTGGAGCGAAAGGAAAAGTCACTTTGATCAGAATCAGAATACCTTTATTAGTCCCACAGAAGGGACATTTGAATCGTCACAGCAGGAAAGAGCCACAGACAGCTTAATGTTACATATGTTAAAGTACTAAGTTATGATATAATAAAAAATATAACAAAAGTTAAAAAAAAGTAAAAAAAAATACTTTTCAAAATACAAATCCTGTAACAGTTCTTAGGATTTAGCAGCCAGGTATATATTACACAGTTATTAATGGCATATGTATATAATGTATATATTGCACATAGTTTGATGGTATTTAACAGCAGCAAGTTACACAATTTACCAAATACAAAAAAAAATGTAATATAAATTACACAGTTATTAACGGCATATATATATTGCACATATAGCACATATTGCACAAAGTTGATTGGTATTTAGCAGCAAGGGGTGATATAGTCTGTGTTGTGGTGTGTGTAGGGGAGGGGATACATCAAGGCAAGGCAAGGCAAGGCAAGTTAAGTTTATTTATATAGCACTTTTCAACACAAGGCAATTCAAAGTGCTTTACAAAAAATGAAAGACATTAAGAAAATGGCATTTAAAATCAGTCATTAAAAAGAAAAGCTAATAAAATA
Organism: Champsocephalus esox; assembly: GCA_036324585.1. Classification (NCBI taxonomy): domain Eukaryota; kingdom Metazoa; phylum Chordata; class Actinopteri; order Perciformes; family Channichthyidae; genus Champsocephalus; species Champsocephalus esox. The sequence continues at coordinate 56,267,799 of CM070479.1, read as the reverse complement.
AACATTAAAAGAAAAAATACATGGATAAAAGTTACAGTGCAGTCTAAGATATGAAAGACTGTACTATTTCAGTCTAGACACCAACCAAACCACATTAGTAAGGTCTTTTAGAGAGAGCAAGACCGACATCAAGGCTTTCTCTATAAGTACAAATAATAAGTGTATCCGCCCATTGATTCGAACTCGCTCCAAAATGTAATGGCCCATGCTTTCATCTTCCACAAGGTTTTTTTGTAATCCTGCTCCAAAGCTAATGCTCACATCTGGGTGCAAACAGTACATTTAAGATTATTCACGACTCTGTATTCTTGTTTAATATTTCTTCATATAAAATGGCGTGTTATCATTAAAGATACAATATAGGTGACACACAGGATAACATTTATTGACATATAAATGTTATTTTGGTTTCTAAATGTTTCCTTTATCAAATTTAAACTAGGATGCCGGGGTGTTCAGCATGCGCCTGTACCAGAGCATCGAGTTCGGAGGTCAGATGATGGACCTGGCGGACGACTGTCCCAGCGTCCATGAACGCTTTCACTTGAAAGACATCTTCTCCTGCAACGTGACCAATGGAAACTGGCTGTTCTACGAGCACCCAAACTTCCAGGGCAGGATGTACCTGATAAGACGCGGAGAGTACATGAGGTTCAGCGAGTGGGGAGGAAGGAGCGCCCGAGTCGGCTCCATCAGACGCACTATTGATCTGCTTTAGAGCATCCAAGAGCTGCATTGAAGTTTTGTAAATGCTCAGATAAAGACCACCAAAAGGACAATATACCTTATGTGACTCTCACTTGGACCTTTTCTGTAATATTTTGTCATTCTTCTTGAAGGATAAGACAATATTCTAAAATAACCTTTGAATTATTAAAAGGGATTAGAAATGGACTCAATGAAAAGCACAGACAACAACATTTTCATGACTTGTACTTACCATCGTAATAAAGCATTTGCAACATTGAGTCTTCATATTCGCTTCAGTTGTGAGCAGGACCTCAAACATTTTAAATAATAATAATAATAATAATAATAATAATAATAATAATAATAATCGATTTAATTTGTTATCGCTTTTACAGGTGCTCAAAGACGCGTTACAGATATAGTGAAGGGAAAATAAAAGGCATTAGTAAACCTGTCATTAGTTTCAAGTTTCAAGATTCAAAGGCTTTAAGAAGCCTTCAAGTAGTGAGCGTGAAGTACTATGTATTGTACCAGAGAAAATACTGTACATTTGCCCATGTCCATTAAAAAACATACTGACATGATAGATTGTACTGACTATCACGTGTCCGCAACATTTTATATCAGTTTAATCCTGTTGATGCAGTGGCCATTTCTGGAGGGAAATAGTGATGAACATGGAGGAAAGAACAATAACTCATCGCACACCAAGGATAATCTATACACAAACAGATTTTTCCCACCCACCCGCACCCCTGATACATCAACGCTGTGAGGGATATATTTAAATGACAATGCTTTATGCTGTGCAATCACACAGCCGCTCTTTCTTTCTTTTTTTATAAAGCACAGTGGCTTGGCTGAGGGTCATCACTGACCACAGTCTGGTGCCAACATAACCATGGGAAAGGTAAGGAACTATGGTTTTATCCACACTGTATTTTACTCATTACTTTCCATCCAAAGCTCTGCATTAAAAAATGAAATGATCGGTGCATGTGCAATTATTGCTTTTTGCAGATCATATTTTACGAGGACAGGAACTTCCAGGGGCGCTCTCATGAGTGCAGCAGCGACAGCGCCGAACTCCACTCCTACTTCAACAGATGCAACTCCATCAGGGTGGAGAGCGGCTGCTTCATGATCTATGAGAGGCCCAACTACACGGGCAACCAGTACTACCTGAGGAGAGGAGAGTACTCTGACAACCAGCGTGCCATTGGCCTCAACGACTGTGTCAGGTCTTGCCGTATGATCCCCCAGGTAAGTCAGAAATAAACAAATATCCCTAATGGACCAATTTTATTGTCTTTATTCCATTTGATGGGCTATTTTCTAGCTCTTAAAGGCTTGTAATATGTCAGTAGTGATGTACCTGACTAGTTTGAGGGATTACACACCTAAAATATCTCTGGGTACCAATGGGATTTATTATAATGCTGCATAGTAACAATGTTTTCCATCCATTCCCAGCACCGTGGCTCCTACAAGATGAGGCTCTACGAACGCTCCGACATGTCCGGTCAGATGCACGAAATGTTGGACGACTGCCCAAACATCCAGGACCGCCTCAGCATGTCTGACTTCAACTCCTGTAACGTGATGGAAGGCCACTGGCTGCTGTACGACCAGCCCAACTACAAGGGCAGGGCGTACTACATGAGGCGCGGGGAGTACAGGAGGTTCAGCGACTGGGGAGGTGTCAGCCCCAGAGTCGGCTCCATCAGAAGAATCAGCGACTTGAACTGAAGCCATGCCTTAATTCAACGCATCTTTCCCCAAGTCTGTGTTTCCCAATAGACTTCAACAGCTTCATAAACATTCATGCTTCTCTTGTGTTTATTAGCCAGTTGTCAGCTGTGGTTTTGTGCTTCACAATTGGTCATTGAATTAGTTGTACACTTTTTTGTAGGATTTCTAAATGCAGATTTCTTTCTTACAATTAATTGTTCCCAAACTTAGACTGCCATACCAAACAATCCATTAGTTGCTCTCTCCCAATTTGAACCCCCAAAACTGGTGGGTATACTGGCAGACCATATCCACATGTTTGGTGTTAAAGCTGAATATAGAGAGACGCAGCAGCACACACTGGTACAACAAAATGAGCTGAATATCACAAATGCAATGATTGAGATTAAGACATACCTCAAACATCATGATGGATTTGGTGAAGAATGACACACATAGACACTGTCTCAAAGTATTATAGAACATCATATTCCAAGCACAATTTATAAATGCACAGCATGAAAACAATTACAACCAACTTCTTAAATGTTTCCAAATAATGGTAATGAATTATTCTGATTCTGATGATCATAATTCTTATATCGTTTAGCTCCTGGAACTTTATTATTTCTTAAAATATACTTATAAATTATCAGAAATATAGGTATTCTGTTAACATTCATAATATTTAGAAAAACTATTACTGACAGTTAAAGAACAAAACCTTATGAAATGTTTTTCTTTATATACACCAAAGAGAGTTTGTTACAGTATATATCACCATAAATAATGTACTTTAGTCACTTAATAATATCAAACATTGATTTTAAAGGAATGGTATGCTCATGACACTCATTTTTAAATAATTATCATCCGATAAAACAGTCTGCCAGTCTCTAATCCGATGACATTATCAGTGATTTTAAACTGATTATATACCGAAATAACATCAACACTGGGGCGCCGCCATTTTCCTGACGTGACGTAAACCATGCGTTTGGTTTTCGAAGACACATTGATCTCCATGTTATTTACTGTAGTTTCTCTCTTCAAATATGCCTCACTGTATCGCGAGATATTGCCACAATTCTGATAGGAACAATCCACGGAATGCTCGGTTCCATCTGTTGCCAAAAGGTAAGCGTAAGAAGTACATTCGGAGGCAGTGGCTCGCGAAATGTGGCTGGCCCGAACCGAAAGATTCACAGGCTCATGTATGCAGCGAACATTTCAAATTTCCGGACGACTACTCTGAGAGTATGATAAAACATAACATGGGATTTATGGAACAACCATTACTTAATGGAGATACAGTACCATCGGTCTTTCTGGTGTCATCACCGACCAGGACACCAGTTCGGCCAGTTGAGAAATCGCCCTCTGCAAGTGTGAAGCGACGGAGGAGCAGAAGTAGTGCTCGGAGTAAGAATAAGGTATGTTCTAGCGCATTTCCATTGCAGCGGGTAGCCCCGTTTTAACGTCCTTTAGCGTCCAGGCCAGGACAGTTTTTGGTGGCCTTTCCATATAGCGTAGTACCGGCTAGTGTGTATTTCCCCCCAGTTTTTTACGGCCCCATAACATCGTGATTCTATGGCCAGGGAAAACAAAGCTGAGTATGCTAAACTAGAGAGGGAATTGCTAGCAAGGGTGGTACTACATGCATACATATAGTATCTTATATCATCTTCCTATTATACACACATGCATTTCCAAACATTTGGACTACCTATGTTGCAAATGTATTATCTTTTCAATTTACACACGGCATCTATTGCACGTCTGTCCGTCCTGGGAGAGGGATCCCTCCTCTGTTGCTCTCCCTGAGGTTTCTCCCATTGTTCCCTTTAAATTGTGGGTTTTCTCCGGAAGTTTTTCCTTGTACGATGTGAGGGTCTAAGGACAGAGGGTGTCGTATTGTCATACTGATATGTATGGTTGAATTCCCCCATCCAATCTCTTCACATTGGTCAAAACTTCTTCCTCTGCTGACGAGTCCGAACTCAAATACCCCGCCATGTTTCCGTGTGTTGACAAAGTGAACGCATGGATGACGTCACGACCATCACGTGACTACTGAAAATGGCAAAAATGGCGGCGGCCAGGCGGAATATACAGGTTTTGATAAAAAAGAGCTATAAAATCATTATTTACCGGGGAATATCGCAGGTTTCTTCATGGTATGATTTAAACATAATGTTTCACTAAATACTGAAGTTTTGATTAATTATCTAATGAGTGGACCATTCCTTTAAACACAAATATCCAAGTAAATAACATTTTAAAAATAAATATGCACGTTGATTTTAAAATGTTCATAATACTGCATCACAGGTGTGAGTAGTTATACAAATGCCACTTTCATCACATTAGTATGCATGGAATGTGACAGGTCACCCCGCCCCTTTTGACCGGAAGTACCGCCCAGTTTGACCGCAAGTCCCGCCCCTTTTGACCGGAATTCCCGCCCCATTTGAACGGATTTCCCGCCCCCACTTCCGGCGGATGTCCCGCCCCCTCTTCCGGTTTACAAAAATAAAATAAAATTAAAATTAAAAAATGAGAAAAATAAAATGCCGTTGTTTCAATCAATTAGTATGCATAGGATATATGTCCCGCCTCCTAACCACTTCCTGTGCCCCTAATCCTGTATACAGTATTGAATGTAACTTACAAATACTTGCAAATAACATGAAATTAATCAAAGTAAAGCATCTAAATAAAACATATTTTAAAAAAAAGTCAGCCTCTCTGTTTTTGCGAACATTCCGAGACAAGTCAGGACATGAGGGGTCGAGGGGAGGAACACACACACACTTTCCTCACCCCTCCCCGTTAGAGGTTGGTTAAATAAAAAGCCAGCGTCTTTTGGTCACTCTTCAATATTTTTCAAGTCGAGAGAAAATGGCCAAGAGACGTCTTGATATGAGTTTAATCAGCGAGACACCTGTGACAACTTACAGCCATCCGTTGGGTGCTCCAATCAAGATAAAGTAGTAATATTGTTTATCAGTGATACCTGAGGATATTCTCTTTTTTATTTGTAGCGACTGTGAACTAATGTGTAATTACTTTTTTACTAGCTATAAGAAAAGTCTCTCTGAAGAGGGGAAATAATAAAACAATTTTAAAAACATGATCTTTGTCTTTTTATAATTACTTTACACCACTATAAGGAAAACCAATATTAAGTTTGTGTGAGGTTGTACTAGGGATAATACCCATAAAGAATGTGTGTTTCTGCTCCATTTCACGCCATGAAGCCTCCAGCTTGTACAAGGGCTCTGCCTCCACTCAACATAACATGTCCCGCCCTCCTCATCAGATCATTGAAAAGTAAGGGGATGGAAATAGATGAAAATAAATACGCTCAAACTAAATAACAGGCCAGTCATTTCCAATCACCAAGGCACTTTTCAAAAAAGAAAAATGGCCAAGAGAAGCATAGATATGGGTTTAATCAGCGAGACGCCTGTGACAGCGTACAGCCATCAGTCCGGAGCGCCAATCAAGAAACGAATGCAATATCTGTGCCGGATTCAGACGCCTCCAGCCGAAGAACTTCATGAAGAAAAATGGCGATGTTTGGGGTTATGTATTCAACTATATGGCGAATGAACTGCATTTCTACAATCTGAAGAATGGAGAAATGTATGGACCCCGCTGTGTTAAAGCGACACTGACCTCAACAGATTGGGCTGTGTTAACTCTGGTGTCTTCCAGAGATCTCCACGCAACCACGGTACCGGAAGAAGTAGTGCATCAATAAACCATAGTGGGACCATCGGTGTACAAGATATTTGCAAAGAAAAGCAAAGAAACACAGACAGCATGCAAGATAAAATAATAGATTTCACCGCCGCCCTCAATGTGGAGGAAGAAAGAGTTATTTCCCCGCTGCCAGAAGTGAGAAGAGTCCTGACAAGCACCGTCTGGGAAACTAAAAGCGGACCATCGGGGCGATGGTATTACCGTGCAAACCATTTGGAAACACTGGGGAAGGACCCCTCTGATGATATTGTTTTGGAGATTTTTAATTCTACATGTGGAGTATTTCAGACAGCAGTGCATGTGCCATTGACTGCTTGTCTGAAAATGATTGATGGAAAAGCTACAAAGCTTAAAGAACTTTTTAAACAGAGTCAGATATCGATGGACATTATACTGGTGAAAAAGAATCTCACCTTTACAGAGGACTCTGCCTCCCACTCAACATAACAAGTCACACCCTCCTCACCAGATCATTTTAAACTAAGGACCCCTCAAAGAAAAACATTGTGTTTTCTACCTATGTAAAAAGAATGTTGGGGTTGTCTCTGTTATCAAGAAGATGTGTTTAAAAATGAATTTTGTGAAAAATACCAACTGTGTGAGAGACGTCATAAAGACACTCATTTTAACCACAGTGTTTGTTCTCTACACATGTTTTAAGATTGTTACAACATGTAAAAAATAAAAATAAAAGGTATGGAGACACAATTAATTCAGGTGACTCTGGCTTTATTAGGAAAACAAACATATAATACAAATGGGTTAGGGGTTAAATGTAACCATCGTGGACTTAATAGTCTAACAAAATACTTTTATCTGAATACATTTGTTCCTTTTAAGAGCACTTTTTGAAATTATTTATTTATTATTTCAGTGGAACAATCCAGTTTTTGTTAACATTAACGCTTTCTTCTCTTTTTCTTGTGTTACTAAGATACTTTTAAACACACTTTGGTGTATGCAACACTTGTTCAGATAAACAAGGTTTATTCTTTTCTGATAAACTTACATATTTTAGTTATTTTATGTTACCAAGATACTTTGAGATACACCCTGATGTACGCAACACTTAACAAAGGGTATAATATGAAGTAGTTGGTAAGGAAGGGGTTTTTCTTTAAGGGTGCAAAACTTTAGAACAGGGTAAAATATTCATTAATTTGTATTGAATTGAGTTTTCTTTTTTTGATTTTCAACATACTATATGACTTTTACATATTTCTGACATTCTATACTTTTCTGAATTTTTTCTGTAGAATCTTGACAAAACTATTACTTGTTCTTAAATGATGACCTATTGCTGGAGATGAGATGAAAAAGCTACAACGCTTAAAGAACTTTTTTTCTAAAAACTCACAATTCTATAAATTGACTACCACCATTCAACGCAATAAGCCCCACCCTCCACTCAGCAAATCATCTAAAACGAAGGACCTCGCTAAGACGACCGTTGTAAACTAGCCATGGAGCAGAGAATAGCCAAGACTCCCCCGCGAGTTGCAGCCAGGAACAGACTACTGGACTACCATCATCACCACCAAGGGGGAAACCCGAATCTTGCAATACTACTGCTGCTGATTTTGCTCCTGGGGTCAAAACGCAGTGAAAGCGGTGTTGGTTGATATTGTGGAGAGGGTGATACATCGGTAAAGAGAAGAAATATGCAACGGGTGCCGAGTCAGTCACCCCGGCCAGAGGCAACACGATTTTCTGAATGACATGTCCGATTTTTACTTCAGAAACAATTACAATGCGTTAATGAAAAGACTCTGGCTCACCGACTTAATTACTGAGATCGACCAGACTCTTAATGATAAAGACATTTTCACGGATGATTGGAGGATCCAAGGCGCTTCGGAGGCTTTTCTTCACAATCTCAAAAATTGCAGACGCCTCAAGGAGAGACTTGAAAAGATCCATGCCGAGTTGGATGGAGAAGAAGAAGACTAACAACCAGCAGTTGGATGGAGAAGCCAGGGACTTGTTCGATACATTTACTTTTTCTCTTTAAGTAAAATAAAAATGGGAAACTACTATGCAAAACGCTCTGTATATATTGATCATAATGTAGTCATACCCGTTTTAATAAGTGCAGTGATGGGGACGATTGAAAACGGAATGAGTAGTGACGCCTGTGTAAAAAGAATGGCCAAAGTTTGTAAACTGGAAGACATTTTGGATATCGTTCGTTCTGGCAGTACTATTCCGGGTCATTGGGAAATGATTGTAAACGAAAAATTTAAAGTGGTCCTGGAATCTTCATTTTCCGAAACATTCTGTAACATTATCTCAGAAATGAAACAAACATCAAAAGTGTATCATGTGCTCTCATTGTATGCTCTGTTTGTAGATGTAATGCATCTGTGCGTTGAAAACAGCATACAGATGTAGCGCTTCGTTTCAGACGCCTACCCGTGTGGGTCCGTGATCGGCACAGGGTGGGCCCCTGCTGAAAAGTAAAACCCCCCCGCAGGATTTGAAACGCCCCCTTGATAAATACATTTAATTATAATGAAACAGCAGCACTGGATCATGGATCCACCAGGGGGAGCCGTGAAAAGCTGCCACACTGAAACTCATGTGAAATAAACAGCTGATCTACAGGTATCTGATATAGCGGATATTTGTTAAGATCCATATATGTCACGGATAGGATCATATTCTGTGCTGAAGTAAGAGACATGTAATCATTTACTAAACATCACCATGTTTTTATTTAACAAAATAATGTTTAATTCACGTTGGCGTAAGTACAAAACTATCGCTATGTTTTTAGATCAGGAAATGCATCCAGGGTCAAACAAACGATGTTCGATCGTGATCCTCGCGATCATTTAATGTATCATATGTTCGCGAGTTGAAATGAATGCACTACATTTAATCCACGTGAGTTTACAACAACAACAATAATCGCTTTGTTTTTATATCACATCCGACAGGAGGAAAATGCAGCGGCTCTCACTACCGATCATCCTAATCCCACGGGCAAACAATAATATGTACAGTGTTCAGAGTTTACTGTATTATTGGTGTCTAATATTACTGCTATAATAATCACACATTGAGTTGTTGAAATCAGACCGTGGTTTTTTTAAACGCTCTGAATGAAACGGCAGCTCTCATGTGATCAGCTGTGTGTTTACACAATAAAATATGCATAGTAATTTAATACCTTCCAAGTTCCAACACACATTGTAAGAACAGTTCTGTTTCATATGAGTGTTGTAACAACAATAACATTATAAATAGTAACATAGCATGGTATTGCACATTTACTGTAGCTTTGAGTGTTACTGGCCTGAGATTATTTCATGACATGAATGAAGGTGACTGAGGCTTTTTAATATAAACTTTTCAGTGTCCCACATTTTGCACAGAACTGTCCCACATTAGGAAAACAGATTGTCTGAGACAACTTGGCACTAAGAGTACTAATATGTCTACCATTTCTTTTATGAGTTTAATATCTGCATGTTCTCTTTTGGTTTGATTAGGACACATCCTGGGGATTTCAGAATGTTACTGGATTTTGATTTATTGTATCGGCTTCATGTCGCAATAATATTCCACATTAGGGCAATTCAGCCTACATTTAATCATTTTGTTTATTTTTAACGAAATAAATGTGGTTTAATCCATCATGAAATGAATGTAGGCTATTTACTTAGTACATATCAGACATTAACGATTAACACACTGTTCATACTGCTCACAGGCTGATATCTAGTGTATTCATACCCCTCACTGTTTATTCATCATTCAATTCATTATATATTTTATTCTGTAGATTGTGAACATTACTTTTCACTTTACTGCTTGTTGCACCTGGTTAGAAGCTAAACTGCATTTCGTTGTCTCAGTAACTGTAATCTGTGCAATAACAATAAAGTTGAATCTAATCTTGAGCAGGAACTAATGTAGGCTATTTACTTAGTACATATCTGACATTAACGATTAAACACGTTTGTGCATTCTTTATGAATGCAAACCGAGTCATTTCGTTTATTTTTAACGAAATACATGTGATTTAATCCACATAATTTACTGTGTTAATTGTTTAACTTGGAGGTGCCTGATGTGAACATTTCCAGAATGTATTTTTTTCACTTTTTAAATGCCTCTGTGATGTGCTGCTACCCATTTCCCCTCGGGGACTAATAAACGAATACTATGACATTAACGATTAAACACATGTGTGCATTCTTTATGAATGCAAACCGAGTCAAGCCGACTCTAATAAACGAATACTATATATTGAACGTCTATTGAATGGCCTTTGTATGTATACAGTACAGTATAGCCCAACCATTTACACCTTCCTTTTTTCCCGTCAAGAGTTTGAATTGGAGAAAGGTAATCGATGGTGCTTTTATAGCCTATTGCATAATAACTGTGTGATTTATATTGCTTTTCAAATGCATATGGCCACCCATTTACACGGCTCTTCCCGTATAGTCGATCACTTTATATTTCTGCGAATGCATTTTTAATCACACACGTCTCCCCATCCCGAAAATAATAAAGAAAATAAAAAGAGGAAACAATTTTCAAGTTCAGTTTTCACCGTTTTATTTAAAATCACTGACATACAGTAACAGACACATGCTGTAGGCCTATCTGCTGCGGAAACCAGGACGAGCGATTTCGGGATCTGTTTTTCTGGGGCTCCTCAGTCTCTCGTTTACCCGGCTCCTGATCTTATGCCACTGGTCAATGTTCAGATTTGGGAACCGATTGGAAACATAGGACTCAATCTTTTGCTTCACATTGAGTGGAAGAGGCATTTTCCCATTGGTCCCAGTCCAGTTGGTTATTTTCACCCTTCTCCCATATGTTACAAATGGCGTTATGGCCATGAACATATTAGCAGCATATATCTCAGGGCGATGCTGTCCCTTAAAAAAGCTGTCCTGGTAAAAATGTTCCTCCCGTTCTGAGGAAACAGCCCTGGTGGGTTCATCAGGAGTGACCGCCGACCATGCCCCAACCCCCCCATGTTTCCTATGTATGTAGGGGACCCTTTGTTTAAAACTAATTGGCCATCGGAATGTGTGGAGTCACATTCCACAGCTCTCCCTCCTGTGATCCCCCGCACACAGGGAGATCGCTTTTCTGGAGTGAAGAGAGCTGAAATATTGATATTGCAAGTTAGAAACGTAAAATGCATTTTGACAGACACTTGGGGGAAATATGCTGCATTTTGAATGTCCGATAGTCCACCATTAACACCTTAGTCCGTCTCGTCTCATCAACGAAAACTAAATATACATGACATACTTTGTTTTAGTAGATTTCTCATGAGAGCAAAAGGAGAATATCCGTGTGTAAGAGTGAAAATGTATGTATGTAAAATGAGAATATATGTGTGTAAGAGTAAAAATATGCTGCAGTTTGAATGTCGGATAGTCCACCATTTCCACCGGAAATATCAAACATTTAATAAAAGTGAAAAACAATGAACAAGACTTAACGTATTCATCATAATTATTTATATTTATTTCGTTTGGATGTAGGTGATCTTCTACTATATGAACATTTTGGACCCAAAATCACAACAAAAACGTAAAAACAGATTTTGAAAATGATTTTATTTTTCACAACACAAACATACACAACGAAACCATTTAAAAGCTGGAAATATATACATGGGATGTGACTATGATAATGTGAAAGTTTGATTGAGGTAGCATGGGATTTCATTCTGATAAGGCAAAAGTGTTATTATAAATATAATACAAATATATATATATATATACACATTATGTACACAAATCTGTTTTTTCTGTCTTTATCTGTGCCACGCTTCAAAGCGGTTTCTGTCAACTACGACACAGAGGGCAACATCACAGATTCCTCCTCCTCCATGTCAAAAAACAAGCTTAAAGCTTGACTCACGTTCAGAGTTCTCTTCATCATAGTTGAGTCTTCAAAACTCTAAATCTATCTAACTATATCTAAATTCTCAATGTTTGTCTGTCACTTTACTTCAATCGCAGTCTCCCGCAGCCTCTCTTCGTCTCCCGCCGCCTGTCTTCGTATATCTTCGTCTCTCTCCATTTCCCGCCGGCTCTCTTCGGTTCCCGCCGTCCACCTTCGTCTCGTTTCGTATCACTCCGTTTACCTGATTACCTCACCCCCTCCCTGGTAAATACATCCTGTTGAGCAGAATCTACAGTTTCCAGTATTTTCCGTTTCGTAAAATGATAAAATACGGCGAAGATATTAAAATATGTGCTTCCATTATTCATACTTCTGAAATATATCTGTATTAACTTTATATCATCGTATGTCTGTGTTTATTGGGTATTTTTGCATGAAACAAAGACTGGCATATAGTTTCAAGCCAGTACTTTCGACAGCAATACACATATACATCCTGTTGAGCAGGATCTACAGTTTCCAGTATTTTCCATTTCGTAAAATGATCAAATATGGCGAAGATATTCAAATATGTGCTTCCATATTTCATACTTTTGAATTGTATTAACTTTATATCATCGTATCGCCGTGTTTACTGAGTCTTTTTGCATGACACAAAGACTGGGATATAGTTTCAAGCCAGTACTTTCGACAGAAACACACGGCAATGTTGTCCGGACTGTTGTTTTTATGTGGCACTGGCTTGAACAGGTCATGTGATCTGATCACGCCGGTGTGACGGTCGACTCCAAAGGGTTAATATTAAATACATAAGTATTTTTACAACTTGTATTTAGAAATACTCTGTTGTAATTATTGATGCATACATTCATTGGTACACGTTTATCTATAAAGCTTTGTTGGGTAAACTCCCGTATTATATCTGCTCTCTGATAACACAGAGAGTTGCAAGCAGCTATTGTCTGAGGTCACATGATGTGGTCTTGTTAGATGTGCCAAGAGCAAGGACTGTCTGAGGTAAGACAGCTTTGATGTGCGCAGCTCCACTTGCTTGGAACAATCTTCAGCAATAATTGAAACTGAGAAATCTCATTCCTCTGCATGTTTTTAAAGCTAGGTAAATGAAATGCTTGCTGATACAATGGGCACTTGTAAATGTCTATAACTATGTATCCTGTAAATATAATGTATAATGTCCTTTATTGTTTTATGTTTCATGTGGAACCTATATGCTGCAGGTCTCCCTTGAAAAAGAGATCTATGATCTCAATGGGACCAATCTGGATAAATAAAGGTTTGAAATGAAATGAAATACATGTGTTCATCCATTCAATGTGGCATCTGCTATAATGGGGTTAATGTATGATATTACTTCATAATACAATACATTAAAATATATGAAATGATAATTACATTTTAGTTTTATTCATTTCTTATTTCATAGTTTCTCATTATTATTATTATTTTTTATCGCTCATCTTATTTTTGATTTTATTAATCTGTGTGAATCTGTGCTGTCCTGTTTTTCACTCTCACCATGTTGCTGTTTGAACTACTGAATTTCCCCACGGGATTAATAAGGGTTCATCTTATCTTATTGTATAAGTTGATTTACTTCAATCTACTGTACAATATTACAGGAAATATACTGCATAAAGCAAACTATATACTTTATTTGATCTAAAATATTGATGTTTCTACAACACCCATTGTGTATTTTGTGAATGAAGCGCCATCTCATGGTTAAATCCTGTAATTGAACAAATGGGGAAATTGGGCAACGCCCTCTAGCAATTTGGCAACACCCCCAGCCACTGGCATCCGTTGGGCTTTTGACTGGGACACACCCATTTGAGTCTGATCTGGAGTGCTACATCTGTAGATGGACTGTTGCAGGACAGCAGGGGGCTGCTTCCCTAAGCCTGCTGTAGCTGCCTAGAATACAAACAATATAGAATTTGATGTTTATTTCAATTATGTGGGTAAGGCAATGCAATGCATGACAACATTAAGACTCACCAGACTTTAACTTTCATGGCCAAAATTCAACACCCTACCACATAGTTGTTGTTTTTTTGTCATTTGGCGAGTAGCTTCATGTCTGATTTAGTATCAGCAAAGCACTTAGTGTGGTTAAAATAAATTGTGGGCCTCTCAATACAATTATATTATTATTTATTATTATTACTATTATTATTATTATTATTATTACTATTATTATCACAGTTCAAATCTGAGCATGAAAGGGCTCTAGACAGACAGTTTGTCCCTCAACATGACTCTGGTATTGACTCTGACCTTTCTTCTTCATCTTCATCATTGATGATTGGGAAGGGTTCAACAGGCACATCTGCATCCTCATCTTCCTTGCTGGTAGGCTCAGGCTGCTTTACCCAGGAGAGCATAGAGCTGCTTCCCCGGGCTGCTTGCTGCAGCTCTCTTTGTTTTTCTTTTCTTATCCTGTCTCTTCTTGGCATCATTCTACAAGTGGTAAATGCAAATGAGCTAAATCAATGTACTGCTCTGCTGTGCATGATAATTAAGGGTTAATCTCCTAGAAACATTTAACAGCAGCATTAATGTAAACCTATAAGGTTACTACTACTTATATTGTACTTTTTGAGGCATTTTACTTTACTTGAGTATTTCCTATTTTCAATACATTTACTTCTACTCCACTACATCTCAGATGCAAATATTCTACTTTTACTCCACTACAATTATTTGAACACTTTAGTTACGAGTTACTATGTAGATTTTGATTAAGATTATTACAAAACATACATTTAATCACTTCAGCCCTAGCATAATGACGCATTGTGAGCGTGTAGATCTGCTATTTTCAAAAGTGCACAACGAGACTAAATGGATGGAAGCAAGAAAATAAATGAAGTTATAGTTTAGTTTGGCATCTGATTTAGGGGACTAAACAATACACTCGTATTTGTTACCTGGTGGCAGTTGCTATAGCAACTCCAACAATTGGCCTAGCAACGGCTTAGCAACCCCATTGTTTTGATATGAAAATGTATCATATTTATACTAGGGCTGTCAAACGATTACAATTTTTAATCAGATTAATCACAGCTTAAAATTGTATTAATCATGATTAATCAGCATTCGAACTATGTCCAAAATATGCCATTTATTTATGTATATTGTTGTGGGAATGGAAAGATAAATGAAAGAAGGCGGATATATCCATTTAACATACAGTATCTATGTTTATTATAACATTTTTCTGCATGTCAAAATGAAAGACAACCCACACACCTATCAATCATCAGACCGTGGGGTCTGAATTCATTACGTGTTGATCACTATCAACGGGGGAGTACTTCAGGAAAGTCGACAGGGGGGCTAGTGGAGTACTTCGTGACCACAGAGTGTGAACGTTGTGATCAGCTGTTTTAGCGCAGTTCTCCAGTGAAGGGGGGAGTCTCCCTCCACAGCCGGTTGGCGTAGTTTTGGCACAGTTCCGTTGTTCAGACCGATGTTAACAGCAGCCCTGTCTGTGCACACGGAGACCGACTCTGTCGTCCGGTGATCTAACCACCTTCTGGAAAAGCTTCACAAGTACCGACTCTGTCGTCCGGTGATCTAACCGCCTTCTGGAAAAGCTTCACAAGTACGTCGGTACGCAAATACGCTTTGTGACACAAGTGCACCCCTGTACCAGAGCCCTGTACTACAGCAAAAGTATTCTCCTGTCGGGACTTCCTGCAACAACACCACGCCGTTATCAAAGATGTTCTATTGAGAAGACGATCACTACGTGACAAAAGTTTTCAAAACCGTGGCTACTGAAATCAATCTTACTAACTGCTGTCTGTGCAATTTACTCCGCGCGAGATGGCAGACTTTATTTTGCTTACTTTAACATCATTTTTCATGGTGGGGCTAAGCCATTTCTTGGTATGGGTGTAGCCTACCTCAGCCATACCCTGGCGCTGCCATTGGTGGCACGTATGGGTAATTTGAATTAATTGCGTTAAATATTTTAACACAATGAATTAAAAAAATTAATTACCGCCGTTAACGCGATAATTTTGACAGCACTAATTTATTCACATTCTCGCAGCCCGCGAGAATGTGTATAAATATGATACATTTTCGCGGGATCTATCAGGGGCGGGTCGTTGTAATTTACTGCGTGAACTGTTACTTGGCAAATTCTCAGTAGATCGAAGATGGAAACATTTCTCACAGTCACAAGTCAGCGTAAACGACCGCGATCTCCAACGGAGCCGGTCCAGCCGGACAACCCTGCTATCCACAAGGATCCCGATCCCCACTATGAAAACCGGGAGGATTGGGACCACGAAGAAAAGGTGCCCCCGCCAACTGACCCGCTGCACCCGCAGCAGCAGGACCAGCTAGCTGCTACCACGAGCTGCAGTGGAACTAGTGGAACTAGCGCTGCTCCTCTCCGCACCGTAATTGACATCAGCCAGTCAGCCTGTGATGGACCAAGACGTCCTACAGATGTAGCACTCCAGATCAGACTCAAATGGGTGTGTCCCAGTCAAAAGCCCAGCGGATGCCAGGGGCTGGGGGTGTTGCCAAATTGCTAGAGGGCGTTGCCCAATTTCCCCATTTGTTCAATTACAGGATTTAATCATGAGATGGCGCTTCATTCACAAAATACACAATGGGTGTTGTAGAAACATCAATATTTTAGATCAAATAAAGTATATAGTTTGCTTTATGCAGTATATTTCCTGTAATATTGTACAGTAGATTGAAGTAAATCAACTTATACTGTACATTAAGATAAGATAAGATGGACCTTTATTAATCCCGTGGGGAAATTCAGTAGTTCAAACAGCAACAGGGTGAGAGTGAAAAACAGGACAGCACAGATTCACACAGATTAATAAAATCAAAAATAAGATGAGCGATACAAAATAATAATAATAATGAGAAACTATGAAATAAGAAATGAATAAAACTAAAATGTAATTATCATATCATATATTATAATGTATTGTATTATTAAGTAATATCATACATTAACCCCATTATAGCAGATGCCACATTGAATGGATGAACACATGTATGCATCAATAATTACAACAGAGTATTTCTAAATACAAGTTGTAAAAATACTTATATGTATTTAATATTAACCCTTTGGAGTCGACCGTCACGCCGGCGTGATCAGATCACATGACCTGTTCAAGCCGGTGCCGCATAAAAACAACAGTCCGGACAACATTGCCGTGTGTTTCTGTCGAAAGTACTGGCTTGAAACTACTGTATATCCCAGTCTTTGATTCATGCAAAAAGACCCAGTAAACACGGAGATACGGTGATATAAAGTTAATACATTTCAAAAGTATGAAATATGGAAGCACATATTTGAATATCTTCGCCATATTTGATCATTTTACGAAACGGAAAATACTGGAAACTGTAGATCCTGCTCAACAGGATGTATATGTGTATTTCTGTAGAAAGTACTGGCTTGAAACTATATGCCAGTCTTTGTTTCATGCAAAAATACCCAATAAACACGGACATATGATGATATAAAGTTAATACAGATATATTTCAGAAGTATGAATAATGGAAGCACATATTTTAATATTTTCGCCGTATTTTATCATTTTACGAAACGGAAAATACTGGAAACTGTAGATTCTGCTCAACAGGATGTATTTACCAGGAAGGGGTGAGGTAATCAGGTAAACGGAGTGATACGAAACGAGACGAAAAGAGACGAAGAGGGACGGCGGGAACCGAAGAGAGACGGCGGGAAATGGAGAGAGACGAAGATATACGAAGACAGGCTGCGGGAGACGAAGAGAGGCTGCGGGAGACTGCGACAAGTGACAAGTGACAAACAAACATTGAAAATGTAGATATAGTTAGATATATTTAGAGTTTTGAAGACTCAACTATGATGAAGAGAACTCTGAATGTGAGTCAAGCTTTAAGCTTGTTTTTTAACATGGAGGAGGAGGAATCTGTGATGTTGCCCTCTGTGTCGTAGTTGACAGAAACCGCTTTGAAGCGTGGCACAGATAAAGACAGAAAAAACAGATTGTTGTACATAATGTGTATATATATATATATATATATATATATATTTGTATTATATTTATAATAACACTTTTGCCTTATCAGAATGAAATCCCATGCTACCTCAATTAAACTTTCACATTATCATAGTCACATCCCATGTATATATTTCCAGCTTTTAAATGGTTTCGTTGTGTATGTTTGTGTTGTGAAAAATAAAATCATTTTCAAAATCTGTTTTTACGTTTTTGTTGTGATTTTGGGTCCAAAATGTTCATATAGTAGAAGATCACCTACATCCAAACGAAATAAATATAATTAATTATGATGAATACGTTAAGTCTTGTTCATTGTTTTTCACTTTTATTAAATGTTTGATATTTCCGGTGGAAATGGTGGACTATCGGACATTCAAAATGCAGCATATTTCCCCCAAGTGTCTGTCAAAATGCATTTTTCGTTTCTAACTTGCAATATCAATATTTCAGCTCTCTTCACTCCAGAAGAGCGATCTCCCTCTCTCTCTGTGTGCTGGGGATCACAGGAGGGGGGGAGGAGGAGAGCTGTGGAATGTGACTCCACACATTCCGATGGCCAATTAGTTTTAAACAAAGGGTCCCCAAGATACATATGAAACATTGGGGGGGTTGGGGCTGGAGAACGGTATGGTCCTACCGTTTTCATAGTTTATATATCTTTGCACATTCATACACACTGTTCATACTGCTCACAGGCTGATATCTAGTGTATTCATACCCCTCACTGTTTATTCATCATTGAATTCATTCTATATTTTATTCTGTAGATTGTGAACATTACTTTTCACTTTACTGCTTGTTGCACCTGGTTAGAAGCTAAACTGCATTTCGTTGTCTCAGTACCTGTAATCTGTGCAATAACAATAAAGTTGAATCTAATCTTGAGCAGGAACTAATGAAGGCTATTTACTTAGTACATATCTGACATTAACGATTAAACACGTTTGTGCATTCTTTATGAATGCAAACCGAGTCATTTCGTTTATTTTTAACGAAATAAATGTGATTTAATCCACATAATTTACTGTGTTAATTGTTTACTTAGTATTGTTTAACTTGAATGTTCTTCACTTTTTAAATGCCTCTGTGATGTGCTGCTACCCATTTCCCCTCGGGGACTAATAAACGAATACTATGACATTAACGATTAAACACATTTGTGCATTCTTTATGAATGCAAACCGAGTCAAGCCGACTCTAATAAACGAATACTATATATTGAACGTCTATTGAATTGCCTTTGTATGTATACAGTACAGTATAGCCCAACCATTTACACCTTCCTTATTACAGGTACTGAGACAACGAAATGCAGTTTAGCTTCCAACCAGGTGCAACAAGCAGTAAGGTGAAAAGTAATGTTCACAATCTACAGAATAAAAATATATAATGAATTGAATGATGAATAAACAGTGAGGGGTATGAATACACTAGATATCAGCTGTGAGCAGTATGAACAGTGTGTTAATCGTTAATGTCAGATATGTACTAAGTAAATAGCCTACATTAATTTCATGATGGATTAAACCACATTTATTTCGTTAAAAATAAACAAAATGATTAAATGTAGGGTGAATTGCCCTAATGTGGAACATTTTTGCATTTCAGACTTCGGGAAGATATTGCGACATGAAGCCGATACAATAAATCAAAATCCAGTAACATTCTGAAATCCCCAGGATGTGTCCTAATCAAACCAAAAGAGAACATGCAGATATTAAACTCATACAAGAAATGGTAGACATATTAGTACTCTTAGTGCCAAGTTGTCTCAGACAATCTGTTTTCCTAATGTGGGACAGTTCTGTGCAAAATGTGGGACACTGAAAAGTCTATATTAAAAAGCCTCAGTCACCTTCATTCATGTCATAAAAAATCTCAGGCCAGTAACACTCAAAGCTACAGTAAATGTGCAATACCATGCTATGTTACTATTTATAATGTTATTGTTGTTACAACAGAAGATGTTTTTATTTAAATTGAAGTTAAATGCATCAATCTGGTGCACTGAGGGCAAAATTAGTAGATTTGTGGATACGGCTCTCAACACTCATAAACAGAACTGTTCTTACAATGTGTGTTGGAACTTGGAAGGTATTAAATTACTATGCATATGTTATTGTGTAAACACACAGCTGATCACCTGAGAGCTGCCGTTTCATTCAGAGCGTTTAAAAAAAAACGACGGTCTGATTTCAACAACTCAATGTGTGATTATTATAGCAGTAATATTAGACACTAATAATACAGTAAACTACGAACACTGTACATATTATTGTTTGCCCGTGGGATTAGGATGATCGGTAGAGAGCCGCTGCAGTTTCCCCCGGTCGCGATTATTGTCGTTGTTGTAAACTCACGTGGATTAAATGTAGTGCATTCATTTCAACTCGCGAACATATGATACATTAAATGATCGCGAGGATCACGATCGAACATCGTTTGTTTGACCCTGGATGCATTTCCTGATCTAAAAACATAGCGATGGTTTTGTACTTACGCCAACGTGAATTAAACATTATTTTGTTAAATAAAAACATGCTGATGTTTAGTAAATGATTACATGTCTCTTACTTAAGCACAGAATATGATCCTATCCGTGACATATATGGATTTTAACAAATATCCGCTATATCAGATACCTGTCGATCAGTTGTTTATTTCACATGAGTTCCAGTGTGGCAGCTTTTCACGGCTCCCCCTGGTGGATCCATGATCCATTGCAGCTGGTTTCATTATAATTAAATGTATTTATCAAGGGGGCGTTTCAAGTCCTGCGGGGGGGTTTTCCTTTTCAGCAGGGGCCCACCCCGTGCCGATCACGGACCCGCCCGGGTAGGCGTCTGAAACGAAGCGCTACATCTGTATGCTGAGAAAATACCCGTCAAAGAAGTACGGACTGCAAATACAGTCATTCAATCGCCGATGGTACGAGCAATATACTTGGCTAGAGTACTCAATGACTATGGACAGTGTATTTTGTTTTGTCTGCAGGCATTTTGCTCATGAAGGACGCCAGTTCCATAAAGAAACCGCCTTACCCATGACGGATTTAGCACCTGGGTGAAAGCTACGCAGTCATTCATTCACGCCCCCAGCTGACCCAGAAATCGACGCAGGTTCTGGTCCAGGCTCTCGTCACCTCACGCCTAGACTACTGCAACTCCCTCCTGGCTGGTCTATCTGCATGTGCCATCCGACCTCTGCAGCTCATTCAGAATGCAGCGGCTCGTCTGGTCTTCAACCTTCCAAAATGTTCCCACACCACGCCGCTCCTCCGCTCGCTTCGCTGGCTTCCGGTAACGGCTAGAATTCACTTCAAGACACTGGTACTTGCGTACCATGCTGCGAATGGATCTGGCCCTTCCTACATCCAGGACATGGTTAAACCGTACACCCCAGCACGTGCACTCGGCTCTGCATCAGCCAAACGGCTCGCTGCACCCTCACTGCGAGGGGGACCCAAGTTCCCATCAGCAAAAACACGTGGGTTTACTATCCTGGCCCCAAAATGGTGGAATGAGCTCCCCATTGAAATCAGGACCGCAGAAAGCTTACACACCTTCCGGCGCAGACTGAAAACTCATCTCTTTCGACTCCACTTCGAGCGATAGAATGACTAACAAAGAACTACTAACAGAGCACTTATATACTAATAAAGGTCTGGCTTATCTACAGCCAGTTGAGTAGCACTTGAAACGATTGGCTCTTTGAAACCTGATGTACTTATATGATTCTGTTTTCTTCAAGGTTGTGTCTTCCTGGTCGAATGTACTTATTGTAAGTCGCTTTGGATAAAAGCGTCAGCTAAATGCAATGTAATGTAATGTAATTCATTACTCATGATGTGAGCAGTGGACATAAATGTGCCATGGATGCATGGTCTGAATTTAAATTAAGGAAAGAGAGTGGCTCAAAAATCAGCAACGCACTCAGCGAGGGATGTTCAAAAACTGTATGTGAAAACAGGGAATATATGCGGGCAGTTGTGGAAGCATTGTGTGTCAAACCATTGCACAACAAGGGCATAGGGAGAGTGAAGCATCATCAAACAACAGGGGAAACTTCATCGAACTTTTAGACCTGATTGGCAAGTTTGACAAAACTGTGGCAAAAAAAATATCCGATAATCCGAGAAATGCAAAGTACACACACCACGACATACAAGATGAGCTAATTGAGCTGATGTCAAATATGGTCAGGGATCAAATCAGTGGGGATGTACAGGAAGCTGGAGCGTTTGCACTGATGGTGGATGAGAGCAAAGACGTGAGTAAAAAGGAGCAGGTGTTTGTGGCAGTGCGCAATATACATAACGATGGCATACAGGAGGAGTTCCTTCACTTCACCCCAGCCGATGAACAAGACGCCGATTCACTTTTGACAACGATTTGATCATAACATGTGCATTGGCCAATGCTACGACGGTGTCGGGGTGTACTGACGGTGTGCATGAGAGATTTCGGAAGGAGGTGCCACAGGCCCTTTATGTACATTGCCATGCCCACCGGCTACATTTAGTTTTAGTTGACTGTGTCAAGAATGTAGGACCAGCAGAGGATTTTTTTGAAGTTGTGCAGATGCTGTATAATTTATTTTCTGGCTCTGTCATGCACAACATTTTCCATAAAAAACAAAAGGAACTTGAACCCACAGAAAAGCCGGTTGAACTAAAAAAGCTGTCAGACACTAGATGGGCATGTCAGTATTCAGCACTGTGGGCCATTCAGAAAACACTGCCAGCAATCTATGCCAAACTCGATGAGGTCATCACGCAGTCAAGCGCTCGCAGGAAGACAGAAGCTAGAGCAGTGAAGGCACTGATATACGCTCACTTTGCTGTGCAACTCACTCTATTTGAGGATATGTTTCGGGCCACCAAATTCTTGTCCAACCATTTACAGTCTCCAGATCTGCAACTGGCATCTGCTACGGATCTTGTTGAGTCGGTAATTACATCCCTCTCCGAAAAGCGAAATGAAAAATCATGGAATGACATTTTGGACAAAGCACAAGCCCTCTCCACCAAGACTGGCATCCTCCTCCAGTTGAACCTGCATGCCACCTACAGGAGTTTGTAGTTGATGCTCCAACAGGAAATCTTCCACCACTCACCTCCTCTGATGACATCCGAAAGCCCTGCTACTACCCTGTCATTGATAGACTCGTCAATGAAATGAAAAGGCGGTTTTCGTCATTTTGTGGAGTTCTACAGGGCGCGTCTGCCTTAAATCCAACACATAAGTCATTCCTTGATATGGAACACCTGTCACCCATGGCCCAGTATTATGGGGTAAACACGGACAACCTGTCTGCAGAACTGCACCAAGTTCGACGGCTCCTTGACCGAACAAAGCAGCAGCAGGGACAAACTGTGAAAACCACGCACACATTTCTCTCCCTTCTCAGGCCATACAAGGACGCATTTATTGATTTGCACAGACTTGATCAAATTGATCATGTTGTTGATAGTGCTATAGATGCGCTGCGAATACAATTAGACTCTGTTGCTCCTTTGAAAAAGAAGAAAATAAAACAACATAGATTAGCTCCATGGCATAATGCCGAAACCCGCAAAATAAGGCAAAAGTCGAGACAACTTGAAAGGATATGGTGTTCCACTAAACTTGAAGAATCTCGTTTAATTTGGCATATTACTCTCAATGAATATAAGAAAGCACTGCGTAAAGCGAGAGCAGCCTACTACTCTTCATTAATAGATGAGAATAAGAATAATGCACTGTAGCCAGGCTGACAGAGAGCCACAGCTCCATTGAGCCTTCTATTCCCATAGCACTCAGTAGTAATGATTTTATGTGCTTTTTTAATGATACAATTGTTACTCTTAGAAACAAAATTAATGACCTCTTGCCTTTGACCAGTATAGTGTTATCAACAGCTCCCGGAATCGTAAGTTCTAATATTACACTAGATAGTAAACTAGAATGCTTTTCAGCCATTAACCTTGAACAATTACATTCAATGATTCTCTCTTCTAAACCATCAACGTGCATGTTAGACCCAATTCCAACTAAGCTGTTGAAGGAAGTTTTTCCATTAATTAGCACTTCTTTATTAAATATTATGAATATGTCTTTATTATCAGGCTATGTTCCACAATCATTCAAAGTAGCAGTGACAAAACCGCTTCTTAAAAAGCACAACCTCGATCCAGAGGTTTTAGCCAACTATAGACCTATTTCTAATCTTCCGTTCCTCTCAAAAATTCTTGAGAAAGCGGTCGCAAAACAGTTGTGTGATTACTTAAAAAACAATGATTTATTTGAAGATTTTCAGTCTGGCTTTAGAACACATCATAGCGCAGAGACAGCTCTGGTTAAAGTCACAAATGACATTCTAATAGCCTCAGACAAGGGACTTGTCTCTATTCTTGTTTTGCTCGATCTCAGTGCTGCATTTGATACTATCGACCATGATATCCTATTGCAAAGACTAGAGCACTTAGTTGGCATACAGGGAACTGCTTTAGGCTGGTTCAGGTCCTATCTATCTGAACGCTCTCAGTTTGTACGTGTTAACGATGAATCTTCCACGCAAACCAAAGTTAGCCATGGAGTGCCACAGGGCTCAGTGCTCGGACCTATTTTGTTCACATTATATATGCTTCCGTAAGGCAATATTATAAGGAATCATTCTGTAAACTTGCATTGTTATGCGGATGATACTCAACTATATTTATCAATCAAGCCTGATGAAATTAATCATCTAAATACAATTCAAGACTGCCTTAAGGACTTCAAAACGTGGATGACCTTAAACTTTTTGATGTTAAACACGACCAAAACTGAAGTTATTGTACTTGGCCCGAAGAATCTACGAAACAAATTATCTAAAGATATACTAACTATGGATGGCATTAATTTGGCCTCCAGTGAGACTGTAAGGAATCTTGGTGTTATATTTGATCAGGATTTATCCTTTAACGCCCACATAAAATCTATTTCAAGGACCGCCTACTTCCATCTACGTAACATTGCAAAAATCAGACATATCTTGCCTCAAAACGATGCAGAGAAACTAGTCCATGCATTTGTTACTTCTAGGCTGGATTAAATACAGACTATCTACTAATTGGATCAAATATAAAAGTCAGCCGAATTAGTGTTGATACTGCAAGGAGACGTATTGTGTGAAAAGAAATGGAAGATGTTGTTTAATTGTTGATATATTTATGGTCCACGTCACGTATTCAGTTTTGCCGGCATCTCTTCCAGTTTGTCAAAAGGTCTTCTGATCAGGGCTCTATAAATACATATCTAGGGCAGATATGTAATATTTAATGCAGCCGAACCGTGTATTGCAATGCCGTTATGTGATGACTTTCAAAGAGAAAAGCAAGAACACTCGGAATAAAGTATTATTATTATTATTTTTTTAATGTTTTCCGATTTCATATCACATAAACACCATATCCCGACGTGCATTGCGGCGTGATTTTTAAAAACCTCTGAAAACAGAAATGTGTCTCTCAGAATCGAAAGAGAAAAACCTATGGGAAAAACACAAAAGCATTGTACAGAATTTAAACCAATTAATGTCATATAATTAACTAGGATAAACTGATGTTTTTTAGTGGATGAGTAGTGCAGATATCACTGTTAAATCATTTGATCATTGGTTTTATTATGAAAACGGCGAGACCGGAAATATTGTTTTCAACCCGTAACTTTACATGGAAGCTTGCCGCATATACACGTTGTCCTGACGAAACCTCAAATCCTCTTCGTAATATCTATCAAACTATAGATCCTACATATCGACTGGACGTGGATTCTAAAAGTACAATATATACTTCTCGCTATAAATCTAATTATAAAGCGTTTTAATGGCCAAACTATCCTACAATTTAGGATTTTACAGAGAGGGTTATTTGTGAATAAACAACCCTCTGTAACGTTTGCATTGAACGGGAGCACTAGAGGCCGACAATTTTAAAACGTAATTATAGGTCGTATTAAGCGCTTGAACAAACAACATATTTGGTCGTAATAAGGGCTTAAACAATCGACCCATTTGGTCGTATGAGTTGGAGGACTTGTTGGTGTCAGCAGCTGTCTGGGGACATTATTCTATAGCATTCTAAATAAAAGAATACAAGATTTCCTTAACCAACAATCCATATTGAATAATAATCAAATTGACTTCCTCCCAAAACACCGCACCACCGACCATGTGTACTGTGGAAATTGATGTGAAATATTGTAACGAAGAAGTGAGGCAGCATATTTTTGGTATGTTAATTTTAATGTCACCCATCTATAGGAGGTGTATTGCATCATGTCATCTCTAATATATGTGTGGGTTTATACATTCCTGTGTGTTAATAGTTGAAGGAACAAAAAGTACATTTTTCCTCTACCATATAGAGAGGTTTTTTATAGATTCCTGAAACAATGTTCCCTTTTTCTTAAAAGTAGATTAGCGCAATAGTCTTTTACTTTGACTTTTACCTGTTTATCAAAAGGGTGTTTTTAGGCTATTTTTGAAGAAGGAAGATGCAGAATTAATTTTGAGTTCTGTTTTGAGTTAAAAGAGGTCCCTTTGAGTTTCTCTGGTAATTGTCAATAGTAGCAGTTAAGTGAATACTGTTCAAACAATACCTGTGTTTGTGTTTTATATTAATTTATCTTTTTTATCCTTTCATAAATGTGAGGACTAAAATGGCTATAAACAAAGGGCTGTTTAGAGTAAACAGGGTTTTATTGCCCTATGGGGGAGGTGTATGTATGCAGGACATAAAGTAAAGTAAACTGGGTTTTCTTTGGAAGTTTTTCCTTGTACGATGTGAGGGTCTAAGGACAGAGGGTGTCGTATTGTCATACTGATATTCTGTACACACTGTGAAGACCACTGAGACAAATGTAACATTTGTGATATTGGGCTATATAAATAAACATTGATTGATTGATTGATTGATTGATTGACATGGTGCTAGGTGGGGGAAGAGTATATTCTGCTTAAGATTTCTAGCATGTCATGTTTCAGGGAAGTCTACATATCTTGAATAGTATATGTGTGGGTTTAATTACTTTGTATTTTGTGTAACCAGAAGTTGGAGATATGAGAGATGAAATATTTGTGTTATCTTAAATATCCTTTAAGACACATCTGAGGTCTCTGGAATGTGGAGAGGGGGAGTGTGTGTGTGTGGAGGTAAACTCCACCCCTTCTTGTTTCTGTTGGTATGAAAGCCTATTCAGCTTGTTGTTCGTCCTCTCTTCTCGCGCCGCCCGGACCGGAAGGTCGTGGCAGCCCGTGAACAAGGCCAGGAGTAGGCATACTCCTGGCATTACGCATATGATATGGCTTTGTATGGTAATGTATTATATTGTATTGCATTATTACCTTTCATGATTAAAACAGATTTTTGTTTAACCCTCGTCCTGGTTGTTTTGAGTGTTCCTTCTTTTAAAGCAAGCTCATAGGAACGGCGTGGAGAAAGTGCTACCTACTCCTTCAAAATGGTGACCCCGACAACGTCATGACGTAGAGACGTAAGGACGTTCCGACGTGGTGACGTCATGAGTGTTCTTTGAGGAAGCACTGGCAGCCAGCGGACGGAGGGAGGCACCTGGAATAATATTTGACAACTATGGATCCAACTGAAAGGTAAAACGGACGCCTGTTTCTATTGAAGGTCTGTAATTGGCTCAAGCTAAATTTTAGAGTTGTCAAAGATATTTCCAGGTGTCATTTACGGTAAAGAGTGCAATGCATATTTTAGCATAGGTAGGTAACGAAGGACTACTAATATTGCATAGGTAGGTAACGAAGGACTACTAATATTGCATAGGTAGGTAACAAAGGACTACGGTAAATGATGCAATGCATATATTAGCATAGGTAGGTAATGACGGACTACTAATATTGATAAAGCAACGGTTAGGAACCTCGGGGATTAGCTACACGTGAAGCGGCGAGAAATGTAAGACGAAGGCCCCGTTGGTTTTTCAGGAATCAAGTCGGCGATTCCCTCGGTGGGAGTCCAGTGGGTATCCTAGAAAAGATATCCATCCAGGGCGAAACTGAATAATGCTTCTTCAGCCTCATAGGAAGCTGGAGTGTATTATATGTTATAAATCAAAGGGAGAGATACGCACATTTCAAAAAGCCATTTTGAAACGAACGGAATCTCGTTCTCTTGTTCTGTGGGGTTATTAATCTAAAAAAGCTCGATAGACTGTACGGGGAATCATTTTCTGTGAATAATTACTAATAGATAAGGGAGAAAAGTCAGATAAAGACATGCGAAGTCAGGCTGGAGGCGTGGGTTCGAAAAAGCCCCCACTTCACAGCTTTCCTCTGAAAAAGGAGGGAATAACATTGAAGATTAATAGATCAATGTGTCGTAGATATTTAAATAAATAAGAAACATTGCATTGTGAATTTCGTGGTATTTGTCATTTACTGAGAAGTTTACTTATATTTCAGAGGCATTTATTGCATACAGTAACGTTGAGGGAAGGTAATAATAGCTTTTGCTGAGTATATGATGTACATGCAGGTTAAAGTTTGATTCAAATTGAACATAATAGTGGATTATTCCACCTAGAGTTTTTGTAATAGCATTAGGAGACATTAATTGTGTTAAGTTCATGAAGAGAGAGTAAAACTGAGAGAGACAAGAGAAGTGGATGTTTTTGAAGAGTTCAGAGAGAGTAAAACTTGTTTCTAAATAATGTCATATTGTTTTGTGAGTAAACATGAAATACAAATATATTTACTAGATATAACAACAACATGCTTAACTAGGTTGACAGAAAACTGCTATTAACCAGTTTCTGCAGCTACTGTCCTAAAGAGAACATTGCATTTACAATTCATATTAAGGAAGTTCACGATTGATACCATTAAAGACCGTTTTGGATTAATAGGGCATGTATGTCAAACACTAGTGCTCAGATGGAATAAAGTGTTGAGATGTTCTCAAGAGTGGGAGTTTTCAAAACGCTTTTTAGTTTGTATTGAGACAATTAACTGATAAGGACAGAAAACTGTTCCGTGATGATTTCTTTAGGTTTTAGCTTTAGTAATGGAGATTACATTTTGTGAGGAAACCTTTCCACCAATAATAAGTGTTCAAACATATATATTCATTAAATATGATCAGATTACTTGTTTTTTCAATAATAGCGCTAAATACAGTTAGTTTTGTATTTGGTTACAGATCTAACCTGCTTGTAACACAACTTAGATAAACAATAGAATAAGCAAGTGGTTAAAGGGGGTTTCCTGTTTGACTCATTTGATTTAGAACTGAAGTAAGGAAGAATAGTGTTTTATGAGAACTGTCATTCCTCATGGTTTGTATGGACTTTGATGTAGAGATAGGATCATGGTGGAGAAGGAAGACCTTTTTTGGTTTCAAGTTAAAGAAGATTTTAAAGATGAAGTTTATTTTTTCTGACTAGAATTTTAGGAGCAGGACTTCAAGTAAAGTAAAGAATCTGGGTAGACTACTGCCATTGATTTGTTTTAACATTCACATGTTTCAGCATTCCTGACCATATAGACACTCAGCCGTTTTATTTTGAAACCCTTTGGGGGAGAGATTTAAATTGAGTTTTCCTCCAGTTGCTGATTTATTGTGATTACAGCGGCACTGGAAAGTTGTGCGCCACCTTTGGGTTGTACTCTGAATCAGTGTGTTGGTGAAGAGTTGCTCACTACAGAAACAGAAGAACTGTGCAAAGAACGCATCTCTGAGGAGGGTTTGACATTTTGCGTGTACCTCGTTGCCGGGGCAACAGTGGTGTGAAGAGGAACAGCAGTTTTTGGGGATTCCTGCTGTGCAGAGGACAACGTGTGTCTGCTGATTGTAGCACATTGATCCAGAGATGCCTTCCCCCTCAGGACATCCCAGTGCAAAACAAGAGTTTCATTGATCCTATTGACTACAGCTGCAGAGGACAACGCATTACTGACTGTTCACATTATGACAAGATCTTGAGACAGGCTGGTCTCAGACTGTTCAGACTCTGAAGAAATTATGCGATGATTTGACAGCATAACTGTGCAAGAGTTTTCCAGAGGGTGGTGTTCAACAATAGGTTTAGTGTTTGAGAAGGGAGGCTGATTGTTTAAACGATGGTCTGGAATGCTGAAAAGATTAAAGTTTAATATCCTTGTTTGGCAAACAAGACATCTGATTATTAGGTCACACATAATCATTTAGACATATAAACTAACTATGAGTAAAGGGATGAATGGAGTTCATATCCTGGGGAGGGTTAGTTATGTTGCGAATACTTCGCAGGGTATTTGCTAATGTATTTTGAAGAACAAATAACAAGGACACAAGTCCAATTTTGTTTTGTTTTTAGATTAAATTGTCCATTACCAAAACTGTTCACCTTGTGTCTAGATTTGGACTTTGATGGTAAGGGAGTATTTAGGCTTATTTTTATACATCTGACATTTTAAAATATGTTTGCTGTTCACTTGATAGACATTGGTTTAGAACTTTTCTGAAGATTGAATATTTGTTCCATTTCTACATATTCCTATTGAAAAAGTAATTTTAGAGTAAAGAAGGCTGATGCTGAAATGGGAAATAATGTGGGGCCTTCAATCACCCATTGTAATGGTGCATATTATTGACAACCAATAGGGAGGAGGGGTCACTCGACCCACCCTGCAGTGGGTTTTTAAAATCTTACTTGCAGCTTCACAGGAAGCGCACGGCACCAGATTATGAGTTTAGAGGACTAGCGTCACCACCTCCTAATGGACATTCATTTAGTTAGTAATTAACTGACATTAACAGATGTTAAAAAGTAAAAACATACCTACCATGAGGGGTAATTCCTATGTTCAGCTACAAACCATTGATGAAATTACTTCTGTTTTTAGGTCCTTGATATAGGAAGGAGTGATTGTTACATGTTCGGACACCCAGGGTTCCACGCACGGTTAAAGACGTTAACATTGTTTTTTAGGTATACCAGAATTGAAGATACATGGGTATAGTGACCGATGAAGAGATGAAGAGCTACACAGGTCGTAGTAGAGGTTTGACTCGAGATAATAATTGTGTGCACAAGTTTCTGAATTACATCTATTAGACGTGTTGATATTGATTAGGTGTTAATGAACTGCAGTAGTAGTACAATAAGGAAGTGACATTTTTTGGCTAACAATTTTCAGGGAATGTGGGAAAACATATCTTGAACATTATAGTTGGAATTTTAAATTAATAAATGATGGCGCTATATACAGATTTTTATAGGCGGAGGATGCTGGCCTGTGCTGGAAGATCGGAGTCTCTGCAGAGCACGACACATGGCCAAAAAGACTGAGACCAACTGACCTTTGACCCTGACCGACAGGGTAACTCGGGAAGGCACTGTCAATGACTGACTCTGAGGTGTACCTGACCAAACTTGACTTTACAACCTGACAGTGTGAGTGAGTGTATGTCTGCATCTGATCAGTGCAACTGCATTATTTAAAACAATGACTAATCAAGCATGTTTTTGGACTAACACATTATTTTTGTGTGATAATAATGTGTGAAATGAGGTTTCCTAACATTGCACAAAAGGGGAAACCACACGTGATCCGTTTCTAACCTACTTGATATTTCACTCCCACAGGAGGTGGCAGTTTGCAGAATGTGAAACTCAAACTATGACATTTGAGGATTCTGTTTCTTTTAGGACTGAAAGAGGGAGAGAAACACTTCATTTGAAGTGTATACTGTGGAAATGATGGATGTACATTTGGGAAAAATGTTTGGTATTGTCTTATAATCCATTATGACCTGAAGGTTTTCTTCCCATACAGGATTTTGTTTACACATGAGTTAATGTGTAAAAAAGGGGGAGTGTAAACTTCACAATGTACATTTTTCATTTAAGGACTGAAAGGAACCTGCTGCCCCAACTCGATTGTTCAATCCGACCATTGATTGACAGTTTTAGAATTGACCTGCTCCATATCTGGGGATAAGATGCTGTTTGATGAATGTTGACATGTCTCTAATATTGATTGAGTTATAACAGGTAACTCAGATAAAGAATCAGTGGCCAAGGGGCTACTGTGAGAGATGTAAGTCCAGAATGGAATACTGAAGAAGCTGACCTGTGAGTAATGTTTCAACTAATGTTTCAACAGGTATTAAAGTAACTGACTGAAATGTAGAAAGAACATATTTACAGTTAAGCTAAAACATAGTAATGTAATGAGACAAAATGTAATATAGACAACATCATGTAACTAGCCTGGTAAAGAAGTAAAAGCCATAGACTTTATTGTTTAGGTCATTATGGGGATATACATTTCATCTACATTTATAATAGAAAGACATTTGATGACAGTTTGTTGGAATTCTGTATTCATTTTTTCGGCGGGATAATATCTAAGCACTGACGGGTAAAAGCAGTATTACCAGGAAGCCATTCACCTTGTTAGTATCGTGATTTTGGTTGTTTTTGAATCCATAACATTAGTGTGTTTCTTTACCAGAAACTTTAGCAGTTCAAATCATATTTAGATTTTTAATGGGATCTCAAGGATTTCATTTAAAAATAAACACAGATGCTTGTCAGAAATTCAGAGCTATTGAAATATGTTATTTAGTTTACCTAAAGATATTGGGGTTCTTATTTAGTTGGCACAGTCCAAGTATTAAGATTCTGAAGCTGCACAATTAGCGTAGGCTTGAGGGATTTGAATCAGATTTCTCCACACAGGTTGTTGACGCCAAAATGGGGACCCGAGACGCAGGAGGCGGACTGTCATCAGGACAAAGTGGCTCAACCCCAGGTTTTCTGGCCCCTACCGAGTGACCCAGAGGACATCCCATGCCGTCCGCCTACAAGGAAAGGGGGACAACTGGTACCACTGGAGCAGTGTGCGTCGGGAAAACACCTGCGAGGAACCTAGACAACATCAGGACAGATCTGGCTCTTGTCATGGAGGTCGACTCTGATGCTGTCATCAGCGGACTGGAGGAGAAGGACATTGAGGACATCCATCCAGCAGTCGTCCCGGGAGGCATCATCATCGGACCGGAGAAGGAAGATCGGGAGGACATCTATTCAGCATCGACTCGGAAGCCGCCATCAGCGAGCCGGAGGAGAAGGATGACATCTCTCTAGCAGGCAGCCCAGGAGCCGCCGTCAGCGGATCGGGGGGACAAAGACACGGCAAGCCAGGACAGCACAGGGGACTCCACTTTCTGCTGAAACAGGTGGATATAGCTGGTGTGGAGTTTGTTCTTGTATCCCATTTTTGGTGGATATAGCCGGTGTGGAACTTTTAATATTCCATTTTTTGAGGAACTTTTATTAAACAATTTGTTTGCTGCTTCTCCCTCTCCGTATAAAATGACACTGTTGGCCTGTGTCTCGGAGGGAGAGGACGAGTATGGAGACTCAGCAGACAAGGACGCAGTTTTTTTACATGTTTTGGTCTCCCTCTCCTTCTGCCATAAGAAATTGCTATGAAGGGCTGTTTCCAAATCTTTAAAGGGCTCTAAATATAATGTTGAGAGATTAACACAGTGGAGAGGAGTGACAATAGTTATGTTTCAAGTGCCTTGTGTAAGTTGCACTCTTTTTTAAGAGTGCAAAAGAGGGAATTGTGGAAATTGATGTGAAATATTGTAACGAAGAAGTGAGGCAGCATATTTTTGGTATGTTCATTTTAATGTCACCCATCTATAGGAGGTGTATTGCATCATGTCATCTCTAATATATGTGTGACTTTATACATTCCTGTGTATTAATAGTTGAAGGAACAAAAAGTACATTTTTCCTCTACCATACCCTAGGGACCGGAGGGTACACTGGTTGGACATTCACTACCGGCCGCGGTCTGCCTAGTGTACAGGGCGGTGTGTCCAGATCACGGACTTCAATGCATAGCGAGAAGTCCATTATATTGACATCGAAAATAAGTGTTTAACGGTGATTTAAACTAGTTTATGCGGGGAAAAGAGTGCTCAAAATTGGATTAAACAGGCCACACCTGACGACTCCCATCAAAAGTGATTGAAATGTACAGGAATCTGTCCATTTCATTAACATTTGACGACGCGTCCAGTGTGACTTTCTTACCCAGGAATTAGTGTCTAAAAGCTGGGTAAGATTACTTTAAACACAGGGTGCACATGGCTGTATTACCCAGCAATTAGTGTGTGAAAGCTGGGTAAGATTGATGTGAATTTAAGGGAGATATGGGCATTTCATCCCTCACGACTCCCATACAAAGACTCTGTACATTTCATTCACATTTGACGACGCGTCCAGTGTGACTTTCTTACCCAGGAATTAGTGTCTAAAAGCTGGGTAAGATTACTTTAAACACAGGGTACACATGGCTGTATTACCCAGCAATTAGTGTGTGAAAGCTGGGTAAGATTGATGTGAATTTAGCGAAGATATGGCCATTTCATCCACACCTGAATACTCCCATTAAAAGTGATTGAAATGTACAGGAATCTGTCCATTTCATTCACATTTGACGACCCATGCAGGGTGACTTTCTTACCCAGAAATTAGTGTCTAAAAGCTGGGTAAGATTACTTTCAACACAGGGTGCACATGGCTGTATTACCCATGAATTAGTGTGTGAAAGCTGGGTACGATTGATGTGAATTTAAGGGAGATATGGGCATTTCATCCCTCACGACTCCCATACAAAGACTCTGTACATTTCATTCACATTTGACGACGCGTCCAGTGTGACTTTGTTACCCAGGAATTAGTGTCTAAAAGCTGGGTAAGATTACTTTAAACACAGGGTGCACATGGCTGTATTACCCATGAATTAGTGTGTGAAAGCTGGTTAAGATTGATGTGAATTTAAGGGAGATATGGGCATTTCATCCCTCACGACTCCCATACAAAGACTCTGTACATTTCATTCACATTTGACGACGCGTCCAGTGTGACTTTGTTACCCAGGAAATTAGTGTCTAAAAGCTGGGTAAGATTACTTTAAACACAGTGTGCACATGGCTGTATTACCCATGAATTAGTGTGTGAAAGCTGGGTAAGATTGATGTGAATTTAAGGAAGATATGGCCCTTTCATCCACACCTGACGACTCCCATCAAAAGTGATTGAAATGTACAGGAATCTGTCCATTTCTTTAACATTTGACGACCCGCCCAGGGTGACTTTCTTACCCATTAGGTACACCGACAAAGCC
The DNA here is from genome assembly GCA_036324585.1 of Champsocephalus esox. Lineage (NCBI taxonomy): Eukaryota > Metazoa > Chordata > Actinopteri > Perciformes > Channichthyidae > Champsocephalus > Champsocephalus esox. The sequence continues at coordinate 56,232,490 of CM070479.1, read as the reverse complement.
ACCTCTTCGGGGCCGCTCCAAGAGCCCCCAAAACACGGACTGAGGAGCTCCAGGATCTCTCCCTGACATGAGCAAACAGGCTATTTCAGACTTCCATGAAATACACCGGGGAAAAGCACCTCCCTGTGGCCGCTCCAAGACCCCCAAAACACGGACTAAGGAGCTCCGGGATCTCTCCCGCACCCTCTTTTCACCCATGTCTCAGTAGTAATGATTTTATGTGCTTTTTTAACGATACAATTGTTACTCTTAGAAACAAAATTAATGACCTCTTGCCTTTGACCAGTATAGTGTTATCAACAGCTCCCGGAATCGTAAGTTCTAATATTACACTAGATAGTAAACTAGAATGCTTTTCAGCCATTAACCTTGAACAATTACATTCAATGATCCTCTCTTCTAAACCATCAACGTGCATGTTAGACCCAATTCCAACTAAGCTGTTGAAGGAAGTTTTTCCATTAATTAGCACTTCTTTATTAAATATTATGAATATGTCTTTATTATCAGGCTATGTTCCACAATCATTCAAAGTAGCAGTGATAAAACCGCTTCTTAAAAAGCACAACCTCGATCCAGAGGTTTTAGCCAACTATAGACCTATTTCTAATCTTCCGTTCCTCTCAAAAATTATTGAGAAAGCGGTCGCAAAACAGTTGTGTGATTACTTAAAAAACAATGATTTATTTGAAGATTTTCAGTCTGGCTTTAGAACACATCATAGCACAGAGACAGCTCTGGTTAAAGTCACAAATGACATTCTAATAGCCTCAGACAAGGGACTTGTCTCTATTCTTGTTTTGCTCGATCTCAGTGCTGCATTTGATACTATCGACCATGATATCCTATTGCAAAGACTAGAGCATTTAGTTGGCATACAGGGAACTGCTTTTGGCTGGTTTAGGTCCTATCTATCTGAACGCTCTCAGTTTGTACGTGTTAACAATGAATCTTCAACGCAAACCAAAGTTAGCCATGGAGTGCCACAGGGCTCAGTGCTCGGACCTATTTTGTTCACATTATATATGCTTCCGTTAGGAAATATTATAAGGAATCATTCTGTAAACTTTCATTGTTATGCGGATGATACTCAAGCCTGATGAAATTAATCATCTAAATAAAATTCAAGACTGCCTTAAGGACTTAAAAACGTGGATGACCTTAAACTTTTTGATGTTAAACACGACCAAAACTGAAGTTATTGTACTTGGCCCGAAGAATCTACGAAACAAATTATCTAAAGATATACTAACTATGGATGGCATTAATTTGGCCTCCAGTGAGACTATAAGGAATCTTGGTGTTATATTTGATCAGGATTTATCCTTTAACGCCCACATAAAATCAATTTCAAGGACCGCCTACTTCCATCTACGTAACATTGCAAAAATCAGGCATATCTTGCCTCAAAGCGATGCAGAGAAACTAGTCCATGCATTTGTTACTTCTAGGCTGGATTATTGTAACTCTTTATTATCAGGGAGTACCAAGAAGTCAATCAAGTCGCTTCAGCTGATTCAAAATGCTGCGGCTCGTGTACTAACCAGAGTTAGGAAAAGGGACCACATTACTCCTGTTCTGGCTGCCTTACACTGGCTCCCTATAGAACACAGGATAGAATTTAAAATTCTTCTTCTCGCCTACAAAGCCCTTAATGGGCAGGCGCCATCTTACCTTAAAGAACTCATTATACCCTACTTTCCTACTAGGGCATTGCGTTCCAAGAATGCAGGGTTGTTGGTTGTTCCTAGAGTCTCTAAAAGTACAATGGGAGCCAGAGCCTTTTCTTATCAAGCTCCACATTTGTGGAATCAGCTTCCAGTTTGTGTTCGGGCGGCAGACACCCTATCCGTTTTTAAGAGTGCGCTTAAGACCTTCCTTTTTGATAAAGCTTATAGTTAGGGCTGATTAGATTCAGCCCCTAGTTTTGCTGATACAGGCTTAGTTTGTTGGGGGACATCTTACTTCTTCCTTCTCGCTGTCTATACCTGTGTACTCTCATGTTCCAATTAACCCAGCTTCCCCAAATGTCTTTCCTTTTGGTGTCTATATACGCTGGGATCCGGAGTCATGGATGATCCTGCGGTCTTGTGTCCTGGATCGCGAGCGCTGGATCTTGAGTCGTGGCTGTGGTCCTGGATCATCGGTCCTGGATGGATATCCTCGTGGATTCATCTTCCTATTATACACACATGCATTTCCAAACATTTGGACTACCTATGTTGCAAATGTATTATCTTTTCAATTTACACACGGCATCTATTGCACGTCTGTCTGTCCTGGGAGAGGGATCCCTCCTCTGTTGCTCTCCCTGAGGTTTCTCCCATTTTTCCCTTTAAACTGGGTTTTCTTTGGAAGTTTTTCCTTGTACGATGTGAGGGTCTAAGGACAGAGGGTGTCATATTGTCATACTGATATTCTGTACACACTGTGAAGACCACTGAGACAAATGTAACATTTGTGATATTGGGCTATATAAATAAACATTGATTGATTGATTGATGTCTGAGGGGCTGTGCCCCAGGGGCACGATATTCTGGTTCTGGTGGTAGCATGGAGGTGTTTAGTCCGAGTGAGGAGTGCTCAAGTGTGGGATGATTTGTAAGGTAGAAGAGGGTAAAAAAAGTTAAAGTGTGAACCTCCAGCAGGGCAGGTGGTGCTGTGAAGAAGGCCGAATATGGATGCCGATGGGCGGACGGTAAAGCACCGCAAGATACACCCCCTTTAAGTGTCGCCAGGGGCACAACAAAAATCCTCCACTGGAGGGTGGGTGCTGCTGCTGTGAAGAAGGCCGACTATGGGTGCCGATGGGCGGACGGTAAAGCACCGCAAAATACACCCCCTTTAAGGGTTGCCAGGGGCACGAGAAAAATCCTCCACTGGAGGGTGGGTGCAGCTGCTGTGAAGAAGGCCGACTATGGGTGCCGATGGGCGGACGGTAAAGCACCGCAAAATACACCCCCTTTAAGATTCCCAGGGGCACGACATTCTTGAGGGTGTGATCATCTGGGTTTAGTCCGTGGGGGAGTGCTTAAGTTCGGGGGCCCGGGGACCCAAGGTGCACGAGGTTCTGGAGGTCCTCATATCAGGGAGAGATCCTGGAGCTCCTTAGTCCGTGTTTTGGGGGTCTTGGAGCGGCCACAGAGAGGTGCTTTTCCCCGGTGTATTTCATGGAAGTCTGAAATAGCCTGTTTGCTCATGTCAGGGAGAGATCCTGGAGCTCCTCAGTCCGTGTTTTGGGGGTCTTGGAGCGGCCCCGAAGAGGTGGCTTTGTCGGTGTACCTAATGGTTAAGAAAGCCACCCTGCACGGGTCGTCAAATGTGAATGAAATGGACAGAGTCTTTGTACATTTCAATCACTTTGTATGGGAGTCGTCAAATGTGAATGAAATGTACAGAGTCTTTGTATGGGAGTCGTGAGGTATGAAATGCCCATATCTCCCTTAAATTCACATCAATCTTACCCAGCTTTCACACACTAATTGCTGGGTAATACAGCCATGTGCACCCTGCATTTAAAGTAATCTTGCCCATCTTTCAGACACTAATTCCTGGGTAACAAAGTCACCCTGGGCGGGTCGTCAAATGTTAATGAAATGGACAGATTCCTGTACATTTCAATCACTTTTGATGGGAGTCGTCAGGTGTGGATGAAAGGGCCATATCTTCCTTAAATTCACATCAATCTTATCCAGCTTTCACACACTAATTCATGGGTAATACAGCCATGTGCACACTGTGTTTACAGTAATCTTACCCAGCTTTTAGACACTAATTCCTGGGTAACAAAGTCACACTGGACGCGTCGTCAAATGTGAATGAAATGTACAGAGTCTTTGTATGGGAGTCGTGAGGGATGAAATGCCCATATCTCCCTTAAATTCACATCAATCTTACCCAGCTTTCACACACTAATTCATGGGTAATACAGCCATGTGCACCCTGTGTTTAAAGTAATCTTACCCAGCTTTTAGACACTAATTTCTGGGTAAGAAAGTCACCCTGCACGGGTCGTCAAATGTGAATGAAATGGATAGATTCCTGTACATTTCAATTACTTTTAATGGGAGTATTCAGGTGTGGATGAAATGGCCATATCTTCGCTAAATTCACATCAATCTTACCCAGCTTTCACACACTAATTGCTGGGTAACACAGCCATGTGCACACTGTGTTTAAAGTAATCTTTCCCAGCTTTTAGACACTAATTCCTGGGTAACAAAGTCACACTGGACGCGTCGTCAAATGTGAATGAAATGTACAGAGTCTTTGTATGGGAGTCGTGAGGGATGAAATGCCCATATCTCCCTTAAATTCACATCAATCTTACCCAGCTTTCACACACTAATTCATGGGTAATACAGCCATGTGCACACTGTGTTTAAAGTAATCTTACCCAGCTTTTAGACACTAATTCCTGGGTAACAATGTCACCCTCGGCGGGTTGTCAAATGTTAATGAAATGGACAGATTCCTGTACATTTCAATCATTTTTGATGGGAGTCGTCAGGTGTGGCCTGTTTAATCCGATTTTGAGCACTCTTTTCCCCGCATGAACTAGTTTAAATCACGTTAAACACTTATTTTCGATGTCAATATAATGGACTTCCCGCTATGCATTGAAGTCCGTGATCTGGACACACCGCCCTGTACACTAGGTAGACCGCGGCCGGTAGTACATGTCCAACCAGTGTACCCTCCGGTCCCTAGGGTATGTTAGGAAAAGGGACCACATTACTCCTGTTCTGGCTGCCTTACACTGGCTCCCTATAGAACACAGGATAGAATTTAAAATTCTTCTTCTCGCCTACAAAGCCCTTAATGGGCAGGCGCCATCTTACCTTAAAGAACTCATTATACCCTACTGTCCTACTAGGGCATTGCGTTCCAAGAATGCAGGGTTGTTGGTTGTTCCTAGAATCTCTAAAAGTACAATGGGAGCCAGAGCCTTTTCTTATCAAGCTCCACATTTGTGGAATCAGCTTCCAGTTTGTGTTCGGGCGGCAGACACCCTATCCGTTTTTAAGAGTGCGCTTAAGAACTTCCTTTTTGATAAAGCTTATAGTTAGGGCTGATTAGATTCAGCCCCTAGTTTTGCTGATATAGGCTTAGTTTGTCGGGGGACATCTTACTTCTTCCTTCTCTCTGTCTATACCTGTGTACTCTCATGTTCCGATTAACCCAGCTTCCCCAAATGTCTTTCTTTTTGGTGTCTATATACGCCGGGATCCGGAGTCATGGATGATCCTGCGGTCCTATGTCCTGGATCTTGAGTCGTGGCTGTGGTCCTGGATCATCGGTCCTGGATGGATATCCTCGTGGATTAATCTTCCTATTATACACACATGCATTTCCAAACATTTGGACTACCTATGTTGCCAATGTATTATCCTTTCAATTTACACACGGCATCTATTGCACGTCTGTCCGTCCTGGCCTCCTCTGTTGCTCTCCCTGAGGTTTCTCCCATTTTTTCCCTTTAAACTGGGTTTTCTTTGGAAGTTTTTCGTTGTACGATGTGAGGGTCTAAGGCAGGGGTGTCAAACTCAATTTCATCGCGGGCCACATTCGCATAAAGGTTGCACTCAAAGGTATTCTGTACACACTGTGAAGACCACTGAGACAAATGTAACATTTGTGATATTGGGCTATATAAATAAACATTGATTGATTGATTGATTGATTGATTGATTGTACACATGAAATCCTGTGTACAGGTGGGCCCAGTCAGCTGTACACATGACATCCTGCTTACAGGTGGGCCCAGACAGCTGTACACATGACATCCTGCTTACAGGTGGGCCCAGTCACCTGTACACATGACATCCTGCGTACAGGTGGGCCCAGTCACCTGTACACATGACATCCTGCGTACAGGTGGGCCCAGTCACCTGTACACATGACATCCTGCTTACAGGTGGGCCCAGTCACCTGTACACATTACATCCTACTTACAGATGGGCCCAGTCACCTGTACACATTACATCCTGCTTACAGGTGGGCCCAGTCACCTGTACACATGACATCCTGCTTCCAGATGGGCCCCAGACAGTGGAGACACATTCACCATGGCCTTGAACTCACCTGATCTGATGAATGACATGTCACTATTTGACCAAAATCAATATGGTCCTACCAAAGATGGTGTAAACATGGCCATTGATTATATCAATATGATATTTCACAAGGCAGCTATTAAAGCTGATCTTATCAAACAAAAGCAGAAGTCTGTTAAAAGGCAAAACGCTGACAAATGGTTTGACCAAGAATGCAAGACCATCAGAAAAGACCTGAGAAAAATAGCAAATGAAAAACATCGGCAACCAAACAACCCAGCCTTACGCATTAGATACAATGACGTCTTAAACAAATATAAATGTACAATAAGGAACAAAAAACAAAATTATACCCACATGAAACTTGAGGATATTGAGAAAGCCATTGATCAAAATCAATTCTGGGATCTGTGGAACAACTTCAACACAAAACAACCACAAGCATTACCCATCCAAACGGTGACATCTGGAGAGAACATTTTGAAAGTTTGTACAAAGACATACCAATAAATCGAATTAATTCAGATCAATGTATTACAAAAGAGAAACTCCAAACATTAGAAGAAACTATTAAAGACAACCAAAACCCTCTTGATTTCCCAATGACTTGGGAAGAGTTGACCACACAGACACAATCTCTCCGGCCAAGGAAAGCTTGTGGCCCAGACAACATTCAAAAGGAAATGCTCAGATGCAGCACCCCAGAGATGCAGGGGACAGTGTTCAAGCTGTTCAATATCGTATTGCAGTCAGGATGTTTTCATCTGGTGCAAAGGGCTCATTTCCCCCATTCATAAGAGTGGAGACAATCAGACCCTAAGAACTACCGTGGCATCTGTGTCAGCAGCTGTCTGGGGATCAGACCCTAAGAACTACCGTGGCGTCTGTGTCAGCAGCTGTCTGGGGATCAGACCCTAAGAACTACCGTGGCGTCTGTGTCAGCAGCTGTCTGGGAATCAGCCCCTAAGAACAACCGTGGCATCTGTGTCAGCAGCTGTCTGGGGATCAGACCCTAAGAACTACCGTGGCGTCTGTGTCAGCAGCTGTCTGGGAATCAGACCCTAAGAACTACCGTGGCGTCTGTGTCAGCAGCTGTCTGGGAATCAGACCCTAAGAACTACCGTGGCGTCTGTGTCAGCAGCTGTCTGGGGATCAGACCCTAAGAACTACCGTGGCGTCTGTGTCAGCAGCTGTCTGGGGATCAGACCCTAAGAACTACCGTGGCGTCTGTGTCAGCAGCTGTCTGGGGATCAGACCCTAAGAACTACCATGGCGTCTGTGTCTGCAGCTGTCTGGGGATCAGACCCTAAGAACTACCGTGGCGTCTGTGTCAGCAGCTGTCTGGGGATCAGACCCTAAGAACTACCGTGGCGTCTGTGTCAGCAGCTGTCTGGGAATCAGACCCTAAGAACTACCGTGGCGTCTGTGTCAGCAGCTGTCTGGGGATCAGACCCTAAGAACTACCGTGGCGTCTGTGTCAGCAGCTGTCTGGGAATCAGACCCTAAGAACTACCGTGGCATCTGTGTCAGCAGCTGTCTGGGGATCAGACCCTAAGAACTACCATGGCGTCTGTGTCAGCAGCTGTCTGGGAATCAGACCCTAAGAACTACCGTGGCGTCTGTGTCAGCAGCTGTCTGGGAATCAGACCCTAAGAACTACCGTGGCGTCTGTGTCAGCAGCTGTCTGGGGATCAGACCCTAAGAACTACCGTGGCGTCTGTGTCAGCAGCTGTCTGGGGAAATTATTCTGTAGCATTCTAAATAAAAGAATACAAGATTTCCTTAACCAACAATCCATCTTGAGTCAAAATCAAATTGGCTTCCTTCCAAAACAGCGCACCACCGACCAAGTGTACACCCTTCACACTTTAGTTAACAAACATGTACACCAAACACAACATGGTGAGATATTCACTTGTTTCATTGATTTCAAAAAAGCTTTCGACTCTATTTGGCACGAAGGGCTCTATTATAGACTTCTACATTGTGGTATAGGGGGCAACATGTACGATCTGGTTAAATCAATGTATTTAGAGAATAAATGTGCTGTTAAAATTGGAGACAAACAAACTGAATTCTTCACCCAGAGAAGAGGCGTTCGTCAGGGTTGCAATTTAAGTCCCACTTTATTTAATATATATATAAATGAACTTGCTGTTCAGTTGGATCACTGTGCAGCTCCTGGCCTCTCCCTCCTAGAGAGAGAGAGAGAGAGAGAGAGAGAGAGAGAGAGAGAGATCACTGTGCAGCTCCTGGCCTCTCCCTCCTAGAGAGAGGTGAAGTGTCGGCTTTATGCTGATGACCTTGTTCTGCTGTCTCCTACTGAACAATGACTACAACAGTAGCTGGACATAGTAGACCAGTACTGTAAGGACTGGGCCCTGGCAGTCAATATGAAGAAAACGAATGTCATGGTTTTCCAAAAACGCCCCAGATGTCAGGAGAACAAATACCAGTTTACCATAAATAATCATATCATCGAACATAGTATGAGTTATACCTACCTCGGTTTAACCAAAACAGCATCGGGAAGTTTCAACATGGCAGTGAATGCACTCAAAGAAAAAGCCAGAAGAGCTCTAAATGCAATTAAGAGAACATTTTATAATGTCCAAATTCCAGTTAAAATCTGGCTCAAAATCTTTGATAGTGTGATCCAGCCCATTGCGCTGTACGGTAGTGAAGTCTTTACATGCAGAATTCTGCAGATACATCTGACGTGTTCAGAGGAAAACACCAACACATGCATGTAGAGCAGAATTAGGCAGATACCCACTGATCATTACCACTCAGAAGAGAGCACTAACATTCTTTAACCACCTTAGATCCAGCCCCCGAGACACCCTCCACTCAAAGCCCTCCAGAGCCACGAGCTGACCCCAGAGAAGAGTCCCCTATGTCAGCTGGTGCTGAGGCTAGCTGCCCCTCTCAGAGCCACTCTGACCAGTCTCTCAGCAGCACTGTTCTCCAAACACCAATCACAGTCAAACGTATTATAACACAATGTAAAGACAACTATTTACAACATTGGGAAGAAGAGACGAGAAGCTAAAGCAGATTAGAATGTTACCTGGCTCTGAACAGAGAGTACGAGCTGGCAGAATGTCTCTCTGCTGTCAGAGACAGAAAGCAGAGACAGATCCTAACCAAGCACAGGCTCAGTGACCACAGACTGGCAATCGAAACAGGAAGACTCAAAAGATCCTGGCAACCAAAAGAGAACAGAATATGTGGTCACTGTATGACAGGTGAGACTGAGACAGAGATGCACTTCCTCCTGAAGTGCCAAACATTCAACGAAGTAAGGAGCGTTTACTGGAACAAGTTGAACTCTGTGATCCCAGGTTTCAAGGAGGTTGATGACCTCTCAAGACTGAGAGTACTCCTAGGAGAACCAGACAAGGCACATCTTGCTGCCCAATATGTATACACATGCCACAACCTGAGGGACAGTGAATGAGACACACACACACACACACACACACACACACACGTGTTGAAATGTAATTATATCACTGTATATATATATCATCAATAATATGTAAACATTTGAAATGTATGTTAATGTTGTTAATTATTTTGTACTGTGATGCTTTGGCAACATTGTTTAATTTGACTTTCATGCCAATAAAGCCTCTCTGAAGAACCAGCACCTTACCGTGGTAGAGAGGTTTGTGTGCCCTGATGAACCTGGGGGCTGTGTTGTCTGGAACCTTGTGTTCCTGGTAGGGTCTCCCATGGCAAATTGGTCTCAGGCAAGGGGCCAGACTAAGATTGGTTCAAAAGACCTCATGAAAGGAAAACCAAGAAGTGAGGATACCCGGCCCGGAGGAAGCCCGGGGTCCCTTTCTGGAGCCAGGCCCAGAAGGAGGACTCGTCGGCGAGCGTCTGGTGGCCGGGCTTGCCACGGAGCCGGCCGGGCCCAGCCCGAAAAGGCAACGTGGGCAACACCTCCGCTTCTCCCTCCCGCGGGCCCACCACCTACGGGAAACAACGATGGGGTCGGGTGCGCTGCCAGAAGGGTGGCAGTGAAAGCGGAGGGTCTCGACGGACCAGACCCGGGCGGCAGAAGCTGGCTTTGGGGACGTGGAACGTCACCTCTCTGGGGAGGAAGGAGCCGGAGCTTGTGCGGGAGGTGGAGCGGTACCAGTTGGATCTGGTTGGGCTCACCTCTACGCACAGCGTCGGCTCTGGAACCTTACTTCTGGATAGGGGTTGGACTCTATTCTTCTCCGGAGTTGCTCAAGGTGTGAGGCGCCGGGCGGGTGTGGGGATACTCAAGTCCCCGGTTAGGTGCTTCGTTGTTGGAGTTTACCCCAGTGGACGAGAGGGTCGCCTCCCTACGCCTGCGGGTTATGGGGGGGAAAACTCTGACTGTTGTGTGTGCTTATGCACCCAACAGCAGTTCAGAGTATACAGCCTTCTTGGAGACCCTGGAAAGAGTCCTGTATGGGGCTCCTGAAGGGGACTCTTTAATCTTGCTGGGAGACTTCAACGCACATGTGGGCAATGATGGAGACACTTGGAGGGGCGTGATTGGGAGGAACGGCCCCCCTGATCTGAACCGGAGTGGTGGTTTGTTACTGGACTTCTGTGCTAGTCATGGATTGGCCATAACAAACACCATGTTCGAACATAAGGGATGCTCATAAGTGTACGGGGTACCAGAGCACCCTAGGCAGAAGGTCCATGATCGATTTCGTTATCGTATCATCGGACCTGAGGCCGTATGTTTTGGACACTCGGGTAAAGAGAGGGGCGGAGTTGTCAACTGATCACCATCTGGTGGTGAGTTGGGTCGAGTGGCGGGGGAAGCCTCTGGATAGACCTGGTAAGCCCAAACGTGTAGTTCGGGTGAACTGGGAACGTCTGGAGGAGGCCCAAGTTCAGGAGGCCTTCAACTCGCACCTCCGGCGGAGCTTTTCGTGCATTCCTGTGGAGGTTGGGGACATTGAACCAGAGTGGTCGGTGTTCAAAGCCTCTATTGCCGAAGCCGCGGCGGGGAGCTGTGGTCTCAAGGTCCTAGGTGCCTCAAGGGGCGGTAACCCTCGAACCTCCTGGTGGACACCGGTGGTCAGGGAAGCCGTCCGACTGAAGAAGGAGGCCTTCAGGGATTTGTTATCCCGGGGGAATCCCGAGGCAGTTGTAAGGTACCGACAGGCCCGAAGGGCAGCAGCCTCATCCGTGGCCGAGGCAAAGCAGCGGGTGTGGGAGAAGTTCGGAGAAGACATGGAGAAGGACTTTCGGGCGGCACCAAAGTTGTTCTGGAAAACTGTCCGACACCTCAGGAGAGGGGAAGCAGGGAACCATCCAAGCTGTGTACAGTAAGGATGGGACGTTGTTGACCTCAACTGATGGAGTGTTAGGGCGTTGGAAGGAACACGTTGAGGAACTCCTGAACCCGACAACTCCGCCCTCTATGTTAGAGGCAGAGCTGGAGTATGACGGGGGATCAACACCAATCTCCCGGGGGGAGGTCACTGAGGTCGTCAAACAACTCCACAGTGGCAAAGCCCCGGGGGTGGATGAGATCCGCCCGGAAATGCTGAAGGCTCTGGGTGTTGAGGGACTGTCATGGTTGACACGTCTCATCAACGTTGCGTGGAAGTCGGAAACAGTACCGAAGGAGTGGCAGACCGGGGTGGTGGTTCCCCTTTTTAAAAAGGGGGATCAGAGGGTGTGTGCCAATTACAGAGGCATCACACTACTCAGCCTCCCCGGGAAAGTTTACTCCAAGGTACTCGAAAGGAGGGTCAGGCCGATTGTAGAACCTCAGATTGAGGAGGAACAATGCGGATTCCGTCCTGGTCGTGGAACGGCAGATCAGCTTTTTACTCTCGCAAGGATCATGGAGGGGGCCTGGGAGTACGCTTATCCGGTCTACATGTGTTTTGTAGACTTGGAGAAGGCGTATGACCGAGTTCCCAGGGAGTTACTGTGGGAGGTGCTGCGGGAGTATGGGGTGAGGGGGTCTCTACTCAGGGCCATCCAATCTCTGTACTCCCAAAGCGAGAGCTGTGTCTGAGTCCTCGGCAGTAAGTCGGACCCATTTTCGGTGAGGGTTGGCCTCCGCCAGGGCTGCGCTTTGTCACCAATCCTGTTTGTAATATACATGGATCGGATTTCGAGGCGTAGTCGTGGGGGAGTGGGTCTGCAGTTCGGTGGACTAAGGATTGCACCACTGCTTTTTGCAGATGATGTGGTTCTAATGGCTTCATCGGTCTGCGACCTTCAGCACTCACTGGATCGGTTCGCAACCGAGTGTGAAGCGGCTGGGATGAGGATCAGCACCTCCAAATCTGAGGCCATGGTTCTCAGCAGGAAACCGATGGACTGTCCACTCCAAGTAGGGAATGAGTCCTTACCCCAAGTGAAGGAGTTCAAGTATCTCAGGGGTCTTGTTCTCAAGTGAGGGAACAATGGAGCGTGAGATGGGCTGGAGAATCGGAGCAGCGGGAGCGGTACTGCAGTCGCTTTACCTTACCGTTGTGACGAAAAGGGAGCTGAGCCAGAAGGCAAAGCTCTCTGTCTACCGGGCCATTTTCGTTCCTACCCTCACCTCGTCATGAAGGATGGGTCATGACCGAAAGAACGAGATCGCGGACACAAGCGGCCGAGATGGGTTTCCTCCGCCGAGTGACTAGTGTCTCCCTTAGGGATAAGGTGAGAAGTTCGGTCATCAGGGAGGGACTCGGAGTTGAGCCGCTCCTCCTTCGCGTCGAAAGAAGCCAGTTGAGGTGGTTTCGTGCACCTAGTTAGGATGCCACCTGGGCGCCTCCCTAGGGAGGTGTTCCAGGCACGTCCAGCTGGGAAGAGACCAAGGGGTAGACCTAGGACCAGGTGGAGGGATTATATCTCTTCGCTGGCCTGGGAGCGCCTTGGGATCCCCCAGTCAGAGCTGGTTGATGTGGCCAGGGAAAATAAAGTTTGGGGCTCTCTGCTGGAACTGCTACCCCCGCGACCCGACCACGGATAAGCGGGAGAAGATGAATGGATGGCCAATAAAGCCCCTTTGAATAGAATTGAATTGCTAAATGTTATAATATACTTAATAAATGTATATTTTGTTGATAGTCTATAACAACAATTAGTCTATAACATGGTTAAGTTTACCAAAAATATTTAGGAATAAAAAATCCCTTTAGCAATGTTTACCAGCCTCCTTAGGCTTTCCAATCAGAATAACCGAACTGGAAACTATGAACGATGTTGATACAAATGGATTACATGAACACATGACTTCATGTTCATTGTTATGGGTTATTGTTAACGCTTTCCTCATTGGACACTCAGTATAAGAGGGACCACACTGTGGACGTCATCATACCTGCCTGTTTTACACTCTTTGGCCGACAGGGGGTTTGTGTTCAGAGGAAGCCTCGTGAACCCTCTGGCCGACCAATTGACTGGAAAGCTTCAAAGCTTCATGAAAGAAAGGGGACATTATGTTTCAGATACGCACAGATTCATGTGAACATAAATCAAATTATTAGTTTTGTCCTCCTCATCTGAACCTGTTTTGCTAATTATAATTCTGCACACACCTCTCCTGCACACACTGTTTAAACTGCCCAGCCAATCAGCTCTCTGCCTCTTCTCCTGTGAGTAGTAGTACACATGTTCTTCTCGTCAAAAAAGTGACAGGTGGTGTGACTCTCCCTACTTATGCAAATGAGTTAAGTCCCTTTGATGTCAGATTGGCGTGAAAGACCCCCCGGAGTGATTCTTTTATTGTATCAATTAAGATAGTTAAGGTATTTGACCCCTGACCCCAAGAGTGGAGTAATTGCCCCGCAATTAGATTAGCCCCAGGCAGCCCTTTGTGTATAGGTCTTTTATTGTATCAATTAAGATAGTTAAGGTATTTGACCCCTGACCCCAAGAGTGGAGTAATTGCCCCGCAATTAGATTAGCCCCAGGCACCCCCTTTGTGTATAGGTCTTTTATTGTATCAATTAAGATAGTTAAGGTATTTGACCCCTGACCCCGAGAGTGGAGTAATTGCCCCGCAATTAGATTAGTCCCAGGCACCCCGTTGTGTATAGGTCTTTTGTTGTATTGATTAAGATAGTTAAGGTATCTGACCCCTGACCCCGAGAGTGGAGTAATTGCCCCGCAATTAGATTAGCCCCAGGCACCCCCTCTGTTGTATAGGTATTTTTGATGTAATTACAGTTCCTTTGTGAGTGAATTACACACAAATCTGCAGAGTGTCACTAATATATATATATATATATATATATATATATATATTTATATATATATTCTTTATTTAACAGGTAAAAAAAACTCATTGAGATTAAAATCTCTTTTCCACGAGTGACCTGGCCAAGAAGGGCAGCATGTACAAAGTTACAACATATAAAACACAGACATGAAAGGCAGACAAATACAGCTGTAAAACACAAATAAAATGACACATTAGCCAGTCAATATGCGAAGTAAAACAAACTATTAAAATCATTCAAAAACTGGCAACATTTAAAACGATTTCAGGATATACGAGCACTCACATCGACCAAAACTAAAAAAGTGTTACACAGTGACTGACATTCTGTATGGGAGTTCACACCCGAGCTGCTGTGGGGAGTTGAGTATGTTATGGCTGTCGGGGGATGGTGGGTTAAGAGACAGATTCTTAGTTTTTGGACTGCCTCAGGGGGTTAACGAAATCTACTAAAAACAAAGTACTTCATTATCTACTTTTTTCAGCTTTTATACACAAAAATGCAGGGAAGGTAGGCAGATTTAGAACACGATCTGTGCGATGAGAAGAAAGAGGGACGGGGGAGGAAAATTCAGAGGATGAAGAAGCAGAAAACAGCCAATATTCTTCACTCTTCTGTAAAACGGACAGTTTCAAGAAAGATGACACCTTGTTTATGCATGACATGCAAAATATATTAAAGCCCTATTAAAAAAAACAAGTTACAAGTATATTGTGTGAAAATATCTCAGAAAGTCGTAATATTGTTTATTAGTGATACCTGAGGATATTCTCTTTTTTATTTGTAGCGACTGTGAACTAATGTGTAATTACTTTTGTATTAACTATATAAGAAAAGTCTCTCTGAAGAGAGGAAATAATAAAACAATTTAAAAACATAATCTTTGTCTTTTATAATTACTTTACACCACTATAAGGAAACCCAATATGAGGCTGTATGGTGTACTATTACATTTTGTTGTAGGCAACAAAGAGAGGTTTTCTTAAAATGTGTTTCTGCTCCATTTCACTCCATGAAGCCTCCAGCTTGTACAAGGGCTCCGCCTCCACTCAACATAACATGTCCCGCCCTCCTCACCAGATCATTTAAAAGTAAGGGGATGGAAATAGACGGAAATAAATACGCTCAAACTAGATAACAGGCCAGTCATTTTCCAATCACCAAGGCACTTTTCAAAAAAGAAAAATGGCAAAAAGAAGCATAGATATGGGTTTAATCAGCGAGACGCCTGTGACAACGTACAGCCATCAGTCCGGAGAGACAATCAAGAAATGAATGCAATATATGTGCCGGGTTCAGACGCCTCCAGCCGAAGTACTTCATGAAGAATGGAATCTGAAAAATGGCGATGTTTGGGGTTATGTATTCAACTATATGGCGAATGAACTGCATTTCTACAATCTGAAGAATGGAGAAACGTACGGACCCCGCAGTGTTAAAGCGACACTGACCTCAACAGATTGGGCTGTGTTAACTCTGGTGTCTTCCAGAGATCTCCACGCAAACACGGTACCGGAAGAAGTAGTGCATCAAGAAACCATAGTGGAACCAGCGGTGTACAAGATATTTGCAAAGAAAAGCAAAGAAACACAGACAGCATGTGAGATCAAAGAAGAGATTTCATCGCCGCCCCTCAATGTGGAGGAAGAAAGCGTTATTTCCCCGCTGCCAGAAGTGAGAAGAGTCCTGACAAGCACCGTCTGTGAAACTAAAAGCGGACCATCGGGGCGATGGTATTACCGTGCAAGCCATTTGGAGACGCTGGGGAAGGACGCCTCTGATGATTTTGTTTTGGAGATTTTTAATTCTACATGCGGAGTTTTTCAGACTTTGGTTAAGAATCTGACTCTTAATGGCAGTTTGTCATTTTGAGGGTATTTCAGTGAAACAAGGCTGTTTTGAACATTTGACAGATTTATGCTTACATTCTCTGAGAAAGTTCCCGAAAGATACACTTTTCTTTTTAAAAAGCTGAAAAGTAGATCATGAAGTGTGCTTTGTGTGTACAGACACACATAAAACACTGAAAAACACTGAAAAACACAACAAGAAGGACTGTAATACACATGTATCAGACACGCTCCCCTTGCTATAATGATGACAACAGTTTTTAGATGTAAAAAAACACTTTTTTTATTTTTTTCACACACAAAATCAATAGTTATACTGATTGTAGCATTCCCAGGACAGTCTCCAGCAAAGAATTCCCCATATTACTGGAGATATCGTGATGGAGTTTTTTCACTTCAGTCAAAATATTCACGTGTATGCTGTTTTCAACACACAGATGCATTATATCTACAAACAGAGCATACAATGAGAGCACATGATGCACTTTTGATGTTTGTTTCATTTCTGAGATAATGTTACAGAATGTTTCGGAAAATGAAGATTCCAGGACCACTTTAAATATTTCGTTTACAATCGTTTCCCAGTGACCCGGAATAGTACTGCCAGAATGAACGATATCCAAAATGTTTTCTAGTTTACAAACTTCAGCCATTCTTTTTACACAGGGGTCACTACTCATTCTGTTTTCAATCATCCCCATCATCACACTTATTAAACGGGTAAGGACTACATTATGATTAATATATACAGAGCGTTTTGCATAGTAGTTTCCCATTTTTATTTTACTTAAAGAAAAAAAGTCACTGTATCGAACAAGTCCCTGGCTTCTCCATCCAACTGCTGGTTGTTAGTCTTCTTCTTCTCCATCCAACTTGGCATGGATCTTTGCAAGTCTCTCCTTGAGGCGTCTGTAATTTTTGAGATTGTGAAGAAAAGCCTCCGAAGCGCCTCGGATCCTCCAATCATCCATATAAATGTCTTTATCATTAAGAGTCTGGTCGATCTTAGTAATGAAGTCGGTGAGCCAAAGTCTTTTCATTAACGCGTTGTAATTGTTTCTGAAGTAAAAATCGGACATGTCATTCAGAAAATCGTGTTGCCTCTGGCCGGGGTGACTGACTCGGCACCCGTTGCATATTTCTTCTCTGTACCGATGTATCACCCCTCCACAATATCAACCAACACCGCTTTCACTGTGTCCATAAACAGAGACGTTTTGGCCCAAGGAGCAAAATCAGCAGCAGTAGTATTGCAAGATTCGGGTTTCCCACATGGTGGTGTTGCTGGTGGACTCTGTTCCTGACTGCAACTCTTGGGGGGAGTCTTGGCTTTTCTCTGCTCCATGGCTAGTTTACAACGGTCGTCTTAGCGACGTCCTTCATTTTAGATGATTTGCTGAGTGGAGGGTAGGGCTTATTGCGTTGAATGGGGGTAGTCAATTATAGAATTGAGAGTTTTTAGAAAAAAGTTCTTTAAGCGTTGTAGCTTTTTAATCTCATCTCCAGCAATAGGTCATCATTTAAGAACAAGTAATAGTTTTGTCACGATTCTACAGAAAAAAGTCAGAAAAGTATAGTTGCGTACATCAGGGTGTATCTCAAAGTATCTTGGTAACATAAAATAACTAAAATATGTAAGTTTATCAGAAAAGAAAAAACCTTGTTTATCTGAACAAGTGTTGCATACGCCAAAGTGTGTCTAAAAGTATCTTAGTAACACAAGAAAAAGAGAAGAAAGCGTTAATGTTAACAAAAACTGGATTGTTCCACTGAAATAATAAATAAATAATTTCAAAAAGTACGCTTAAAAAGAACAAATGTATTCAGATAAATGTATTTTGTTAGACTATTAAGTCCACGATGGTTACATTTAACCCCTAACCCCTTTGTATTATATGTTTGTTTTCCTAATAAAGCCAGAGTCACCTGAATTAATTTAGTCTCCATACCTTTTATTTTAATTTTTTACATTTTATAACAATCTTCAAACATTTGTAGAGAACAAACACTGTGGTTAAAATGAGTGTCTTTATGACGTCTCTCACACAGTTGGTATTTTTCACAAAATTCATTTTTAAAATACATCTTCTTGATACAGAGACAACCCCGACATTCTTTTTACATAGGTAGGACACAATGTCTTTCTTGAGGGGTCCTTAGTTTAAAATGATCTGGTGAGGAGGGTGTGACTTGTTATGTTGAGTGGGGGGCAGAGTCCTCTGTAAAGGTGAGATTCTTTTTCACCAGTATAATGTCCATCGATGTCTGACTCTGTTTAAAAAGTTCTTTAAGCTTTGTAGCTTTTCCATCAATCATTTTCAGCCAAGCAGTCAGTGGTACCCGCACTGCTGTCTGAAAAACTCCGCATGTAGAATTAAAAATCTCCAAAACAAAATCATCAGAGGGATCCTTCCCCAGCGTCTCCAAATGGCTTGCACGGTAATACCATCGCCCCGATGGTCCGCTTTTAGTTTCCCAGACGGTGCTTGTCAGGGCTCTTCTCACTTCTGGCAGCGGGGAAATAACGCTTTCTTCCTCCACATTGAGGGGCGGCGATGAAATCTCTTCTTTGATCTCACATGCTGTCTGTGTTTCTTTGCAAATATCTTGTACACCGCTGGTTCCACTATGGTTTCTTGATGCACTACTTCTTCCGGTACCGAGGAGATCTCTGGAAGACACCAGAGTTAACACAGCCCAATCTGTTGAGGTCAGTGTCGCTTTAACACTGCGGGGTCCGTACGTTTCTCCATTCTTCAGATTGTAGAAATATAGTTCATTCGCCATATAGTTGAATACATAACCCCAAACATCGCCATTTTTCAGATTCCATTCTTCATGAAGTTCTTCGGCTGGAGGCGTCTGAACCCGGCACATATATTGCATTCGTTTCTTGATTGGCTCTCCGGACTGATGGCTGTACGTTGTCACAGGCGTCTCGCTGATTAAACCTATATCTATGCTTCTCTTTGCCATTTTTCTTTTTTGAAAAGTGCCTTGGTGATTGGAAAATCACTGGCCTGTTATCTAGTTTGAGCGTATTTATTTTCGTCTATTTCCATCCCCTTACTTTTAAATGATCTGGTGAGGAGGGCGGGACATGTTATGTTGAGTGGAGGCGGAGCCCTTGTACAAGCTGGAGGCTTCATGGAGTGAAATGGAGCAGAAACACATTTTAAGAAAACCTCTCTTTGTTGCCTTCAACAAAATCTAATAGTACACCATACAGCCTCATATTGGGTTTCCTTATAGTGGTGTAAAGTAATTATAAAAGACAAAGATTATGTTTTTAAATTGTTTTATTATTTCCTCTGTTCAGAGAGACTTTTCTTATATAGTTAGTAAAAAAGTAATCACACATTAGTTCACAGTCGCTACAAATAAAAAAGAGAATATCCTCAGGTATCACGAATAAACAATATTACGACTTTCTGAGATATTTTCACACAATATACTTGTAACTTGTTTTTTTTAATAGGGCTTTAATATATTTTGCATGTCATGCATAAACACGGTGTCATCTTTCTTGAAACTGTCCGTTTTACAGAAGAGTGAAGAATAATGGCTGTTTTCTGCTTCTTCATCCTCTGAATTTTCCTCCCCCGTCCCTCTTCCTTCTCATCGCACAGATAGTGTTCTAAATCTGCCTACCTTCCCTGCACTTTTGTGTATAAAAGCTGAAAAAAGTAGATAGTGAAGTACTTTGTTTTTAGTATATTTCATTAACCCCCTGAGGCAGTCCAAAAACTAAGAATCTGTCTCTTAACCCACCATCCCCCGAGAGCCATACTCAACTCCCCACAGCAGCTCGGGTGTGAACTCCCATACAGAATGTCAGTCACTGTGCAACACTTTTTTAGTTTTGGTCGATGTGAGTGCTCGTATATCCTGAAATCGTTTTAAATGTTGCCAGTTTTTGAATGATTTTAAGAGTTTGTTTTTCGCATATTGACTGGCTAATGTGCCATTTTATTTGTGTTTTACAGCTGTATTTGTCTGCCTTTCATGTCTGTGTTTTATATGTTGTAACTTTGTACATGCTGCCCTTCTTGGCCAGGTCACTCGTGGAAAAGAGATTTTAATCTCAATGAGTTTTTTTTACCTGTTAAATAAAGAATATATATATATTAGTGACACTCTGCAGATTTGTGTGTAATTCACTCACAAAGGAACTGTAAGATACACTTTAATGGATGCAAACCCTGTCATTTTGGAGAAACCATCTCGAGTGAGCTATATTTTGAAAGTACACCAGTTTTTGAATGATTGTAATAGTTTGTTTTACTTCGCATATTGACTGGCTAATGTGCCATTTTATTTGTGTTTTACAGCTGTATTTGTCTGCCTTTCATGTCTGTGTTTTATATGTACATGCTGCCCTTCTTGGCCAGGTCACTCTTGGAAAAGAGATTTTTTTACCTGGTTAAATAAAGAATATATATATATATATATATTCGTGACACTCTGCATATTTGTGTGTAAAGGAACACTCACAAAGGAACTGTAAGATACTCTTTAATGGATGCAAACCTAGAGTTAATAAAAGTAATTATACATTAGTTCACAAACCTACAACTAAAGAGTACGCTGAAAACTATAATGTACTTGAAGGGTTCTCATTTTTAAAATGATCTGGTGAGGAAAGGTGGGGCTTGTTATGTTGAGGGGTAGGCTGAGCCCCTTGGAGAAAAGTCAGAGTCTTTTGCAGTCAAACCGGGGGAGAAATCCTGCTCGTTCCTTCAACCTTCCTTACAGAGCCCCTCCTCCAACACACATGACCAGAAAGAGGCTGTACTCTGAACCCACCCCCCTATGCCGCATTCGTTTCTTGACTGGCGCTTCAGACGGTTGACTTGGTAAGCTGAATTGTCTGTCTTTTTAAAATTTATTTTTGAGCATATCTCTATATGGTCGTAGCCTAGTCATTTATACAGAGGCTTTCATCAGTGTAAAATTACACATCAAAGGGGCAGGCATAAAAGGCTAATTAGATTAGACAACAAAGGGCTCTGAGGGGGAGGGGTCAAAGAGACTATCTTATTCAATACATCAAAAAGACCTATACAACAGAGGGGGTGCCTGGGGCTAATCTAATTGCGGGGCAATTACTCCACTCTCGGGGTCAGGGGTCAAATACCTTAACTATCTTAATTGATACAATGAAAGACCTATACACAAAAGGGGGTGCCTGGGGCTAATCTAATTGCGGGGCAATTACTCCACTCTTAGGGTCAGGGGTCAAATACCTTAACTATCTTAATTGATACAATAAAATAATCACTCCGGGGGGTCTTTCACGCCAATCTGACATCAAAGGGACTTAGCTCATTTGCATAAGTAGGGAGAGGTATGACCTGTCACACCACCTGTCACTTTTTTGACGAGAAGAACATGTGTACTACTACTCCTGTGTATTCACCTCCTTCCCCTGACCTGGGCTCCTCTGCCCATCTCCCAGCGGCACTCCATCAGCTCTCTGCCTCTTCTCCTGTGTATTCACCTCCTTCCCCTGACCTGAGCTCCTCTGCCCGTCTCCCAGCAGCACTCCATCAGCTCTCACCTCCTTGCCCTGACCTGGGCTCCTCTGCTCGTCTCCCAACGGCACTCCATCAGCTCTCACCTCCTTCCCCTGACCTGGGCTCCTCTGCTCGTCTCCCAGCGGCACTCCATCAGCTCATCAGATGAGGATTTCAGTCTGTCTAGTATTTGTTAGAGCCTTGTGTTTGTCACGTGAAGTTCCGTTTCCGCCTTGCCTGCACTGTACCGTAAATCAAAGTTGCGTGCTCCTATTATGCTATTTTTGGACATATATTATCGGTCTCAGATATATAAAAATGTTAAAAAAATAATATCTATGATGTGTTTTGCTCAAAATACCAAACAGATCATGCATTTTAGAAATCCCTCATACCTCTGTATTTCATCCCAGTTAGAGAATGGCTGATCTGTACGGAGCCCCCTAGGGCAGGGGTTCCCAACCTTTTTTCCCAAGAGTCCCCCCAAATGACTCCTGTTGGAAGTTGCGCCCCCCCCCTACACACACACACACACACACACACAAGGGGCGCAACAGCGGTATTTAAAGTTTAAAAGTCTCAAAATGCTACAACTACTGTCACAAACTGGATGAATATGAAGTATTGTGTTAAAGGAGGATGAAAGCGTCATCAAGGAGCACTATTGGAGTGACTTTGATGGTTATTGGAATCAGGATTCATTCATCTGGATTCCCTCTGTATGAAGAAATGAAAGGACGGCACAAGTGGAAACAATTCACAAAGGGATTAAACTGTTTAAAACGCATGCACAAAGTAAGCCGGATCTTGCCGATGTAGATTCAAAAGTCGTAAATAATCTACAAAATGGAGGAGACCGATCTGATCGGAGCAACTGGGACAAATAATCCAACTGAAACCGGCATGGACAACGACTATGTTTTAAAAATGCGCTTATCCAGAAAAGCCCGGTTTGGACACTTTACGGGCAGAAGAAACATTTCTATTAAAGAAAGAATTATACATTTCTGTCTTTTTATGCCTTTATTAGCTACTAACTTGAATTGTTATTCTAATTTGTAATGTAGAGACAAGGCTTTTAGTGACAATCATGTATTGCGTTACAATTCTATGTAAACAAAAAAAAGGCTAAATATCACCCCCCCCCAGTATTGCGAAATCTCGCAACTTTTCATTTAGCTCAGTGTACTTCCTGGTCAGTTCGGCAACACAGAAACCACAACAATGGAGCGGTTCATCGATTTTACTTTGAGCTTGGCCTAAAATATAAAGATATAACATCAGTGCTTGGCAATAGGCACAGGTTTCACATAAGTGAAACCGCAAGAGAGCACTCAGAGCGAGGGGACATGCACGTCGCAAAGCATACTCTGAGCTGAGTTATTGACAGATTAAAATTTCGCGGATCAATAACTCATGAACAGTCCTTTTTATCAGAACAGTTCGATACGCGCCGTCATCCGAGTCACGCCCATCTACTTCCGCCCCATCGGATCGTATTTCTGAAAAATTATGTATTGAATTCAATGGAGAGAGAAAACGTATCTTTCGATCCCGTTTGAATTGTCCCATGAATTACACATATGATGTTTGTCAATCTTAAAAAATCATTTCCATGTCAAAAAAGTCACAGTTTGTTGTAAAACTGTTGAAATATAAGACTATGAAATATACGTAACTAGAAAGACTACAAATCCCAGAGTTCCGGTCCCGCATGCTGGCTCTCACGGAACCGACTAACTCCCCTTGTGTGTGTGCACAGCTCTCAACGTGCCCAGACTTGGAGTGATTTTCACCTCTTTTAATACTTTCCGCCTCGTTCTGAAAGAAAGAGGTGAAATGTTCCAACGTTACGGCCGTCTTGGTGTGTGGTGTGTTATGGAAATCTCAGGACCCAAAACACGGCTAAAGAGTATAAGTCAGAGTAAAAAGAAATAAATGGTGAATCGAGAAAGCTGTCTTTTGGTTATTTATTTGAAGCTTCAAATACACAATACAATAAGGTAAAACATGTCACAGGTCTGGCAGAGTCTGAAAAGTCTACCAGAGAGTGCGAAGAACAAAAACAAAAGCAGAGATTATATAGGGAACAGAGGGGAAAATGATAAATCTGGATTCACACAGTTAGAACTGTTTATGAGACACCATCTGGCCTTATGGCCTTCAGAAGGAGATAGCATAACAGTTCTCGGAGCAGGGATGTATGATGTGTCTGTGTGAGAATCCCAGCAGTCAAAGCAGTTCTGGCCTTGACTGAGGAGGAGAAGGAGAGGAGGAAGAGAAACAATAATTGTTCCTTAAAGAGGAACAATAATGGTGAAAGCACAACAAGAGGAAATAACATTGATTTGGTTTAAGCATGTGAAGGATATTATAAGGTAGCACAGGAAATATTTCCACTACATTCCCCCCTTTTGATCATTCTTGATCAATAAAAACAAAAGAAAACAAATGAAAGAATAGACTGATATAACACATCAATGAATACACTCCATCGCTGGTTTGAGTAAACACATCACAAATATATCATAGAAAACTGGCTGTTTTTGTGGAGGACAGACGCCAATATAATGTAAGCATAAGAGAATAAGAGAAAAGGGTACGCATGATTATATTGATAAATCGGAATCAGACTCTTCTGATTCTAGCTGATCTATCTCACTGTTGCGCAAAGGGTTGTCTTGTAATGGAATAGTAGTATACTGAACGAAAGCTGAGGATATCATACTGGAAACGCATTTTTTCAGTATTGGGATAATCAAACAGGTACAACTGATTAATAGGCCAAAAATGATCTCAGAGTGTGCCATCAGACGTTACCGGTGATCCCATTACTGGTCTGAACCACATCAATGTTGCTATGGTCGTTATCGCCTATGTATAGATTAAATGTAGATGTACCTATGGATGTCAACAGTGGCATCAAAGGTTGCTTACGCTTTCCCGGGGTCTGAGTTTTGGGCGCGATGTCTATGTAAAATGTGCCACATGGGTCGGCGCCGGATATATACATACAGACAACAAAATAAAATAAATGTGGTTAGATAGATAGATAGATAGATAGATACCTCCATTTTGGCTGACATGCTGTATGCTGACATTTATACATAAAATATAGGACTGTGCAGGTCTCCCTTGAAAAAGAGATCTATGATCTCAATGGGACCCATCTGGTTCAATAAAGGTTTGAAATAAAATGAAATGATTAAATAAAGGTTTGAAATAAAATGAAATGGTTAAATAAAGGTTTGAAATAAAATAAAATGAAAAGACTAGTCCTAACACAACTATCATGGCAAGTATGCAGAGGAACCATTCTATGATTGTCCAGGCTCTCCAGTAGTATTCACATTGCTCACGGTTGCGTTGTCGTCTCTCCAGGCGAGCCCTCATCACGAGGGGGAAATGTTCCATGGAGTGTGTGAGTGTCTTCTCTCGGTCAATTTCGTGACACAGACAGTCAGACTCCGCACACCGATAACACAAACGAGGAACCAGAGAGCATATGGAACCGCTCAGCTGGCACTCGCTCGTGACACCTTGTGTGTAGTGTGTTTTGGTGTATGTAGTGCAAGTGTGGTGCTGGTGGTGACTAGGACACGTCACTTGTTGTCATCTCTGTTGGTGACTAGGACACGTCACTTGTTGTCATCTGTTGGTGACTTGGACACGTCACTTGTTGTCATCTGTTGGTGACTTAGACATGTCACTTGTTGTCATCCGTTGGTGACTTAGACATGTCACTTGTTGTCATCCGTTTCTATTGTTTCTCCTTTCCTGTGACTACGACCTTGCAGTGGCTGGCGTGGACCCACGTAGCTCTCTCGGTGACCTTGACCGCTGTCAGGGTGACGAGAAGCACCTGGTAGGGACCTTGCCAACGATTGGATTTCCAGCTCTTTCTCCGGAAATCCTTGATCAGCACAAAGTCGCCGGGTTGAAGGCGGTGAAGCGGACCAGTGGCAGGAGTAGGCAAGGCTGCAGCCACCTGACGTCGGATGTCTGCTAAAGTGGATGATAGGTTAACACAATA
The DNA here is from genome assembly GCA_036324585.1 of Champsocephalus esox. Taxonomy (NCBI): domain Eukaryota; kingdom Metazoa; phylum Chordata; class Actinopteri; order Perciformes; family Channichthyidae; genus Champsocephalus; species Champsocephalus esox. The sequence continues at coordinate 56,206,807 of CM070479.1, read as the reverse complement.
TGACAACATAGCATCCTCACACAAAGTTGTGGAGGGAAGAGGACATCCTGGAGCCTTGAGTCCAATCTGTGGAGGAGCCCCAAAAAGGATTTCAAATGGGCTGAGTTGACTCCGTGTTCTCTTCCGCATCCTCATGTACATCAGCACAATGGGCAGAGCTTGTGTCCATGACAGACCTGTGTCTGCACAGCATTTTGCTAGTTTGTTTTTGATTGTGCCGTTCTCTCTTTCCACCCCACCCCCACTCTGTGGATGATAAGCACAATGCTTTCTGATGTCCATGCCCATGTATTCTCCTATCTGCGTAATGGCCTCATTAGCAAAATGTGAACCGTTGTCACTGGAAATTTTGTCTGGTAGTCCCCATCTAGGAATGATTTCCCTCAGTAGTGCCTTTGCCACAGCATTTGCCGTCTGTGCTTTTACTGGGAAAGCTTCTACCCATTTGGACCACATGTCCACCACCACCAGACAGTGCTTCTTACCCTCTGATGGGCTAAGCTCAATGAAATCTAGCATTAGGTGCTCAAATGGCCTGGCGGGAGGTGGATGTGCTCCGGGTCCTGTAACCTTTACTGGTCTACCAGAATTTTGCAAAATGCAGATTAGGCATGCTTCACAGTGTTTTTGAGCTGTTACTGTGAACCCCCTTGTGAACCACTCCTGATTAATAGACTCTAACATCCCCCCTTTTGACACATGATCCCATCCATGTGTCAACTTAGCAAAATGAGGGAAGAAATGTCTGGGAAGACATGGATTGGAATTTGGGTCAACCCAGGTGCTGGATTTTGGGTCAAAAACAGCCCCAGCAGCCTTCCATTGAGCCTTCTCAACTGGTGTAGCTAGCTGCTGCATGGATGTCAGTGATGACATTTTGTCAGTGAAGGAGGAGACAGGGATTTTAACTAAAGAGTGTGCGTGAGGTGCGAGAGGAATCAGGGCAGCTGCCTTTGCGGCTGAGTCAGCAGACGCATTTCCTAGGGAAACTGGGTCTGTACTGCTTGCGTGTGCGGCACATTTACAGACTGCAACCTCAGATGGGAGCAGAATGGCGTCTAGTAAGCCTGCAACCAGTACATGGTTAAGTACTGGTTTGCCATCAGATTTCAGAAATTGTCTACACTTCCAAATAGCCCCAAAATCGTGTACTACCCCGAAAGCATATCTTGAGTCAGTGTAAATAGTCACGGTTTTGCCTTCTGCAAACGTGCAGGCTTCAGTTAGTGCGATGAGCTCTGCTGCCTGTGCTGAGAGGTGACATGGAAGCGGTCCAGAACGGAGTACAGCAGAATCTGAAACAACAGAAAAACCCACCCGATTAGTGCCCCCTTGGTCGCGAGAGGCAGACCCATCAACATACAAAATGAGGTCAGCGTTAGTCAGAGGAACGTCTTTTAAGTCCGGTCTAGGTGTGCACACAGTGGAAAGTACGGCGACACAGTCGTGTTCCTCACCGTCTTCAGGCAAAGGCATAAGAGACGCTGGATTCAGAGTGTTACATCGCTTGACATAGACATTAGGCATGTCTAACAGGCAGGTGTGATACCTGAGGTAACGTGCAGCAGAGAGGTGTGATGTTCTCTGTTCAAGGAGAATGAGTGAAACAGCATGTGGAACTAACAGGGTCAAAGGTGCATATCCCACAATGTCACGTGAGGAGTTGAGCGCTTTCTCAGCAGCAGCCACTGCACGTAGACATTTAGGCAGGCCAGCAGCTACAGGATCTAGCTTGGAGGAGAAATAGGCCACAGGCCTCTGTTTTCCTCCATGATCTTGCAGTAGAACTGATGTCATACACCCCTGTCGTTCATCCACTGCCTGAGTGAAAGGTTTAGTGTGATCAGGTAGACTTAGAGTCGGTGGCGATTGGAGAGCCAGCTTCATATTAATGAAGGCTTCGTCGGCTTCCGGTGTCCATATAAGATGATCTGTAGGTTTCAAACCAGTGACGTATGTGATAGTGCGCAGTGGTAACTCGATTGGAGAATAGTTTGGAATGAATGACCTGCAGTATGAACAAAAACCCAAAAATGACATCATCTGTCGCTTAGTGACAGGTTTTGGCAGAGCCGCCAATGATGCAATACGCTTATCTGAAAGCGTCTTCCCCTCTCCTGAAATGACATGACCCAAGAATGTAACTGTTCTTTGTAGATATTGGAGTTTAGACAAACTGGCCTTATGGCCTTCGGCTGTGAGGTGCATTAATAACGCAATAGTATCAGTCTCACACTGTTCTGCTGTGGGTGCGCAAATCATGAGGTCATCAACATACTGTATCAGTGCAGTGCCTTTAGAAACTTGGAGAGAGACCAAACTTGTACACAATGCTTGGTTGTACACAGTAGGTGATTCACAATAACCTTGACACAGGCGTGTAAAAGTGTAAGGTTTACCATCATATTCAAATGCAAACCAGAATTGACTGTCTTTGTGTACCGGAACACTGAAAAAATAATGCATTTGAGACATTTATGGCAGTATATATGTTGCAGAGGCTGGAACTTTTGAAATAATCAGATAAGCATTCGAGCGTGCATGCACAGCTGCATTTACATCGTAAATCCTGGACAAATCTCCACTCGTCACGAGGTTTGTCTCTGATCTTTTTGACAGGAAACACTCAAATCGTTACACGGAATAATGACCCCTTGTTTAAGCAGAGAGGTAAACACTGGCCGAATGCCATCACGTTTCAATGGGTACGGGACGGAACGTGAACATTAACCCTACGTCATATCTGTGAGCTGCCCAGAGTGAGTATGGCACATCTGAAAGCGCGGCAGGAAGCTCAGAGATATGAGAATTACCTCATAATCCTATGTTGCAGCAATGTTGTATTGAGCGCCGTATCATTTGATACACGTCACGTGACATAGAGTACATGACATATTCTGTGTGTGTAGGTGCCCAATCAGTGACTGACTCCCAATCTTTAACGATTGGACCCAAATCCCTCTATCTATCAGTGGGCCCCCTGGCTAGTGAAATGTGTGCACCGCCCCTGGGATTTGACACAGCTGGTTGTGTCTTGTGTGGGTGTGTGAGTCTAACAGAGATAGCACTACCCAGCGAATTCCAATACATTTTTAAACATGAGCTCATCATTCACACATTTTAACAGAAAAACTCTCATCATAGCATTTACACAGATCTTCCAACCACGTTAGCAGAACAATGCAAAATGAGAAGTCTCCACACAGCAGGTGGAAAAACACGTTGATCATGTCAAACGCAACAACTCCTGAGAATCAGGATATGTCAGCAGCCCATTGATACACATTCACCAGTTCTTTATCATCAAATTACACTTTTTGAACCATCGTAGGAGATGGCTGTCGCACTTTAAGACCCTCATTTGTGGAAAAATGAGGTCCAAGCCGAGCCTGAGAATCAGATCTCTGCCCAGTAAATGTGTTGGGCAGACAGATGATACAATAACTGTTTTTTACTGATGTGGGAATGGATGACTGTCATCACCGTTATTTTTACTCTGAAGTGGTACAGAAACTTCTCCTTTAAGTTACCCAGAAAACCCTATTGAGTGAATACATCTACTACTAAATTTGCATTCAGGCAAATCTACCCTTTTTTACCACAGAATGTGTAGCCCCAGAATCAACCAAAAATGTGTGGGACATTTCTTAATGCAAACATTCACTGTCATATCTCAAATATGTACCCTTTCCTTTATAAACACAGACATGTTCTCTATTTCTTCTAATTTCTCAATAGCATGTATGATGCGTGTGTGTGTGTGTCACTTCCCTGGTTTGATGCTGCTGGCTGAATTTCCATCTCGCTCGATTGGGCCCCTTCCCTGCTGTCCCCCTCTGCCTCCACTCCAGTGTTCTGTGAGCAGTCCCATAATCCAATGTTCAACACTTCCACACTTGGAAACATCTTTCTTCAAATGAACGTCTTGCTTCTCGTCCTCTGCCTCTGAAAACCTCCTCTGCCTCTCCCTCGGTATTGTGAGCGGCCAGCATTTTGTTTAGCTTGCGCTGTGTCTGTGAGTCCGTTGAGAAAGGCATTACTGAGGTTTTCCCAAACACCTGCTTGGTCTCCTAGGGCATCGGGTTTGTTTATCCCGCTGTTGTCCCCATCTACTTGGCCCTGATGGGGGTGGACGAGCTTGGAGTTGACGCTGACTGCATGGCTGGGGCTTGTAGTGGAGGTGGTTGAGGTGTTCCAACCAGATTGCCAGGGTTGTACGCCGGAGGAGGAAAGGGATACCCAGTCGAGGAGAGGTCATTCAGGCCTGCAATGGAAGGACACAGAGATGTCTGGGGTTTACATGTCTTTTGGAAATAATGTATTTCTTTTCTTCAAATTCATCTTCAACCTTAATATTTTATTTAATGCCCAAGGCCAACTGCCTTTGTTTTACTCCCCAGTATTATAAACACTTTCTGTGAGTGTCCAGTTCTTCTAAGTCTTTTACTTTAATTGTACTCTTCTTTTTCATCCCATCTCCATACTCTTGTAATCTATCTCCCAGGTTTCTGATTTTTAATTTACTCAAAGAACCTCCCTTAGGAAATCCGAACATTTCCGTCCATATATTTAATTTACTCAGACTTTCTTCACCATATCTTGCTCGCATGACATCTACTATCGGACCCTCAGGAGGCTGTACACACCCCCTACCCTGCTTTGCCCCCATGGCAAAGTCCTGAAGTGTTACCAAAACACCCGCTTTGCTACCGAAACAAAGTCTTTAAGTGTTACCAAAACACCCGCTTTGCTACCAAAACAAAGTCTTTAAGTGTTACCAAAAACACCCGCTTTGCTACCAAAACAAAGTCTTTAAGTGTTACCAAAACACCCGTGTTACCAAAACACTATTTTTCATCCGTCGATGATGTGATATTTGTTTCTCAGTACAAATCACACAAAAACTGATCGTAATCCCAAATCACGACGGATATCCCAAATATCCTACTTTCGAGCAGTCCCTCTCATAAATGTCATGGAGCTTTAATTTACGTTTAACTTTAAACAATTTAGACTGTGTACATCTCACCCGTATTGAAAGCCCTTTGAGTTCGTTGGATCTCGTGAAGTCAATCGGTTCCACCCCTCGCGCTGGTCCCCTCGTCCCGTACGTTTTCTGTCGAGGTAGAGGAGGATCCAAAAGATCCCGGAGCGCGCAGCCACCACCGTCTGGAGTGGTTCACAATCTAACTTACAGAGATCCTGCCGACAACGCCATCTGTTATGGAAATCTCAGGACCCAAAACACGGCTAACGAGTATAAGTCAGAGTAAAAAGAAATAAATGGTGAATCGAGAAAGCTGTCTTTTGGTTATTTATTTGAAATTTCAAATACACAATACAATAAGGTAAAAAATGTCACAGGTCTGGCAGAGTCTGAAAAGTCTACCAGAGAGTGCGAAGAACAAAAACAAAAGCAGAGATTATATAGGGAACAAAGGGGAAAATGATAAATCTGGATTCACACGGTTAGAACTGTTTATGAGACACCATCTGGCCTTATGGCCTTCAGAAGGAGATAGCATAACAGTTCTCGGAGCAGGGATGTATGATGTGTCTGTGTGAGAATCCCAGCAGTCAAAGCAGTTCTGGCCTTGACTGAGGAGGAGAAGGAGAGGAGGAAGAGAAACAATAATTGTTCCTTAAAGAGGAACAATAATGGTGAAAGCACAACAAGAGGAAATAACATTGATTTGGTTTAAGCATGTGAAGGATATTATAAGGTAGCACAGGAAATATTTCCACTACAGGTGCGAGATGGGAGATGTAGTTCATTCAGCATTTCACACAAACAAAAGTGTTACTTCACAGTTTTACAACACATTTCATTTTTTTTTACTTGCAAAATTATCTTTTAAATGGACAAACATCATATGTGTAATTCGTGGCAGAATTCAAACGGGATCGAAAGATAATCTCTCTCTCTCCATTGACTTCAATACATGATTTTTCCAAAATAAGGTCCCATGAAGCTCCCCCGGAAAGGGAGGGACTTCGCCTCTCTATTTGGTCACAATCTGCAGCTGGAGGAGGGAGAGGAGTGCTTAGGGACCGTTTACAAACTGCAACAGGGTTTTGCGAGATCTCGTAAAGGTTTTGTGATATCTCGCAATGTTCTTTTGTTTTTTAAATAATTATTTGTTCTTCTCCATGTCCCCAAGGGGGCTCCGTAGATCTGGGTCCTTAGCTTGAAAAAAAAATGCTCCCGTGATTAAGCGCCATATCATGTTCCAAACCACATCAAGGATTATTTCTGAAACAGTATAATAATAATAATCATAATACATTACATTTATAAAGCGCTTTTCCTGGTGCTCAAAGCGCTAAGTATGGAGCTCAGATGCCTTTTCTCTTGCGGGTTTATCACAAGGTGAGCTCCTTTTTATTTCCTGCTTTTTTACACATACTCTCTCCAGTACAGGTTAGCTCTGAGTGTTAGCGATGCTTGCTAATGTAAACAAAGACCATATTACATCCAAAACACGTCGGACATTGTTTCTGATAGGGCCGTGGGCCAGCCCACATTTTAGATATTACGTCATATCGGCTGCACATCTGTATCAGTTCTGTTGTTCCCTTGTTTTTAGAGATGTGGGAACAGAGGAAAAGAGAGACACCATGTGAGTTCCCGGACACACCGGGGACATATATTCATGTCCAGTATAAAATACATCAAAAAGTGCATTTTGCATGATAGGTCCCCTTCAAAGTTGCTGTTGCATCATGCATGTGGGTGCTGCTCCACTCTTCATTTAAATGCTGCATTGTTTGAAATGACCACAAGATGGCATGACTGGTGCCAGCCGGACTAACTGCAAAATGTGTGGCCACTGGCTTTGAGAAGGTGAAACAAGCCCCTGTATGGAGGATCTTTAATAGCTCTTCTGGAAAGAAGCATTCTGGCAGCCATTAAGGAGTGAGCACCCTGAATTCTGTCTGTCTTTATGTCCTTGCATCACGCACTGTGAGGTCAACTTGGAAAATCCTCATAGGAGATCAAGGGGTTAGAAAGTCGGGCTGATTGACAGAGTGGCAGCTGTCTGAAATCAGTCTCTAATTGCTAATCAGTGTCGCTGCACCTTTAGAAGCACCGCACCTGAAAGAAGGCAGTAATCAAAGCTGCAGATGCACAAACCAAAGCGCATGCGTCCAGCAGCAACGAACCAGCAGAAGAAACATCAGAGAAGCATCACTGGTGCAGCCATAACGAGCTGGACAAGCGGCCGTTGAGAGACGAGCTGTGTGTTCAGTTAAGAGTCATACAACTTGCCGTTCGTGGCGCACGTTAGAACGTTCTAGTGTAATTTGTTTGTTTGTTTGTCCTCAAGCTAAAGCAACATGAGTGTTGATTTAAAAACGAATGTGATTTGTTTATTGAGAGATGTAGCTTGATAAAAACGGTTTGCATACGAAAAACGAAAAACGAAAGTAAAGAAGAACTCAAAAGAAACAAAGTTGTGGTCATTGTACGAGTGAAACCCAGGTAAAACCTCCTGTGGACGGTACCATCCCTTTCAAGCGGGGAAACTGCAAATATACCCAAGGGCTTGACACACACAATTCGTACACACAGTCATGGCTGAAGGCACGCATTGTAGCCATCTGGGGAGTGAGCTCACTGAGAATGCTGAATGAATCCTTCCTGCACCATTTGGGTGGAATGATTAATTGCCTTCAGTTGAAGCAAGTTTCTAGAAAGCACAGCAGAACTATTTTGTGCATCAATTAAGATAGCTAAGGTATTCGACCCCTGACCCTGAGAGTGGAGTAATTGCCCCGCAATTATATTACCCCCAGGTACCCCCCTTTTGTGTACGGGCTTTTTATTGTATCAATAAAGATAGCTATGGTATTCGACCCCTGACCCTGAGAGTGGAGTAATTGCCCCGCAATTATATTACCCCCAGGCACCCCCCTTTTGTGTACAGGCCATTTATTGCATCAATTAAGATAGCTAAGGTATTCTACCCCTGACCCTGAGAGTGGAGTAATTGCCAGCAATTATATTAGCCCCAGGCACCCCCTCTGTTGTATAGGTATTTTTGATGTATTGAATAGATAGTCTCTTTGACCCCTCCCCCTCAGAGCCCTTGTTGTCTAATCTAATTAGCTTTTGATGCCTGCCCTTGATGTGCAATTTCACACTGATGAAAGCCTGTGTATAAATGACTGGGATAAGACAATATAGAGATATACTCAAAATAAATTAAAAAAAAGACAGACAATTCAACTTACCGAGTCAACCGTCTGAAGCGCCAGTCAAGAAACGAATGCGGGCATAGGGGTGGGTGGGTTCAGAGTACAGCCTCTTTCAGGTCACGTGTGTTGGAGGAGGGGCTCTGTAAGGAAGGTTGAAGGAACGAGCAGGATTTCCCCCCCGGTTTGACTGCAAAAGACTCTGACATTTTTCACTTTTCCCATAAAATACAAAACAGCAATAAGCAAGACTGTGGTCTAAACTTAAATACATCAGCAACATTTGGATGGATTGCCGTGACATTGTACAGACATTCAGGCTTCTTCTATAAAAAGCCTTTGCGTGTTGTTATTTGGCCGAGGTCTAGTTTGGAAACCTATGTCAAATTTAGTGGTACGGTGCCCAGTATCATTATTATATATATATATATATATATTCTTTATTTAACAGGTAAAAAAACGGAGTCACAATTACCCTCCCCCTCTCAGAGTTTTGGACGTAACCCTCTACCAGATCTGTCAGACTGTCAAAGTTCACTCGTTTGCAACATTCGTGCGTTTGTGTGATGCCTTTCACACGCATCACAACCTTTTTTTGATTTTTGGTTTGATAAGCATAACTTTTAGGGCCTGCCGAAACAAATTCTTCAATCGTGTCGCCCTCCAACTCATCTGTCAGATCACCTAGATAAACCCCCATGGGGAGTGGAGTTTCACCCTGTCTTGTCACATAGATTATGCTATCTGTGTCGGAGTAGAAGACTCTGTGTTGTAATTTCTCCAATTCACTGTACAGTTTCAGCCTGGCATATGCAGTGGTAAATGCGGCAATGAATATGTTATCTACCTTGTTGGGAGGAGAGTAGCATTTATCACCGTAGCACCACTGAACAAGAGCCGTTCTGTCGTTGAGGAATGAGAAATACTTAACCTTATGTTTAGCTGAAAACAAGAGGTGAAGAAATTCTTCTGTTTTTGGTCACAATCTTAGTCTGAGTCAGGTTGTTTCTCTGGGCAAATTTACCCCAGAAACTGTTGAGACATAGTTTTGCCACTTGTCTTTTGGGTGGATTTGATTTGATTTGATCTGCATCCAGCAAGATACCCTCTTTAGCATGATAGTCTGCTTCATACTTTTGTCTGCTCTCGTCATCTGTGGCCTCTGAGGGGTAACCTGAAGCTTCTTGTTTACCCTTCAAAAATGTGTGTATATACTCTACAAAAATGCTGTCACTTTTCTTCTCAAAATGCCACACCTCTGTGATCCGAGTCATCTTGTACCCCAGGTCCAGGGCTTTGGTGAATTCTGTGGTCACCCAAACGCCTGTTAATGCTCTTCCCTCCTTGCTATGCAGGCAGGCCCCTGGGGAGCTGAGTATGGCTCTCGGGGGATGGTGGGTTAAGAGACAGATGCTTAGTTTTTGGACTGCCTCAGGGGGTTAACGACATCTACTAAAAACAAAGTACTTCATTATCTACTTTTTTCAGCTTTTATACACAAAAAAATTCAGAGGATGAAGAAGCAGAAAACAGCCATTATTCTTCACTCTTCTGTAAAACGGACAGTTTCAAGAAAGATGACACCGTGTTTATGCATGACATGCAAAATATATTGAAGCCCTATTTAAAAAAACAAGTTACAAGTATATTGTGTGAAAATATCTCAGAAAGTCGTAATATTGTTTATTAGTGATACCTGAGGATATTCTCTTTTTTTATTTGTAGCGACTGTGAACTAATGTGTAATTACTTTTTTACTAACTATATAAGAAAAGTCTCTCTGAAGAGAGGAAATAATAAAACAATTTAAAAACATAATCTTTGTCTTTTATATTTACTTTACACCACTATAAGGAAACCCAATATGAGGCTGTATGGTGTACTATTAGATTCTGTTGTAGGCAACAAAGAGAGATTTTCTTAAAATGTGTTTCTGCTCCATTTCACTCCATGAAGCCTCCAGCTTGTACAGGGGCTCCGCCTCCACTCAACATAACATGTCCCGCCCTCCTCACCAGAACATTTAAAAGTAAGGGGATGGAAATAGACGAAAATAAATACGCTCAAATTAGATAACAGGCCAGTCATTTCCAATCACCATGGCACTTTTCAAAAAAGAAAAATGGCAAAGGGAAGCTTAGATACGGGTTTAATCAGCGAGACGCCTGTGACAACGTACAGCCATCAGTCCGGAGCGCCAATCAAGAAACTAATGCAATATATGTGCCGGGTTCAGACGCCTCCAGCCGAAGAACTTTATGAAGAATGGAATCTGAAAAATGGCGATGTTTGGGGTTATGTATTCAACTAAATGGCGAATTAACTGCATTTCTACAATCTGAAGAATGGAGAAACGTACGGGCCCCGCAGTGTTAAAGCGACACTGACCTCAACAGATTGGGCTGTGTTAACTCTGGTGTCTTCCAGAGATCTCCACGCAACCACGGTACCGGAAGAAGTAGTGCATCAAGAAACCATCGTGGAACCAGCGGTGTACAAGATATTTGCAAAGAAAAGCAAAGAAGCACAGACAGCATGCGAGATCAAAGAAGAGATTTCATCGCTGCCCCTCAATGTGGAGGAAGAAAGCGTTATTTCCCCGCTGCCAGAAGTGAGAAGAGTCCTGACAAGCACCGTCTGGGAAACTAAAAGCGGACCATCGGGGCGATGGTATTACCGTGCAAGTCATTTGGAGACGCTGGGGAAGGATCCCTCTGATGATTTTGTTTTGGAGATTTTTTATTCTACCTGCGGAGTATTTCAGACAGCAGTGCGGGTACCACTGACTGCTTGGCTGAAAATGATTGATGGAAAAGCTACAAAGCTTAAAGAACTTTTTAAACAGAGTCAGACATCGATGGACATTATACTGGTGAAAAAGAATCTCACCTTTACAGAGGACTCTGCCCCCCACTCAACATAACAAGTCACACCCTCCTCACCACATCATTTTAAACTAAGGACCCCTCAAGAAAGACATTGTGTATTCTACCTATGTAAAAAGAATGTCGGGGTTGTCTTTGTATCAAGAAGATGTGTTTAAAAATGAATTTTGTGAAAAATACCAACTGTGTGAAAGACGTCATAAAGACACTCATTTTAACCACAGTGTTTGTTATCTACAAATGTTTTAAGATTGTTACAAAAATGTAAAAAATTAAAATAAAAGGTATGGAGACACAATTAATTCAGGTGACTCTGGCTTTATTAGGAAAACAAACATATAATACAAAGGGGTTAGGGGTTAAATGTAACCATCGTGGACTTAATAGTCTAACAAAATACTTTTTTCTGAAAACATTTGTTCTTTTTAAGCGCACTTTCTGAAATTATTTATTTATTATCTCAGTGGAATAATCCAGTTTTTGTTAACATTAACGCTTTCTTCTCTTTTTCTTGTGTTACTAAGATACTTTTAGACACACTTTGGCGTATGCAACACTTGTTCAGATAAACAAGGTTTTTTCTTTTCTGATAAACTTACATATTTTAGTTATTTTATGTTACCAATATACCTTGAGATACACCCTGATGTACACAACTATACTTTTCTGACTTTTTTCTGTAGAATCGTGACAAAACTATTACTTGTTCTTAAATGATGACCCATTGCTGGAGATGAGATGAAAAAGCTACAACGCTTAAAGAACTTTTTTCTAAAAACTCTCAATTCTATAATTGACTACCCCATGCAATGCAATAAGCCCTACCCTCCTCTCAGCAAATCATCTAAAATGAAGGACCTCGCTAAGACGACCGTTGTAAACTAGCCATGGAGCAGAGAAAAGCCAAGACTCCCCCCGCGAGTTGCAGCCAGGAACAGAGTCCACCAGCAACACCACCATGGGCGAAACCCGAATCTTGCAATACTATTGCTGCTGATTCTGCTCCTTGGGCCAAAACGTCTCTGTTTATGGACACAGTGAAAGTGGTGTTGGTTGATATTGTGGAGAGGGTGATACATCGGTATAGAGAAGAAATATGCAACGGGTGTCGAGTCAGTCACCCCGGCCAGAGGCAACACGATTTTCTGAATGACATGTCCGATTTTTACTTCAGAAACAATTACAACGCGTTAATGAAAAGACTCTGGCTCACCGACTTCATTACTGAGATCGACCAGACTCTTAATGATAAAGACATTTTCACGGATGATTGGAGGATCCAAGGCGCTTCGGAGGCTTTTCTTCACAATCTCAAAAATTGCAGACGCCTCAAGGAGAGACTTGAAAAGATCCATGCCGAGTTGGATGGAGAAGAAGAAGACTAACAACCAGCAGTTGGACGGAGAAGCCAGGGACTTGTTCGATAGATACAGTGACTTTTTTCTTTAAGTAAAATAAAATGGGAAACAACTATGCAAAACGCTCTGTATATATTGATCATAATGTAGTCCATACCCGTTTAATAAGTGTGATGATGGGGACGATTGAAAACAGAACGAGTAGTGACCCCTGTGTAAAAACAATGGCTGAAGTTTGTAAACTAGAAGACATTTTGGATATCGTTCGTTCTGGCAGTACTATTCCGGGTCATTGGGAAACGATTGTAAACGAAACATTTAAAGTGGTCCTGGAATCTTCATTTTCCGAAACATTCTGTAACATTATTTCAGAAATGAAACAAACATCAAAAGTGTATCATGTGCTCTCATTGTATGCTCTGTTTGTAGATGTAATGCATCTGTGTGTCGAAAATAGCATACACGTGAATATTTTGACTGAAGTGAAAAAACTCCATCACGATATCTCCAGTAATATGGGGAATTCTAAGCTGGAGATGGTCCTGGGGATGCTACAATCAGTATAACTATTGATTTTGTGTGTGAAAAAAAGAAAAAAAAGTGTTGTTTACATCTAAAAACTGTTGTCATCATTATAGCATTATTATCGTTCTGTTTTCAATCGTCCCCATCATCACACTTGTTAAACGGGTAAGGACTACATTATGATCAATATATACAGAGGCAAAACTATGTCTCAACAGTTTCTGGGGTAAATTTGCCCAGAGAAACAACCTGACTCAGACTAAGATTGTGACCAAAAACAGAAGAATTTCTTCACCTCTTGTTTTCAGCAAAACATAAGGTTAAGTATTTCTCATTCCTCAACGACAGAACGGCTCTTGTTCAGTGGTGCTACGGTGATAAATGCTTCTCTCCTCCCAACAAGGTAGATAACATATTCATTGCCGCATTTACCACTGCATATGCCAGGCTGAAACTGTACAGTGAATTGGAGAAATTACAACACAGAGTCTTCTACTCCGACACAGATAGCATAATCTATGTGACAAGACAGGGTGAAACTCCACTCCCCATGGGGGTTTATCTAGGTGATCTGACAGATGAGTTGGAGGGCGACACGATTGAAGAATTTGTTTCGGCAGGCCCTAAAAGTTATGCTTATCAAACCAAAAATCAAAAAAAGGTTGTGATGCGTGTGAAAGGCATCACACAAACGCACGAATGTTGCAAACGAGTGAACTTTGACAGTCTGACAGATCTGGTAGAGGGTTACGTCCAAAACTCTGAGAGGGGGAGGGTAATTGTGACTCCTTTTTGTTTACCTGTTAAATAAAGAATATATATATATATAATACTGATACTGGGCACCGTACCACTAAATTAGACATAGGTTTCCAAACTAGACCTCGGCCAAATAACAACACGCAAAGGCTTTTTATAGAAGAAGCCTGAATGTCTGTACAATGTCACGGCAATCCATCCAAATGTTGCTGATGTATTTAAGTTTAGACCACAGTCTTGATTATTGCTCTTTTGCAGTCAAACCGGGGGGGAAATCCTGCTCGTTCCTTCAACCTTCCTTACAGAGCCCATCCTCCAACACACGTGACCTGAAAGAGGCTGTACTCTGAAATCACCCACCCCTATGCCCGCATTCGTTTCTTGACTGGCGCTTCAGACGGTTGACTCGGTAAGTTGAATTGTCTGTCTTTTTTTTAATTTATTTTGAGTATATCTCTATATGGTTTTATCTCCGTCATTTATACACAGGCTTTCATCAGTGTGAAATTGCACATCAAGGGCAGGCATTTTGTTAGACTATTAAGTCCACGATGGTTACATTTAACCCCTAACCCCTTTGTATTATATGTTTGTTTTCCTAATAAAGCCAGAGTCACCTGAATTAATTGTGTCTCCATACCTTTTATTTTAATTTTTTACATTTTTGTAACAATCTTAAAACATTTGTAGATAACAAACACTGTGGTTAAAATGAGTGTCTTTATGACGTCTTTCACACAGTTGGTATTTTTCACAAAATTCATTTTTAAACACATCTTCTTGATACAAAGACAACCCCGACATTCTTTTTACATAGGTAGAATACACAATGTCTTTCTTGAGGGGTCCTTAGTTTAAAATGATGTGGTGAGGAGGGTGTGACTTGTTATGTTGAGTGGGGGGCAGAGTCCTCTGTAAAGGTGAGATTCTTTTTCACCAGTATAATGTCCATCGATGTCTGACTCTGTTTAAAAAGTTCTTTAAGCTTTGTAGCTTTTCCATCAATCATTTTCAGCCAAGCAGTCAGTGGTACCCGCACTGCTGTCTGAAATACTCCGCAGGTAGAATAAAAAATCTCCAAAACAAAATCATCAGAGGGATCCTTCCCCAGCGTCTCCAAATGACTTGCACGGTAATACCATCGCCCCGATGGTCCGCTTTTAGTTTCCCAGACGGTGCTTGTCAGGACTCTTCTCACTTCTGGCAGCGGGGAAATAACGCTTTCTTCCTCCACATTGAGGGGCAGCGATGAAATCTCTTCTTTGATCTCGCATGCTGTCTGTGCTTCTTTGCTTTTCTTTGCAAATATCTTGTACACCGCTGGTTCCACGATGGTTTCTTGATGCACTACTTCTTCCGGTACCGTGGTTGCGTGGAGATCTCTGGAAGACACCAGAGTTAACACAGCCCAATCTGTTGAGGTCAGTGTCGCTTTAACACTGCGGGGCCCGTACGTTTCTCCATTCTTCAGATTGTAGAAATGCAGTTAATTCGCCATTTAGTTGAATACATAACCCCAAACATCGCCATTTTTCAGATTCCATTCTTCATAAAGTTCTTCGGCTGGAGGCGTCTGAACCCGGCACATATATTGCATTAGTTTCTTGATTGGCGCTCCGGACTGATGGCTGTACGTTGTCACAGGCGTCTCGCTGATTAAACCCGTATCTAAGCTTCCCTTTGCCATTTTTCTTTTTTGAAAAGTGCCATGGTGATTGGAAATGACTGGCCTGTTATCTAATTTGAGCGTATTTATTTTCGTCTATTTCCATCCCCTTACTTTTAAATGTTCTGGTGAGGAGGGCGGGACATGTTATGTTGAGTGGAGGCGGAGCCCCTGTACAAGCTGGAGGCTTCATGGAGTGAAATGGAGCAGAAACACATTTTAAGAAAATCTCTCTTTGTTGCCTACAACAGAATCTAATAGTACACCATACAGCCTCATATTGGGTTTCCTTATAGTGGTGTAAAGTAAATATAAAAGACAAAGATTATGTTTTTAAATTGTTTTATTATTTCCTCTCTTCAGAGAGACTTTTCTTATATAGTTAGTAAAAAAGTAATTACACATTAGTTCACAGTCGCTACAAATAAAAAAAGAGAATATCCTCAGGTATCACTAATAAACAATATTACGACTTTCTGAGATATTTTCACACAATATACTTGTAACTTGTTTTTTTAAATAGGGCTTCAATATATTTTGCATGTCATGCATAAACACGGTGTCATCTTTCTTGAAACTGTCCGTTTTACAGAAGAGTGAAGAATAATGGCTGTTTTCTGCTTCTTCATCCTCTGAATTTTTTTGGTGTATAAAAGCTGAAAAAAGTAGATAATGAAGTACTTTGTTTTTAGTAGATGTCGTTAACCCCCTGAGGCAGTCCAAAAACTAAGCATCTGTCTCTTAACCCACCATCCCCCGAGAGCCATACTCAGCTCCCCAGGGGCCTGCCTGCATAGCAAGGAGGGAAGAGCATTAACAGGCGTTTGGGTGACCACAGAATTCACCAAAGCCCTGGACCTGGGGTACAAGATGACTCGGATCACAGAGGTGTGGCATTTTGAGAAGAAAAGTGACAGCATTTTTGTAGAGTATATACACACATTTTTGAAGGGTAAACAAGAAGCTTCAGGTTACCCCTCAGAGGCCACAGATGACGAGAGCAGACAAAAGTATGAAGCAGACTATCATGCTAAAGAGGGTATCTTGCTGGATGCAGATCAAATCAAATCAAATCCACCCAAAAGACAAGTGGCAAAACTATGTCTCAACAGTTTCTGGGGTAAATTTGCCCAGAGAAACAACCTGACTCAGACTAAGATTGTGACCAAAAACAGAAGAATTTCTTCACCTCTTGTTTTCAGCTAAACATAAGGTTAAGTATTTCTCATTCCTCAACGACAGAACGGCTCTTGTTCAGTGGTGCTACGGTGATAAATGCTACTCTCCTCCCAACAAGGTAGATAACATATTCATTGCCGCATTTACCACTGCATATGCCAGGCTGAAACTGTACAGTGAATTGGAGAAATTACAACACAGAGTCTTCTACTCCGACACAGATAGCATAATCTATGTGACAAGACAGGGTGAAACTCCACTCCCCATGGGGGTTTATCTAGGTGATCTGACAGATGAGTTGGAGGGCGACACGATTGAAGAATTTGTTTCGGCAGGCCCTAAAAGTTATGCTTATCAAACCAAAAATCAAAAAAAGGTTGTGATGCGTGTGAAAGGCATCACACAAACGCACGAATGTTGCAAACGAGTGAACTTTGACAGTCTGACAGATCTGGTAGAGGGTTACGTCCAAAACTCTGAGAGGGGGAGGGTAATTGTGACTCCTTTTTGTTTACCTGTTAAATAAAGAATATATATATATATATAATACTGATACTGGGCACCGTACCACTAAATTAGACATAGGTTTCCAAACTAGACCTCGGCCAAATAACAACACGCAAAGGCTTTTTATAGAAGAAGCCTGAATGTCTGTACAATGTCACGGCAATCCATCCAAATGTTGCTGATGTATTTAAGTTTAGACCACAGTCTTGCTATTGCTGTTTTGATTTTATGGGAAAAGTAAAAAAGTCAGAGTCTTTTGCAGTCAAACCGGGGGGGAAATCCTGCTCGTTCCTTCAACCTTCCTTACAGAGCCCATCCTCCAACACACGTGACCTGAAAGAGGCTGTACTCTGAAATCACCCACCCCTATGCCCGCATTCGTTTCTTGACTGGCGCTTCAGACGGTTGACTCGGTAAGTTGAATTGTCTGTCTTTTTTTTAATTTATTTTGAGTATATCTCTATATGGTTTTATCTCCGTCATTTATACACAGGCTTTCATCAGTGTGAAATTGCACATCAAGGGCAGGCATCAAAAGCTAATTAGATTAGACAACAAAGGGCTCTGAGGGGGAGGGGTCAAAGAGACTATCTATTCAATACATCAAACATACCTATACAACAGAGTCTGGGGCTAATATAATTGCTGGCAATTACTCCACTCTCAGGGTCAGGGGTCGAATACCTTAGCTATCTTAATTGATGCAATACATGGCCTGTACACAAAAGGGGGGTGCCTGGGGGTAATATAATTGCGGGGCAATTACTCCACTCTCAGGGTCAGGGGTCGAATACCTTAGCTATCTTAATTGATACAATAAAAAGCCTGTACACAAAAGGGGGGTACCTGGGGGTAATATAATTGCGGGGCAATTACTCCACTCTCAGGGTCAGGGGTCGAATACCTGAGCTATCTTAATTGATACAATAAAAAGCCTGTACACAAAGGGGGTGCCTGGGGCTAATATAATTGCGGGGCAATTACTCCACTCTTGGGTCAGGGGTCAAATACCCATAACTATCTTAATTGCTACAATAAAAGGCCTATACACAAAGGGGGTGCCAGGGGCTAGTCTAATTGGGGCAATTACTCCACTCTTGGGTCAGGGGTCAAATACCTATAACTATCTTAATTGCTGCAATAAAATAATCACTCCGGGGGGTCTTTCACGCCAATCTGACATCAAAGGACTTAGCTCATTTGCATAAGTAGGGAGAGGTATGACCTGTCACTCCACCTGTCACTTTTTTTGAGAAAAGGAACATCATTACTACTACTTGCGTCACATTAAAATCACATATTTACAAATTATTTTTATGTTCACACAAATAATTATGAGACAAATCTAAGCCCATAGTAACTCCACATAACTTACTGGGTCATATCATTTATTATGTGACAAAACAAAGAATTACTTTACAGTAGACTTATTACAATATAATGTGATCCTACCATTCAGGCTCCTGCTCAGAATGATGTGAGGAATATTGGACAGAAAGTGGATGACAGCACAAATATAGTGTGACTACAAATGCAGCAGACAACAGGTAACATGGCTGTTAAGCATATGAACTCAGTTCCAAACATCCGTCCATGTTCATCCACTTATCCAGGACCGGCACCATTAAATACATGTAGTGGCAGTCCATACCAAACATACTGTCGATGCAACAAAAAGTACAGTACAGAAATGGTTAATATTTGCACTACGACGGACAAAAAAAGACAATAAATGGCAACGTTATTAAATAGTTTTACAACATTAAAACAGACAACTGTTGACATTGACAATCGCACCGTTACTGACAATAAGCTGAATTACACAACAGTGAAACGGGTCATAAGATAGCACCATTAAACCCTTAGTGAACACACACACACATCTGTGAGCTCCGGGACTGTGTGAAGGTGGGCAGGGAGAATAAAAAGCAGCTGCTGTTTAAATATTTAAAATAGAATCATCACAGCGCTATGCCATTGATAGCAACGCCCTTGCATGACATTGAAGTGGTGATAAGATATAGTGGTAATTACAAATATGTAATATGTGTTACACTGTGTTGATGTTTCACTGTGTTGATGTTACACTGTGTTGATGTTACACTGTGTTGATGTTTCACTGTGTTGATGTTTCACTGGCCCTTTCTCATTTCATCAAATCCCCCTCCTCGACTCCTCGACTCCTCGGTCCTCCGGTAGTGACCCGGAAATGAATTTCAGCGCGCCATGTTGAAGGACATCTCATTTCTCTAAATGCACTTCGAGGACCGAGGATCGAGCGTCGAGGAGGCTCTCTGGAGGAGCTATAACTGAGGATACACTGATGGGTCCTCCACGGTCCTCCACGGCTGCTTCGTGGATGCATTTCCGGCAACAGAGATGTTTCAAAGACTCGTGACGTACGGCCGGACTTATCTCAGCCAATGACAGCTCTGCATGCATCCCCTGGATATTATTTTATTAACTGCTTTCATCGCGACGCGATGTTTACAGTGAGAACAGCTGTGAGGTCCGTGCAGAAAGCAGAGCAGTGTGTATAATATATATCACTCAGTAGAACAGGCCTACCCTTTTTGCTTTAGTTTAGTAGATATCTACAAACAAAGAGTCGATATTTTTCTAAAACCATTTAGTGCTTCACAATAAAATACACCACGGCTGTAGCCTGTTTTAGTAGCTGTACAGTGTGTGCGTCGATGCAGCAGACAGACAGGTGTCAGTTGATTTGGTGTCCTCTGCTTACTTTTAATACTTGTAAATATAACTTTTGGCCCGTAATTTATTTTCCACATTGTAGCGACCAGGGAGGGGGGAGGGGGTATATCCAGTCTCTGATAGTGTTACGTTATTTTGAGAGTGCTCTGCTTGATTCTGAAATTGTATATATTTATATAAATATATACATATATATATGTGTGTGTGTGTGTCCGCATCTGTAGCCATTATTGTCTCATTAAACCGCACTGTGAATGAATCAAAGTAAATATATAAGTCGTCATGAACACATCTGTCCATCAGACAGAGGGCTGCTGCCTCCTGTCATCATTAATGGACGTCTCTTTAAAATGATCACTCAGAGGAGAGGAGTTCTCATTTCTCTAACCGCCTGCTGCTTCCCCTCCTCTCTCATCGGTTCCCCTCCTCGACTCCTCCGCTCGCATCTCCTGTGGGCGGGACTAAGTATCGAGGATAGGAGTCGAGGAGGGGAGTCGCGGAGGGGAGTTCGAGAAATGAGAAAGGGCCACTGTGTTGATGTTACACTGTGTTGATGTTTCACTGTGTTGATGTTTCACTGTATTGATGTTTCACTGTGTTGATGTTTCACTGTATTGATGTTTCACTGTGTTGATGTTACACTGTGTTGATGTTACACTGTGTTGATGTTTCACTGTGTTGATGTTGATGTTACACTGTGTTGATGTTTCACTGTGTTGTTACACTGTGTTGATGTTTCACTGTGTTGATGTTACACTGTGTTGATGTTTCACTGTGTTGATGTTTCACTGTGTTGTTTCACTGTGTTGATGTTACACTGTGTTGATGTTACACTGTGTTGATGTTTCACTGTGTTGATGTTGATGTTACACTGTGTTGATGTTTCACTGTGTTGTTACACTGTGTTGATGTTTCACTGTGTTGATGTTACACTGTGTTGATGTTACACTGTGTTGATGTTTCACTGTGTTGATGTTACACTGTGTTGATGTTTCACTGTGTTGATGTTTCACTGTGTTGATGTTTCACTGTGTTGATGTTACACTGTGTTGATGTTTCACTGTGTTGATGTTTCACTGTGTTGATGTTTCACTGTGTTGATGTTTCACTGTGTTGATGTTTCACTGTGTTGATGTTACACTGTGTTGATGTTTCACTGTGTTGATGTTACACTGTTGATGTTTCACTGTGTTGATGTTTCACTATGTTGATGTTACACTGTGTTGATGTTTCACTGTGTTGATGTTTCACTGTGTTGATGTTTCACTGTGTTGATGTTACACTGTGTTGATGTTTCACTGTGTTGATGTTTCACCGTGTTGATGAAAGAAATGTGTCTTTACACAGTGCATTGGCTTTACTTACGTTAAATTAAACAATAAAGGATATATTGTACACTGATGTTCAAGTGGATGTGTCTGTTTATATCCCATGTCATATGTGCCAAAACTGTTACACTGCATGGGCGGCATAACTATGGGTGAGTGAGTGGAGTAAATAAAGTTCATGAATACATTTCATCCAGGTTTTTGTGTTTATAGATAATTGTTGGCTTGCTTAACTGTTATTGTTGCTGCTGAAGTGGAGCAGCTCTTCTTCTGGTGTGCAATCAGTTACCAAAGAGCTCCAGTTGCATTTCCACCCATAATAAGTATTCAGATTGGTCATGTGGACAGGAGTTGATCCTGATATGAACATTTGAAAGGACGAATATAATGGAATCTTCCTCAGGTATGATGTTGAAATGTTATGTGGACAAATGATCATATATTGGATTGTTTAAAAAGCCAAGAGTTCAAATGTTTACTTGAGGTTTTTCTATCATTTTGACATGAGCCTAGTTTTAGTGTGTGTGTGTGTGTGTGTGTGTGTGTGTGTGTGTGTGTGTGTGTGTGTGTGTGTGTGTGTGTGTGTGTGTGTGTGTGTGTGTGTGTGTGTGTGTGTGTGTGTGTGTGTGTGTGTGTGTGTGTGTGTGTGTGTGTGTGTGTGTGTGTGTGTGCTATGAGTAAAGAGCTCCTGTCTGAATGCTACAGGCACATGCTTGAAAACAGCCATGGTAGGTCCCTCCCCCCCTCCCTCCCTCCCCCTGTCCACCACTTACGATAAAGCTCTTAGGCTTGTTTGAGACAAGCAAGACCTGCGCAGACTTGCGCAGTTGCGATCAACGTCTTGCTAGTGCATTGCATGATGGTTAGTCATTTTGTCCGACTTGCTCTGGAGGCTCGCCCACATGAGACTTTGAAATCTCGCGGGACAAAGACGCCCGCAGCCTTAAGAGCGAGGAGAGGCGAGTTGGCACAGTTGCTCTCCACGAGCTGCGGAAGCGAAATGCTTGATGGGAAACGGCTCGCTGGTATCTCGAGCTGAGCGCTCATTGGTGGTTTTTACCACGTGCTGCTGATGAAACTCTCCAATTGGCTTGGCAAAAGTTTGTTGTTGTTTTGTGTCAGTTTTACGTCGCCACATCCATTCCCATTTTTCATCATTGTTCCACAATGTTTATCATCATGAAATTAATATCTATATATTTTATACTATACTGCTTACCGTTTTCATACTTTATATATCTTATCATATTCATACACACTGTTCATACTGTTCACAGGCTGATATCTAGTGTATTCATACACACTGTTCATACTGCTCACAGGCTGATATCTAGTGTATTCATACACACTGTTCATACTGCTCACAGGCTGATATCTAGCATATTCATACACACTGTTCATACTGCTCTCAGGCTGATATCTAGTGTATTCATACACACTGTTCATACTGCTCACAGGCTGATATCTAGTGTATTCATACACACTGTTCATACTGCTCACAGGCTGATATCTAGTGTATTAATACACACTGTTCATACTGCTCACAGGCTGATATCTAGTGTATTCATACCCCACTGTTTATTCATCATTCTAATTTCTATATGTTATTCTGTAGATTGTGAACATTAATTTCCACTTCATTGCTTGTTGCACCTGGTTAGAAGCTAAACTGCATTTCGTTGTCTCAGTACCTGTAATATGTGCAATAACCATAAAGTTTATCTTTAAGTTAAACCAAATCATTAAAATAAAATCTATTGTAATGTAACCTCCGTTCCCTCTCCCCCTCTACCTTTGCCTCATCGGTGCTCTCAGCCCTCCCTTCCTCCGACTCGTTCCAACTCCTGACTCCAAACTCTGCTGCAGAAACTCTCCTCTCTACTCTCTCCTCCTCTCTGGACTCTCTCTGTCCTCTCACATCTCGGCAGGCTCGTCAGTCCCCTCCTGCTCCCTGGCTAAATGACGCACTGCGTGCTAATAGAACCATCCTTCGGGCAGCTGAGCGGAAATGGTGGAAATCCAAACACTGTGACGACCTCCTAACCTATCAGGCTCTCCTCTCCTCTTTCTCTGCTTCCATCTCTCAGGCAAAAAGCATTTTCTTTCAAAATAAGATCCAATCTTCCTATTCCAATCCTAAAAAACTATTTTCCATCTTCTCCTCCCTTCTGGACCCCCCCAAAGCCCCTTCCCCTCCTCCCTTCTGTCAAGCGACTTTGTTAACCACTTGAAAAAAAGGTTGATAATATTCGCTCTTCCTTTTCTGACTCACCTTTACTCACCGCTGGGTCACCAGACCCTCCTTCTACCCGCACACTGACCTCCTTTTCCCCTCTCTCTCCAGGTGAGGTTCTTACCCTCATTACCTCTGCCCGCCCTACCACCTGTCCTCTGGACCCTATCCCTTCAAACCTCCTTCAGACTATCGCTCCTGATATTCTACCGTTTCTCTCCCATTTCATCAACACTTCTCTAACTTCTGGTCACTTTCCAAACAGTCTCAAGGAGGCAAGAGTAAACCGTCTCCTGAAGAAACCCACTCTCAACCCGTCTGATGTTATAAACTACAGGCCTGTCTCTCTCCTCCCGTTCCTGTCTAAAACACTTGAACGCGCTGTCTTTAAACAACTCTCCTGTTATCTCCATCAGAACAACCTTCTGGATCCGCACCAGTCTGGTTTCAAGGCAGGTCGCTCCACAGAAACTGCCCTCATTGCTGTCACTGATGAACTGCACATGGCTAAAGCAGCCTCCCTCTCCTCTGTCATCATCCTGTTGGACCTGTCTGCTGCATTCGACACGGTGAACCATCAGATCCTCCTTCGCACTCTCCAAGAACTTGGAGTTTCAGGCTCTGCACTTTCCCTCCTCACCTCATACCTCAAAGACCGTACCTACAGGGTAACTTGGAGAGGGTCCGAGTCCGACCCTTGTCAATTAACTACAGGGGTCCCTCAGGGCTCTGTTCTTGGTCCCCTCCTCTTCTCCCTGTACACAAACTCGCTCGGATCTGTCATTAGCCCGCATGGTTTTTCATACCACTGCTATGCTGACGACACCCAATTAATCCTGTCCTCTCCCCGCTCAGAGACCCAGGTCGTCGCACGCATCTCTGCTTGTCTAGCTGACATCTCTCAGTGGATGTCTGCTCATCACCTCAAGCTCAACCTTGACAAAACTGAAGTGCTTTTCCTTCCGGGAAAAGATTGTCCCACTCTTGACCTGACTATCAACATCGGCACCTCTGTTGTTTCCCCGACTCAGACTGCAAGGACTCTGGGTGTGACCCTAGATAGCAACCTGTCCTTCACTGCAAACATCGCTGCTACAACCCGCTGCTGCAGATACACACTTTACAACATCAGGAGGATGCGTCCCCAGCTGACCCAGAAAGCCACGCAGGTTATGGTCCAGGCTCTCGTCACCTCACGCCTAGACTACTGCAACTCCCTTCTGGCTGGTCTACCTGCATGTGCCATCCGACCTCTGCAGCTCATCCAGAATGCAGCGGCTCGCCTGGTCTTCAACCTTCCTAAATGTTCCCACACCACTCCGCTCCTCCGCTCCCTCCACTGGCTTCCTGCTAGAATCCACTTCAAGACACTGGTACTTGCGTACCATGCTGCGAATGGATCTGGCCCTTCCTACATCCAGGACATGGTTAAACCGTACACCCCAGCACGTGCTCTACGCTCTGCATCAACAAAACGACTCGCTGCACCCTCGCTGTGAGGGGGACCCAAGTTCGCATCAGCAGAAACACGTGGGTTTGCTATCCTGGCTCCAAGATGGTGGAATGAGCTCCCATTGACATCAGGACAGCAGAAAGCTTACAAACCTTCTGGCGCAGACTGAAAACTCATCTCTTTCGACTCCACCTCGAGGATAGAATTACTAACAAAGAACTGCTAACAGAGCACGTATAAACTAACAAAGGACTGGCTTATCCAAAGCCAGTTGAGCAGCACTTGAAATGATTGGCTCTATGAAACCTGATGTACTTTATGATTCTGTTTTCTTCAAGGTTGTGTCTTCCTGGTCGAATGTACTTATTGTAAGTCGCTTTGGATAAAAGCGTCAGCTAAATGCAATGTAATGTAATGATTTGGTTTAAACTTATTTATTGAATACATCATTTAAAATGGCAAGATTAAATCAAATTACATCCATGTTGTACACATCATAAAGCTTAAAGTGGCAGCTAAAGAATTAACACAGCAGCAGGTCTGTTCAATTCATGCTCATTAAGCTTCATGTGTGCGGATCTGAAGGGACTGATCATTTGTAGCCGGTCCACCGATCAGTTTTGCAAACATTAAGAGGGAGGAGCATTTCTAATTATGGAACCCAGTCACTGGTGTGGTTCATCATCATGACTGAATTAACAAACCTATATAACGCAATGGAGATCACCTTTGTCTACAGTGGGTAACATGGAATTTCCGCCATTGCAAACCCAGCCAGTCAAGCCGACTCCGAGTCCGAGCTGTCCGACTTAAGACGAGCTTTTTGACACCTCCCCCGGCTGCGATCGGCTACTCTCGTCTACTTTCGAGGCGAGGCGCAATGTGTCTCAAACAAGCCTATTGACTGATTAAATGCTCAGGATGATGGGCAGGGAAACAGCCAATGAGAGCAGCTGTGTGTCCATGCTCAGGATGATGGGCAGGGAAACAGCCAATGAGAGCAGCTTTGTGTCCATGCTCAGGATGATGGGCAGGGAAACAGCCAATGAGAGCAGCTGTGTGTCCATGCTCAGGATGATGGGCAGGGAAACAGCCAATGAGAGCAGCTGTGTGTCTATGCTCAGGATGATGGGCAGGGAAACAGCCAATGAGAGCAGCTGTGTGTCTATGCTCAGGATGATGAGCAGGGAAACAGCCAATGAGAGCAGCTGTGTGTCCATGCTCATGCTGCTTTTTGCCCGGAGGTGGATCTGAGCGGTGAGTGTAAAAACATCGTAGAACAGGCAATAATATTGTTTGCAACAATAATTTAAACTTGACTGCATCTGAAAGACAGGCAGTGCTCACACCATGCTACATGAGCTGTCCACAGACCTGGAGACGTGGGTCTCCTGATCAAAACGTATACTTAATTCATACTTAAGTATAATTATTTGGGCTATATATATATAAACATACTAGTCATTTGAAATTGCAACATTTCGTTATAAAACAGTACAACCGAGTAAAAGATACAATGGAGAGAATGTTTATAAAGTAAGGCGAGCCCTGACAGACCCCACAGTCCGCCAGATCCAGCACTTAAACTCATGGCTGTGAGCGAGCCGTGTGCAGCGGCCTCTCAGATGCTGCTTAGATTCTGTTTGGTGTACAGCAGAGACACATCTGACATGTTCTCATTTAATATAGAAGCTTATGAGCCCGTTTAAAATGTACATTTACATGTACTTTCTTTTTTAAATACAAAAAGTTCCATCAATAATAGAAATTGTTTTTTTATACATTGAACAATATTAAAAACATTTACAAAAAGGAGCATTACGTAGAGGGAAGGAGGTGCAGGCAGTCATTAGCTCTTGTGCAGTATTTTCTTTGCATAGAAGTCCCTACAGGTGTCGCAGCAGCGCTGGTACCACCTCATGTCCTGACACAGGTTCTTCTCCCGGATCACCCGGCAGTACACGGTCCACTGGTCCCCCAGGCACTTATAGGTCAGAGCAGCTGGGGAGTGGAGAGAGTTTCAATCCAATGCAATGAAGACATTAGGGTCACACTCAAGCAGCAGGCCTCAGTGCCAGAATGGGTTTTTAATGTAATGAATTCTCTCAAACATATTTGAAGAGGACATTAGGCTCAGGTTCATATCAGTATTCTGTGTCTCTACTGGGACATGTCTCCATGCTTTAATGTTCAAAAAGCTCTTTAAGGGCGCGTTCACACTGCGGTACTTTTCCCACAAAGGTTCATGCGAACTTAGTTCATGAGAACTCTTTAGTTCTCATGAACTAAGTACAGATCGCGTTCACACCGGAATAAGTCCCTGGCGGTGGATTAGGCAAATGAAGCCGCTGACGTCACTT
Source organism: Champsocephalus esox (assembly GCA_036324585.1). Taxonomy (NCBI): domain Eukaryota; kingdom Metazoa; phylum Chordata; class Actinopteri; order Perciformes; family Channichthyidae; genus Champsocephalus; species Champsocephalus esox. The sequence goes on along the minus strand of CM070479.1, from coordinate 56,179,643 downwards.
CTTCTTCTGCTTTGGGCTTACTGGTAGGCTGCAAACCACTTCACGGCGTATACTGCCGCCCGGAGTCCCCGGCCGCCCGGAGTCCCCGGCCGGAAGTCCCCGGCCGGAAGTCCCCGGCCGGAAGTCCCCGGAGTTGGGGAAGGCTTCAGTAGAAGCTGCTGGGACTCCCAGCAGCTTCTACTGAAGCCTTCCGAGTAAATCGTCAGAACGCCGACACCTCCTCATCTCCACCGCTCCCATGTTTTCTTTTGTGTTGCCATAAGTTAGTCTCTCTGCGTTTCTGCGCTGGGCTAATGCTAATGCTAATAATGCTAATGCGAGGATAATAAAATGGCGGCTTCACAAAAGTTTTTGGGAGTTTTACGCATTAGCATTAGCCCAGCGCAGAAACGCAGAGAGACTAACTTATGGCAACACAAAAGAAAACATGGTAGCGGTGGAGATGAGGAGGTGTCGGCGTTCTGGCGATTTACTCGGAACCCCAACTCCGGGGACTTCTGGCCGGGGGACTCCGGGCGGCAGTATACGCCGTGAAGTGGGTTGCAGCCTGCCAGTAAACCCAAAGCAGAAGAAGAAGAAGTGACGTCAGCGGCTTCATTTGCCTAATCCTCCCTCAGGGACTTTTTCCGGTGTGAACGCGATCTGTACTTAGTTCATGAGAACTAAAGAGTTCTCTTGAACCTTTGTGGGAAAGAGTACCGCAGTGTGAATGCGCCTATTGTGATGTCACTTTGTTTAGTAAGTAAACAAAGTAGTCCAATGGAGGCGTTTCAGGCAGGAGGGGTGGGGGAGTGTGTCGGAGAGAAACTCCCTCTGGAGGGAACACAGGGATGTTCGCCTTTGCAGAACATTGACATGCTCAAACAACTATAGCACAGTAGGACCTCTTTAAGAACCAATGGGTTTGGTTTGTTTGTGGTTTTTGCATAAGGCTTTTAAACCTTTTAGCAAAGGTAAAATGTCAACCATGATGGAACAACATACTTTAGTAGCATTTAAGGCACACCTCCTGATGATGTTTTAGCTTACGTATTCGTTGTTTTGCTCTTTTATGAACGATGAAGGCAAATGTAACATTAAAATAGTTGAGTCTCACCTAGCCTGGGGGAGGTGATGGTGTTCACATTGATTTTCTCGTTGCAGGTGCCGTGGTGACAGGGTCGGTAGGTTGGTGGTCTCAACGTCACTGGGCAGTCGTTACCATGACGACCTGTTACTTTGTGCATACACTGCACCACCCGTGACTGCAGGCCCTTCCCACAGGACGACGAGCACTGAAACAACCAATCAGGTGTCAGATCTCACTCATGTCATCATTACATTCCTTCTTTTTTAATGTATTATAATAATTCTAGTTGCATTGTTCATGATTAGACGCAAACTATTATTACAAAATATGATGGCCCTTATTCATAATCCATAGATTGAACCCTGTGCAGTGTGATGTAGTCAGTGTGTGTGTGTGTGTGTGTGTGTGTGTGTGTGTGTGTGTGTGTGTGTGTGTGTGTGTGTGGTGTGTCCTCCACAGTAAATGTCACGGTGATGCCAGAGTGATGCAGGGCGCTTACAACGTCTCCTGCCGAGAGACTTTGTCTGTCTCCCCAGACAGGGACGAGGTGAAAAGAAGAGGATTCAACAGCAGTCTGAAGGACAGTGAAGGCCACACCATCAAAGACTGATGACACATTTCAATAAATGGACTCCAACTGCTGTGAAGGTACCCTTGAGTAAGGCAATCTGCCCAGTAGATTGCCTTGCCTAAAGCTTGCCGATATAGAAAATAGTTTCATGGGAAAATTATATTCTGCCTCAATAAATGAAGCATGTTCGTGGTGTTTCCCCTAGAGGGCGGGATGCCCCATATTGTTGTGAGTGAATGCTTGGAGGTGCTTCAGTGTGTCAGAATAAAGCAGGGAGTCTGGAGGTACCTTGGACCAGTCTCCAGTCTTCCACTCGTAACATTTGGAGTGGTCCTCACAGGGCTCCTCGTGGGGGGGGCTGGGACTGAGGGTCACAGACCCCCTGAGGGTTTGTGCAGGTCACTGTGCGACTGTGAACGCCTCGCCCACAGTCCGAGGAACACTGCAGGAGAACATGTCGAGAGAGAGGACACGGTATAATGTCAGGGAAGAACAAGACTGCTCACATTGTCTATCCTTCATTAGGCAGCCCCACCTTGGCTGACCTAAACATACACACTTTCAAATGGTTTAGACTTTTACACATTCTGATCTTTTTATTAACAACATGTGCAATATGGAACACATGCTTCTTGATCTTAGCTTGGCAGCATGCTAACATTTATACAACTGTGCTACTTTGAGAACGGGACTGCGTAACCAAAGGGAACAGTTCTTCACGCTATGCCTTGTTTTAAATGTAACAATCATAGTATAAAAGGGACGTTGAACCTTCCTCAGCCAATACACATCTCCTACGTCTGAACGTGACCTACGTGTTCAAGTGCACCAAAGCATTTACGGCTCAGTTTAACGTCAAATCTATTTCACAGACTTTCCCAAGCTGAAGGGGCTTTCACCAAAAGAATGTCAGGTTACAGAGAGTCTGCTCCGTCTGCGTCTCTGAGCTCCAAATGGCCGTTTCAGGATTCAGACACACCTAACTGAAAAGACCAGTCAGAGCTCAGGTTCTCTGCGTGTGAACGCACACGCTCAACATGGAGCACGGGTCTGCTCCTCAGGCAGAGCTTCTCAACGCACAGCTGAACACTGCACTCAGACATGTTCGTGAGCAATGCAGTCAAATCGTCTTGATTCATGTTTCATTAGGGAGGCCTGCTCGGACGGTTGGATCGGGCTCCAGGAGACCCCTCAGCTCTGAGAGATGTTCTTCATGGGTGCAATGGACTCTATCAGATGCCAAACGAGCGCTGGAAGCAGAGGAGCATCCTAACACAGAGCATCTGTCTCATGCATCGACACTTTCAGCCGATAGGACCAACGTGACCAACAGACCTTTAGGGGCTGTTTGATTTGAATGAGTGTGAGAGGCAGCGCGTCTCGGGTCAGTCTCTTTAGTAACGGGTCATTGTCCTTAAAAAGCCATACATGATTGATCTCTCATGCATGCAGAGGACACTGGAAGCTAGTGGGGGTGTGACTGCATGTACGTACGGGTCCCCACCAGAACACTGCAACGCTTACATGCCAACTTACGTTATAAACTACACATACTATTCCGATGCTTGGATACACGAGCAAACTATATTTGATAAAAAGCAGATATTGCATTTCATGAGCGACCCCTATCCATTGGTCCAGAGCTACAGTTGTTTCACACCAGATGAGCGCAGTGAGGGGACGTACCTGGGCCCACTCTGAGGCCTCCCACACTGAGAGGCAGAGGCGCCCCTCGCAGCCCTGCACGACAGGGGGCTTCCCCCCCTGACAGAACAGGTCTCTGGTGTGGAAGAGGGTGCCATTCTGCAGGTGGTAAACACACGCTACCTCCCTCTGCTGGAGACCTTTACCACACGTGATGGAGCAGGACCCCCAATCCCCTGTCACCCACCTGTGGACGACAGCAGACAGTCTCAGGTCTGCGCAGTGCAACGGACCAAACAGCAGATTGGGTGACGTAAATAAATACACAGGCTCATATGGAGTTATGGCCAGAACTTGCTTTACTTTATTAGTCAGAATAAAATGGATAAGAAATGTAAAAATAAAAGCTAATGGTAAATGTGCCTACATTTACACTCTACGTTTAATCCAGATATACTCTAACAGAGGTAAATAGAGATGCTCATTATAAACTCCCTTTTAAACTTATTATCAAAAGTAAATGATTCATTTTTACAAAATATTCCCGATTCACTTTCTAAATGACAGGATCAGTTAATAGTAGGGTTGGGAACCGAAACTCGGTTCCAGATGAGAACCGATAAGAAAATGCCGGGTACAAAATACACAATTTCGGTTCTGCTTAACGGTTCCTAAACGCGGTAGACCCTGTATTCCACCGGGTCCGTCTGCGCCGCAGGTCCGTCTGACCCCTAGTTTCCAACGGGTCCGTCTGCGGCGTGTTACGGGCGCACCGCGGTTTTGGTCCGGCCTCCTCCGGCGTCATACCCTACCGGGCGCGTTTCACGAGCGTTTCAGAAGCATTACGGAAGCGGAGCGTCGTGCATGCCGGCTCGCAGTTTCAGTTGATTTGAGCATATTTCCTGGACAGACTTTGTACAGACAAAGTTAATAATAATTGTAATATCCCAGTTATAAAGCGACATGAATCAAAGATGTGTTGCTGTATTTTAGTGGTAAAATCATCATAATTATTCTATATATAGGCTATAATGTACATAGTGCCTGTAAACCTGAGGAGAACGCTGGCATTTCTCCTCCTACCTGAACGACTACGGAGGGATAGGGTCTGCAAAATGAGTTTGCGTGTGTATATATATGCTATATATGCTCTGAACGTTCCACTTCCTGCCTGCCCGACATTACCTTACGGCTGCGTCGCGTCGAAAAATAGACTTCAATCCTATGTAGAGCGGAGCCCAGCGGCGAGACGCTTCTGGGACGCTTCTGAGCCGTAACACGGCGCGTCTGGTGGAATAGCACCCATTGACTAGAGTGGCCGCGTCCTTTGCGGACGCCGCGCCGCAGCCGCAACGCGCCGCAGCCGGCCCCGGTGGAAACTAGGGGTGAGCCGCGGGTCCGTCTGCACCGCGGTGACCCGGTGGAATACATAGCGGACTGGCCATCTGTGTGTTCTGGAGAATCACATAACGGCCGGTCGTCAGCGGGCCGTTGATGGCGTTTACAAAAATTAAGGGCGGTGCCGGCCGGCTCCGCCCTTCATTTTTTTAAACGACATCATGTAAGTTGCGGCGACAGAGGTGCACAGTTGCCCCGCAGCGAGGCCCCCCGCCCTCCCGTAGACATTTCACGAGCTCAGTCACTTCATAACACCAAAGATGGATCGCGGTAAACGCTCTGAAGTGAGGCTCCACTACACTAAGAAGAAAGACGAGGCACAGTATAATGCCTGCTAATAGCTTGCCACGTGCACAGCTCAGTTAAAAGAAAGCACAGCTATTGTGCAATACATTTGTATTGCTTGTATTTTTTTACAGCTTAAAAGAATAAATATATTTTTGTTATCTAAATGTTTGACCTCTTTCTTTTACAATTTTGGAATCGAAACGGGGAATCGATAAGAACCGGAATCGATAAGCAGAACCGGAATCGATAAAACCGGAATCGATAAGCAGAACCGGAATCAATACATTTCAGAAGATACCCATCCCTAGTTAATAGTCATTAAGCAACCAGCAGTTACAAAACACTGTGTGTGTGTGTGTGTGTGTGTGGTGTGTGTGTGTGTGTGTGTGTGTGTGTGTGTCTGTCTCACCGGTACTGGCAGTGGTGGGAGTTGCAGAGTCGTATTTGGGGGAGGGGTCTGTTCTCAGGCTGACAGTAGCTATCGTTGACCCTCTCCATGGTTTTATTGAATATCCTCATACAGGAAACCACCGTCCTCCTCTCACCTACACACACACACACACACACACACACACACACACACCCATTCTCACGTTAAAGAAAGCAGTTTTCAGTGAAGCATCATGAGACACAGAGCACTTCACCATCATCATCATCATCATCATCATCATCATCATCATCATCATCATCATCATCATCATCATCAACATTGAAACCACTCACTTCAATTGTTTACAAAGATTATACTTGAGAAGTTAAAGGTGGGGTAGGTAAGTTTGAGAAACCGGCTCGAGATCGCTAGAATTTGAAAATACACAACCGGAGAAAATCTGCCACTTCCTCACAGAGCCCCTCCCCCAACACACACGAACGCGCACATGACCAATGAGGGCACGAGATAAGTGTGTGCCCCGATGGAAGGCTGACAGGCAGGTAGGCCATCAGGTTGGTTGTACTTTTTACAGTATTACGGCTTCTACAGATGAATTTTTCTATGGATTTTTTGTCAAAGCACTTCAGATATTCATTGCTATCGGGATGTTAAGAGCATTCCATGGAGTATAACAAAAAGTGTATCTCGAGCCGGTGTAGGTACCAGATATGTTCGGGGTACCAGATATGTACGGGTGTATTTCCGTCGCATCCGTCATCCGTCATATTCGTCTGCTCACCTCCCTCTGCTCCCAGCGCTCTGCTGCCACACACCGGCCGTCTGCGGAACTGCAGCCGGAGGAACTCGGTACAGCTTGTTATGTGTGTGTACTTGTGCACATAAATAATGTTTGCAGCCGGAGGAACTCGGTACAGCTTGTTATGTGTGTGTATTTGTGCACATAAATAATGTTTCTAATTATTTACAATTACAAAATATATATATTCTGCGTTACTTTAGCCAACACTTTTATAAGGCCACGAGATTAGATAATTACGAAATGTGGAGATAGAATACATATCTTTCAGGTTGTTATTTTGTCATTGTTTAATGTTTTATTTACCTTTTAGTATTTTGATATAGTATCTGAACTTTGGAGAGTAGCTGGGAGACACACGACACATCAAATCACATCTACAGATCAAGACAAAGCGAATGGAAGTACTCCTAGCGTGAACATGTTTGTGAAAACGTGTGCAAAGTCTCCGAAAATCCTAATCATAAGCTCATATTTGAATTCCCCATAAAAAAACACATCATTCAGTAAAAACAAGGCCCCACTGATCATCTGCTCCCTGATCTCTCTGCGAATTGAAAGTACTTATTGCCTGAGATCGCATGCTGTGGCTTTATTAAATGTGCCAAGTGCTAGGACTGTCTTATGGAAGAAAGCTTTTAGATGTGCAGCTCCACTAACTTGGAACAGTCTGCAAAAAGAATGGACAATTACCAAGCTAGTACCACTACGTGTTTTTAAAGCTTGGTTGGATGCTACACAATTAGATGCTGTTGGCACCTGTACATGTGGATAGATATGTTGTGCTGTTGTTTATGTTTTGCCTTTGATGTTATTCCATCCCATTTATCTCAACTCAAGTTAGTATTAAATGCAGACAACTCCAAACTCATGATATTCTCAAATGGCAAAAAGTTAACTTCTTTTCTCCCCAACATTTGTACTGTTCAAGGGACTGACATTTACATTGAAAGGGTCACTACATACACATATCTAGGTTTTATTATTGATCAGAACTTATCTTTCAAATCACACACTGAAAATGTTGTTTTAAAAATTAGGTTTCTCCGTTCAGACAAGGAAACATTTGATCTCTGCAACGTTTTTACCAGTGTTGGATTCAGTATCTGCTTTACATGAATGTCTCTGACCAGTGCCTAAAGAGTTTGGATACTGTGTACCATTGTGCATTGTTTTATTACATATATATTGTGAGTTTGGAATAAATATGCACTTTATGAAAATTATAAGTTGGTTACTGTTAGTAAAAAAACAGTAAGGTTACTACTGGATGTTTGTCACACTTGGATATGTTTTCATTGGACATTCAATTCAATACCTTTATTTATCCAGGTGAAATCCCATTGATATCAATGATGTCTTTTTCAAGGGAGACCTGCAGCAGTAGGTTCCACATGAAGACATACAAACATAAACAACAGAAAAACATATCTATCCACATGTCCAGGTACCAACAGCATCTGAGTGAGTAGCATCCAACCAAGCTTTAAAAACACGTAGTGGTACTAGCTTGGTAATTGTCCATTCTGTTTGCAGACTGTTCCAAGTTAGTGGAGCTGCACATCTAAAAGCTTTCTTCCCTAAGGCAGTCCTAGCACTTGGCACATTTAATAAAACCACAGCATGCGATCTCAGGCAATAAGTACTTTCAATTCGCCGAGAGATCAGGGAGCAGATGATCAGTGGGGCCTTGTTTTTACTGAATGATGTGTTTTTTTATGGGGAATTCAAATATGAGCTTATTTTTAGGATTTTCGGAGACTTTGCACACGTTTTCACAAACATGTTTACGCTAGGAGTACTTCCATTTGCTTCGTCTTGATCTGTAGATGTGATTTGATGTGTCGTGTGTCTCCCAACTCCTCTCCAAAGTTCAGATACTATATCAAAATACTAAAAGGTAAATAAAACATTAAACAATGACAAAATAACAACCTGAAAGATATGTATTCTATCTACACATTTCGTAATTATCTAATCTCGTGGCCTTATAAAAGTGTTGGCTAAAGTAACGCAGAATATATATATATTTTAATTGTAAATAATTAGAAACATTATTTATGTGCACAAGTACACACACATAACAAGCTCTACCGAGTTCCTCCGGCTGCAGTTCCGCAGACGGCCGGTGTGTGGCAGCAGAGCGCTGGGAGCAGAGGGAGGTGAGTAGACGAATATGACGGATGACGGATGCGACGGAAATACACCCGAACATATCTGGTACCCCGAACATATCTGGTACCTACACCGGTTTCTGAAACTTACCTACCCCACCTTTAAAATTGTAGCGGTAGTTAGAACACTCATGAGGAGATTTCATATTGAACAAACTGGATGGATTATGAATCGGCAGATGGAAAATGATGATGATGATGACGACGACGACGACGACGATGGTGATGGCTGTCATGGCTTGAGCTGTCAGATTTTCCGAAACGGGATTTGATTGGCTGGTGCTGGCTACTCCGGCGTCAGAAGTTGAACATTGTTACGGCCCGTCCACACTACAGCGTCGACAACTCCAATCTGCCCATTCACTTTCAATGGGGTGATCAGTGGCGGCAGGTGGAACATATTTTTGGTGGGGCTATTGATAGAGTGAGTAAAAAAATATTTTTTGGGACAAATGACCCCTTAAATTAGGACTTCTGGTGATGTAATGGCGCGTTTCCAGTGCAGCGTGGAGCTCGCTTTAATGCTGCGTTCAGACCGGACGCGATGCGAATATTCGCTTCGCTCTAAACGCTCCTATCGCATCGCTCTAGTCGCTCGAGTTTCACCGCAGCTGTCAGCTGTGTTTACTCGCATCATTCAAACAAGACGCGGGCTCGGGAGCACAACAACATGAACATATTTTACCGTGATTAAATTGTAATACACGTTTCTAAATTATGCCGACGTAACAACACACTGATACCGGTTCGTAAAAACCATGAATGAATGCTTTGACAAGTCTGCAGACAGACGGCAGGCGAAAAACCTTTTAGAATGCTTGTTCCCTGAATGGAGCTTGGCTAAGCTAACGCTAACGTCCACACTCATAACGGCCTACAGACATAAATAAACCAGCGACTGTGTTCTCCATGACACAGACAGTCTGTGGTTTGTACTTGTTTAACTTTTGTCTAGTTTCTGAACAGATCGTATCTGTCCCCGGCTGTTTGAAGAGCAAGCATGTGAAACAAAAGATAGCATTTACCTGTTTGCATCCAGCTAGCCATGTGAGAAGCCTTGTTGATACGTTTTGTCTTTTTCACGAGCCTGCTGTGATATATACAAATCGGGTTGGTCCGGTCAAGGTCTTTAAGTATCAATTTATCTCCCAAACTTCTCCTTTCAAAAGGATTGGAGAGTGGCTCTTGCACGGAATTGGGTGCGGACCGAGATGCGGCGACTCCACCTGCACACCATTCTCATCCAAATACTGCGTCACCTTGGTTACTCACGAGTCTAAAAAACAAATCACGTCAACGCACGTGACCAAAATATTTGACGGCGCTGATTGGCTGAAATTATGTTTCGGCGGCACAGTTTACTATTGAGACTTTTGCAACGTGCTGGTTGCTGCTGTTTCGCTCGGGGGCTCTGCCCCGTAATGATAAACTAATGCCATGGGCAAGGCCAGGCAGGAAACAGGTGACTTATCAGTAACTTTAGACATCGTAACACAATTTTAAACGAGATTGTATTGTAGATTATACATGTTTGTGATACTAATTGTATGATATTTACCTTGTTCATTAAAAATTAAAATATAAAATATATATTTTTTTTAAATATTTTTTTTTAAATATATATTTTTTTATTTTATTTTATTTTTTATTTTTTATTTTGTATCTGGCAAGAGGTGGGGCGGCGCCCCTAGCGCCCCTATGGGCCGGCCGCCACTGGGGGTGACGTCACGTTGCCTCGCTTTTTCGCCAAACTGAATTGTGGGTAGCAGAGCGGTCCGTCTCCACCGGAGACGCCAGAGTAGCCAGCGCCAGCCAATCAAATCCCAGTAGCAAATCACCTGGTTTTGTATGACAAGACCCTCTTCACCTACCGGGATACAAACCGGAGGAACCAGGCATGGAGGGAGGTGGCAGAGACAGTGGGGGAAACTGGTAGGTTTTCGCCTGTTTGGGGAGTTTATATATATATATATATATCTATATATATATCTATATATATATTGCTCCCATAAAATTCCTGGGGTTTTTTGCTTTGTATGTCGGGGGCGGGAGATTCATGTGATTGGTTGTTGGTCGCATTGCTTGAATAAAATCCCCAAGCTCCAGACACGCCCAGCTCCAAGCTTTTTTTGAAGCTGTAGTGTGGACGCTCCGTTAAACTTCTGACGCCGGAGACGGACCGCTCTGCTACCCACAATTCAGTTCGGCGAAAAAGCGAGGCAACGTGACGTCACCCCATTCAAAGTGAATGGGCAGATTGGAGTTGTCGACACTGTAGTGTGGACGGGCCGTCACTGTGCTGTGTGTTCTGGAAACATCCACAGGATCTACTCTAACCCAGCATTAAGAGAGCAGCATACTGATCCAGGAGCACCTGAGCTGCTCTCCTGCAGAGAACTGCAACTTCAAAGTGCTCTTCCCACATCATCACATCTGCATATTGTCATCACTGTGTGTGTGTGTGTGTGTGTGTGTGTGTGTGTGTGTGTGTGTGTGTGTGTGTGTGTGTGTGTCACCGTCACCTCCTCCACACTGCACCGTGCAGTCCTGCCAGCTGCTGTGTGTCCAGATGTACAGGTACTCTGGCTCCCTGTGCTCCTCGCTGCTCCTGTCCTGCGTTGTGTTCAGGGGCAAGGTGTATTCATAGTGGATCCCATAGCTCTGGTCATGGAAGAGCAGCACCTGCAGAGAGGGGTTTAAAGGTCTCCTATTATACGATTTGTAGGCATATATTATAGGTCTCAGATATATACAAATATATCAAAAACATGTCGATTATGTGTTTTGCTCAAAATACCAAACCGATCACCCATTGTAGCCCTGCCTCACCCAGGGTGCACATCACTTGTTTGCCCTGGTTCTCAAAGGAGCACCTGGAGATGTTGCTGGTGCTCCTCCTTCAAATGAAATAAACCGTAACTTTTGAGGGTCTTGACTGTATTTGCCAGACACACGGCACTGAACACACACACAGAGGTGAACACAGAACACACACACAGAGGTGAACACTGAACACACACACTGAGGTGAACACAGAACACACACACTGAGGTGAACACTGAACACACACACTGAGGTGAACACTGAACACACACACTGAGGTGAACACAGAACACACACACTGAGGTGAACACTGAACACACACACTGAGGTGAACACTGAACACACACACTGAGGTGAACACTGAACACACACACAGAGGTGAACACTGAACACACACACAGAGGTGAACACAGAACACACACACTGAGGTGAACACTGAACACACACACTGAGGTGAACACAGAACACACACACTGAGGTGAACACAGAACACACACACTGAGGTGAACACTGAACACACACACTGAGGTGAACACTGAACACACACACTGAGGTGAACACTGAACACACACACAGAGGTGAACACTGAACACACACACAGAGGTGAACACTGAACACACACACTGAGGTGAACACTGAACACACACACTGAGGTGAACACAGAACACACACACTGATGTGAACACAGAACACACACACTGAGGTGAACACTGAACACACACACAGAGGTGAACACTGAACACACACACTGAGGTGAACGCTGAACACACACACTGAGGTGAACACTGAACACACATGCAGAGGTGAACACACACACAGAGGTGAACACTGAACACACACTGAGGTGAACACAGACACACACACTGAGGTGAACACTGAACACACACACTGAGGTGAACACAGCACACACACTGAGGTGAACACTGAACACACACACTGAGGTGAACACTGAACACACACACTGAGGTGAACACTGAACACACACACTGAGGTGAACACAGAACACACACACTGAAGTGAACACAGAACACACACGGAGGTGAACACTGAACACACACACTGAGGTGAACACTGAACACACACACTGAGGTGAACACAGAACACACACACTGAGGTGAACACTGAACACACACACTGAGGTGAACACTGAACACACACACTGAGGTGAACACAGAACACACACACTGAGGTGAACACAGAACACACACTGAGGTGAACACTGAACACACACACTGAGGTGAACACTGAACACACATGCAGAGGTGAACACTGAACACACACACTGAGGTGAACACAGAACACACACTGAGGTGAACACTGAACACACACACTGAGGTGAACACTGAACACACACACTGAGGTGAACACTGAACACACACACACTGAGGTGTGAAACATCTTCTTCTTCCGTTAGCACAGCTAGCACCAGATGCTAATAACAACAGCGCCGGTTCCAGTGCACCCTCCCTCTCTCCCTCCCTTTCTCCCTCGCTCGCTCCCACTCGCAATTTGGCTGTGAGCTGCGGGCGCCAGATAAGCCAACATCCCCCATGTTCATCACTTGCAGCGCCCATCGTAAAGGGCGAATGAAACGTGTAACCGGGTGAAAAGGGTTACATTTACTTAATTATGAATGTTGTTACATCAAGGCCGAAAATTAGGATGAGCCCCAACGGTCAAACATGTTTTTTTCCCTCCACAGATCTGGCGCCCTAGGAGAACATCTATAACGCCAGTGCTACGGGCCGACCCTGAGTTCATATGCAACTCGCAAATATCTTTCTCTCTCTCCTCTCTCCTCTCTTCTCTCTTTTATCTCCCTCTCTCTCAATGTTAGTACGCAAATGCGCCTTTTTTCAAATGACCCGCACCAGCGCACTAGTTATGTGCAGCCCTGCTCATATCCCTCTGTTTCAGCCCTGTTAGAGAAACGCTGATTCTGAGTCTGTTGCTTAAAAATAAATAAATGGAAAAATAGAAAAAGGAGGGGGAGCTCATGCAGGACAATTCTACCAGTAGACACTCAGCTAAATGCTGCCGCGATTAAACGCCAAAAACCACATCAAGGAATATTTCTGAAACAGTATGGAGCTCAAATGCTTTTTCTCCTGCGGGTTTACTACGACGTGAGTTCCTTTTATATCCTGCTTTTCTCACACATGCTCTCTACAGGTTTAACTCTGAGTGTTAGCTCTGCTTGCTAATGTTACACAGACCATATTACTTCCAAAACACGTCGGGCATTGTTACAGTGACATTTCTGATAGGGCGTAAAGCCAGCCCACATTGCCGATATTACGTCATATCGGACCCACATCTGGATCAGCTCCGTTGTTCCCCCGTTTTTAGAGATGAGGGTACGGAGGAAAAGAGAGAGGGTTTTATTTTCTGACACTTGGTGAGTTTCCCTGACGCACCGGGGACACATAGTTATGTAGAAAAGACATACACAATTGCATTTTGCATGATAGGAGACCATTAAATAAAAGTGAAAACTCAAGCACCTTTCCTCACTATACCTGCCTTTGATCTATGTCCGTAGAAGACAGTAGTGAGCTAACTTAGCAAAGTTTCATGTTGTCACAAAGTGGAAAGCAAATCAATACGAGGATTTGATTCGGCCAAGCTGCGTTACCTCACAGCTCCCAGCAGGGGGTCATCACCTTGCTGGGGCCCTGCTCTGTAAGGGCCAACAAGCGCCACCCAGTGCCAGTCTCCTCCCATGGCTGCACCCATCTCCAGTTATAGGGAAGTTAGCAGAGCTTTATTAGCTATTCTTTCAAAAACACAACTAATGTATCGAGTCCACGGATGTGCGGTCAGGGGAGGCGGAGTAAAAATGGATCTTTCTACAACAAAGTCACTGATGTCTTTGTCCAGAAGGATAGGTGAATGGAATTAATGTACAAGTTAAGGTAAGAACATGCAATATATACTCATTTGTGTGAAATAAGCATGTTTATCTGCACTCAACTATAATATGTGAATTGAATAAATAAGTTACCTGTAGACCTAGTGGTGTGTTGTAAAGAATGCTGATATGAAATATGGCCCAGTCAATAAGCTAATCACTGTGAAACGTCCCCGTCTTATTCATGAGGGACAAAACTACTGCTATTTTAAACTAAAAAGAAAAAAGAGTTTAATGTAAATGAAGTGTTGAATTTGTAGAGGGATGGCAGCACATATATGCAATCACTACTGATATAAATACATGGAAACTATAGGTTACTTACGTAACCCCATTGCTCAGAGTAACATGAAGTGAGATGTCTCACTATGGGATGCGCCTCATCGCGGAGCAAACAGAAGCATCAATCTCATTACGCCAATCCTGATTGGCTGGTGATCTTGACGTCAGCGTCAGGGGAAATCACCCCTATAAGTAGCCTGCGCCACGACGCATGCGTCATTCAAAATAAGCACCTCTTCTCGCTTCACCATAGCAAGGAGGGCCGTCTGGTGAGACATCTCACTTCATGTTACTCTGAGCCCTGGGGTTACGTAAGTAACCTATAGTTCTCATTCATAACACTCCGTTCGATGTCTCACTATGGGATATTGTAGCTCCCGTATTGCCAGACGAGCTTATCTCGAAGATCACCGATCAACCAGAATTTAACAGGTGGAGTCCCGACTCAACAAGGTGCCCAGCACTGCTCGGGCCACGCTTGGAGCGGAGACTTCTAGCCTGTAAAAGCGGACAAAAGTGAGCGGCGAGGACCAGCTCGCCGCTGCACAGATGTCTTGGATGGAAACACCCTTGAACAAAGCCCAGGATGTAGCCAGGCCCTGAGTCGAGTGAGCCCGCAGACCCGAAGGTGCTTGCAGATTCTGACTCGTATAGGCCAAAGCAATCGCCTCCACGATCCAGTGGGAGAGCCGTTGCTTAGTAACAGGCTTGTCCTTGTGAGGGTTAGCCCAGGACACGAAGAGTTGGTCATTAAGACGAAGCTCTTTTGATCTGTCCATATATGTGTGCAAAGCCCGGACTGGACACAACAGATCCTGCTGCTGCTCCCCGGAGGAAACCAGCTGCGGAGGAAATGCCTCAATGTCAATCGGGGTACACGAACCAACCACCTTTGGTGTAAAGGCAGGGTTGGGTTTCAACAACACTCTCGTTTGCCCTGGGGCAAACTGAGTGCATGAGGGATGTACAGACAGTGCATGGATATCACTGACCCGCTTGGCGGATGCCAGGGCCGGTAACAGCACTGTCTTGAGTGACAGATGTTTCATGTCAGCTCCCTCCAGGGGTTCAAATGGGGTAATTTTGAGCCCATTTAAAACCACTGCCAGGTCCCATAAGGGCACCAGCGACCTGGAGACAGGGAGGAGCCTGCGCGCTCCCTTCATAAAACGGCAGACCAAAGGGTGTTGGCTAGCCGTCTTACCCTCAAAGCCCACATGGCATGCAGCAATAGCAGCCAGGTACACCTTGATCATGGAAAAAGCTCTGTGTTTATCGATCAAGTCCTGTAGGAATGATAAAATCACCCCGACAGGACATTGAAAAGAGATGTGTCCTTCTTGAAGGCACCACTCCTCAAACACCCTCCACTTACAGTCGTAAAGAGACCTGGTGGAGGAAGCTCTCTCACTCTGAATCGTGTTTATCACCTTCTGAGGGAGTCCCACTGTATTCAGATTGTACCACTCACGGGTCAGGCCCATAGTGCCCCGCGCTCTGGACGTGGGTGAAGGATCGCCCTCCCCGCCTGAGACAATCTGTCCCTGCGTGGTGGGGGCTGCCATAACTGCCCGCACAACAGCTGATATATCTACGCCAGCCCGTACATTGCGGGCTAGGGTGGAAACATCAGAGTAAGTGTGTGGCGTTGCTCCTTCACTATGGCCAGAGTTGGGGGTGGGAACACGCACAGAGGACCCGGAGGTCGATCGTGTATGAGTGCGTCCACGCCTAACAGTGCGTTTAAATCGTGCATTAAAGAGAACAGCTGTCATTGAGCATTTTCTCCTTTTGCGAACAGACTTAACGCGGCTCCGCCGTAACGCACCCACAGCGGACTCCCGATCCTTGGATGAGGAGTCCAGTCTGCATAGAGTGGTGCACCTCTGGACAGTAGTTCTGTCCCGAGGTGCATAACTCCCGGTACCTGTGTCACTCTCAGAGAGAGGAGACGTCTGCCGCTCCAAAGGATCAGTTTGTGTGCCAGTGTGTGTGACTGGAGACAACGTAAACTCCCCTGGCGGTTCATACACGATATTGTGTTGTCTGTCCTCACGAGGACGTGGTGTCCTCTGAGAGAAGGCAGGAAGCGTTTTTGGGTGGGGAACACCGCTAAAAGCTCCGGGTAGTTTACGTGTGCCCGCTGGAGGTCTCTGCTCTAGGGACCTCTCACCGGGCGACCTTCGTAAATCAGCCTGTCTGACCTGCGTCCGTGGTGACCACCTTCCGTGAAAGGACAGCACCCGTAGGCGCGTCCCGCACTAGAAAAGTCGGGTGTAGTACCACGACGCATTACATAATAACCAAAACTCTCTGGGTTCGTGTCTCCGGCCAGTACTAAATAAATCCAAAAACATTATACATGATCACTTTAGAACAATAGAATCATGTTAAAATCAAGGTGTTGTTTCCCAGGCCTGGGAGCAAGCCTTAATATATCTCTGTCTGCTTTGCAATGGAACTCCATTTGGAGGTCAGCTATGTTCTCTTCTAAATGTGTAAGATTCAGGATCATACAGTTTAAAAGGCTCAATAGAGCGTACATCACCCCTGTTACAAAATCCAAGATGGACAATAAACACAGAGACTTATGCTGGCATGAATGTGGCAAGCGAGGTGCACTGTTGCACCTACTTTGGGAATGCCCAGCGGTAAAAACACTTTGGTCAGAAGTAGGGGTGTAACGGTTCACAAACATTTCGATACGTACCCGGGTTTTTTGGTCACGGTTCGGTTCGGTACATTTTCGGTTTTTCACAAAACAAAACATATATTTTTTTTAGGGCTGTCAATTTAACGCGTTAATAACGCGTTAAATTGAATGCCACTAATTATTTTAACGTGATTAACGCATGTGTATTTTTTTCCTCGGCTGCCCCGTAGTTTCAGAGTTTAAAATACCATCTACAAACTGATGCTGACGGCCCCGCTCCTGCCGCCCACTTGTGGCAGACCACACTTCCACGCTCACCGGCAGGCACCGACTGGCCATCTGGAGGACCGGGAGGGTGTGTGTATGTGTGGCCCGAGCGAGCAAGAGAGAGACCTTAGTGCATTGTTGTTGTTAGCATCTGGTGCTAGCTAGCTGTGCTAACGGATAGAAGGAGCTGTTTAAATGAAAACAGAGGAGCGACATTTCGCCACAACTGCGCCGAGCACTTGACTTGATGCAGGAAGCAGACAGCGGGACATTGTAGGAGAAGTCAGCACACTCAGCAACATGATTGCAGTGTCCAGGCAGCTCCCGTTCGAGCATATGCCTTGAGCTGCACATAGCTCCAACGATCCAACACACACACACACACACACACACACACACACACACACACACACACACACACACACACACACACACACACTGTATTGTATTATTGTATGAGAGAGGTTCCAGGTTGTTGTTTAATATTCATGAGAATTGTTGTCATTGTTCAAATGATAATAAACATTAGCATAAAGCATATTTGTCCACTCATATGTTGATAAGAGTATTAAAAACTAGAAAAATATTCCTCTAAGGTACATTTAGAACAGATTAAAAATGTGCGATTAATCGCGATTAACTATTTTAATCGACTGACAGCCCTAATTTTTTTATTTATTATTATTAAACTGTGAATAATGTATTCACTCAAATAAATACAAAATATAATAAAATGAACATTAAGGTGCAGCATTTCGATGAACTGAATTTATTTGTATTTGAACTGTACTAGTACCTAAGCAGCCACTTTGACATTAGGACTTGCTTGTCATTGTGTTTTCATGTTGTTTAAAGAAAGATGAACTTGTCCACATTGCTTGCTGAAAGGGCAGATATGCTGGCACTAGCAATGTCTCCTGCTGTGGAGAACACCCTCTCTAGGGACAGAGGTCGTAGCAGATACAGCCAGGTAGCGCTTTGCTACCATGGCAACATAAGGATATTTGCCGTTTGTAATAGCTCTGACTCGGTCTGAACTTGTTGCGAGTGGTGGAGGCTTAAATGCTAGCGGGAGTTGGGTTTGCACTTCAGTCTTTTTTCTTTTGGTACCGGTGATATTCACGTTCGGGTGATGCCTTTTCAAATGAGTGTGCAAGTATGATGTATTGCCAGCCGCGTATGTTAGTTGAACAATGCCGACAAACAGCTTTGGTTCGGTCCACCTGTCTTTGTCCGTCATCCTTGCTCGTAACTGCGAAACCAAAATGTCAGCACCTGAGATAACTTCCAAAAAGTTGTTCACGTTTTCAATTTTTTACGTTTAACGTTGTATTAGTTCGGTACACTTCGGTACACACGGGTACCGAACCGAAGGGCCCGTACCGAATAATTTCGGTACGTGTACCGTTACACCCCGAGTCAGAAGTAATATCCTTAATGTCTGAATCTTAAAAAGTTAATTTCCCTACATGTCCCATTGCATGCTGGGTCTCAAGCCAGATGGCAATGTTGCAAGGACCGCCGATCGGCTCTGGACATTGGGCTGTTTAGCCACAAAAAGACTCATCCTACTAAACTGGAAGGAACGCAAACCAGCCGGCTTCACTAGGGACTCGTGGCTGAGGGAGCATCTGGACCTGCTGAACACGGAGCGTGCAGCTTCTCTGCTGGGGGGCTTTGAGGGGAGACAGGAGGATTGCGGTTCACTGTCCGCAGCTCTCCTATCTGACCCTGTCAATATGGCATCTCCTGTGTAATGTCCTGTGTATGTCACAATCAGCTGTCGTAGGAGGTCATCCTTGCATCCCCCCCCCCGTTACGTTTTGTTTAGTTGTTTGTTGTTACGTGTTTTGTTGTTTTTTCTGTTATCTGGAGCAATGTCTGTTTATTTTATAACTGAAAAAAAAGATATATAAAAAAAAGATGTTGTTTCAAATAATTGATCGAATTAGTAAATAGTCATGTAATAAGTGGGATATTTTGCAGCGACCCGGTCATTATAGTGGGAATAATCCCTTCAGGGGGGGTCAAGGCTCCTCCGTCAGGTTCTTCTCCTGATGATAACGACCTGCTCATAGATATCATCCCTGACATTCTGAGAAGAGAGACGCTGGTGTTTACCATCAGGTGTAGGGGGCCCTTGGTGGGTCCCTTGGCAGACATTTTCTCCCAGAGGCCCCTCCTGACGTAGCGCACCGTGGTCCCTGCCAGCTGGAACTCTCCCGGCAGCTCGATCTTCCAGTCGCTGTTGATGGACCTCTGACTGGAGTCCTTCAGCGCTGGGAGGGGGACAGGGGGGGTCAGAAACAGCACTTTTAACATGTGTTCATTTCAGGATAATGTCCTTTCTGCCCATCGTTACAACATGTACCAGACACTGATGTGTGCACAGTACACTTCCTGTTTATTTGAGGGATTCCCGTTATGAAAAGTGGTTCTGTTAACACTGGAGGTTCAACAGTCACGGATTTCTACTTATTGGCATTTCATTAAAGGTTTTACTTACTGCATTGATTCTGATTCATGTAAAGGATACCCCAGATTTTGGACTGATTTTTTGAGGAAAAAGTACAAAGTGTGTATGTTTTCCATACATCTATCCAGATAAGATACAAATGAACAAGAAGTCATTTAAATGCATAGTATTTATACTAAAGTCGTTTTTGTTGACACAACAGCAACTGCCAAATGTTCACAAAGAAACATCAGCAATTCAGGAAGTTAGTTCTCCTTTCATATTTGACAGACAGCTTTGCAACTTTTCCTCTGATATAACATATTCGGTTGATTTTCATACATCATTTTCAACTACTTGTTTATATGGTGAGCATGGTGGATAGACACCTAAGCTCTGTGCTATGATTAAAGGCAGTGGTTAATATCTATATTATTGTATTCCCAGGCAGTGATGCTGTGCATTTTTCTACAGCCATTACATTTTGCAATCAACATTTCCTTTATAATACCAAGTTAAAACAAAAGCATGACTTATTGCCACCCTATAACACAGGCATCATTACCCAGGAAGCTGTGTGAGGGTCTGTCCTCGACAACTTTGATCCTCCGGGCTCCTGCAGGGATCACCACAGCTTCGATGTAGCCTGATGGAGGGAGAGCAGCAGGAGGTTAAACCTGAGTGTACACAGATGCTGGGTGCTGGAACCTGAAGGCACCGTCTGACCTCTGGAGACAGATTCAGAGAAACCAAGGAGACAACACGGCTGGTGACCTGTGTCTGGATCAGAGACGCTCCACCATCTTTACAACTGAATTCAAAACGGGAATCAATATATTGAGTTGTATGTCAAATGTTTCTCTCCTTATTCGAGTCTTAATTACACATTCATTGGAATACTGCTCTTTGTGTCCATCCAGTAGGTAAGAAAATGCCTCTGATCCCGCTTTTATTTTGAAAGTAGAAGGAAGGGTTCATTAGAAGGGTCGGGTTAAACCAGGAAGACACAACCTTGAGGAAAACAGAATCATATAAGTACATCAGGTTTCATAGAGCCAATCGTTTCAAGTGCTACTCAACTGGCTTTAGGTAAGCCAGTCCTTTATTAGTATGTAAGTGCTCTATTAGCAGTTCTTTGTTAGTAATTCTATCGCTCGAGGTGGAGTCGAAAGAGATGAGTTTTCAGTCTGGAAGGTGTGTAAGCTATCTGCTGTCCTGATGTCAATGGGGAGCTCATTCCACCATTTTGGAGCCAGGATAGTAAACCCACGTGTTTCTGCTGATGGGAACTTGGGTCCCCTTAGCAGCGAGGGTGCAGCGAGCCGTTTGGCTGATGCAGAGCGGAGTGCACGTGCTGGGGTGTACGGTTTAACCATGTCCTGGATGTAGGAAGGGCCAGATCCATTCGCAGCATGGTACGCAAGTACCAGTGTCTTCAAGTGGATTCTAGCAGGAAGCCAGTGGAGGGAGCGGAGGAGCGGAGTGGTGTGGGAACATGTAGGAAGGTTGAAGACCAGACGAGCCGCTGCATTCTGGATGAGCTGCAGAGGTCGGATGGCACATGCAGGTAGACCAGCCAGGAGGGAGTTGCAGTAGTCTAGGCGTGAGGTGACGAGAGCCTGGACCAGAACCTGCGTGGCTTTCTGGGTCAGCTGGGGACGCATCCTCCTGATGTTGTAAAGTGTGTATCTGCAGCAGCGGGTTGGAGCAGCGATGTTTGCAGTGAAGGACAGGTTGTTATCTAGGGTCACACCCAGAGTCCTTGCAGTCTGAGTCGGGGAAACAACAGAGGGGCCGATGTTGATAGTCAGGTCAAGAGAGGGACAATCTTTTCCCGGAAGGAAAAGCACTTCATGATGTACATGCAGACGCAACTACCACAAATGTTCAAAGGTTTGGAGAGAAATGTAGGTCCCTTTGCCCCTAAAGACACTGTTCACTATAGTTTACAGTAAATAAGGGCTATTTGCAATGATTACTCTTCATTTTAAATATAAAATATCAGAGATATCGACAATCTCATACATGCATCAATTAAGCAACTGCACTCTCTGAATTTGTAACACCACCTGACAGCTCCCCCAAACACCCCCCCTTTGGGATTTAGGCCCTAACACACACTATTCTAATGTACTGTTCATCTCTGCTTCACAAACAGCCACCAGCCCATGTAACATGTTGAACACTACCTCACTGCACGACCTCACTGCATTACCTCACCGCACTACCTCGCTACACTACCTCACTGCACTACCTCACTACACTACCTCACTGCACTACCTCACTGCACTACCTCACTGCATTACCTCACTGCATTACCTCGCTGCACTACCTCGCTACATTACCTCACTGCACTACCTCACTGCACTACCTCACTACACTACCTCACTGCACTACCTCACTGCACTACCCCACTGCACTACCCCACTGCACTACCTCACTGCACTACCTCACTACATTACCCCACTGCACTACCTCACTGCACTACCTCACTACATTACCTCACTGCACTACCTCACTACACTACCTCACTACACTACCTCACTACACTACCTCACTGCACTACCTCACTACACTACCTCACTGCACTACCTCACTGCACTACCCCACTGCACTACCTCACTGCACTACCTCACTACACTACCTCACTGCACTACCTCACTGCACTACCCCACTGCACTACCCCACTGCACTACCTCACTGCACTACCTCACTGCACTACCTCACTGCACTACCTCACTACACTACCTCACTACACTACCTCACTGCACTACCTCACTACACTACCTCACTGCACTACCTCACTGCACTACCCCACTGCACTACCTCACTGCATTACCTCACTGCACTACCTCACTACATTACCTCACTGCACTACCTCACTGCACTACCTCACTGCACTACCTCACTGCCAACTATTGTAGCAGTGTTAAGGGTTAGACTATTGATATTGTAAGTATAAAGCAACAGGGCTTTATTGGATTCTAAAGGACCATTACTCATTTGTGTTTGTTTGTTTCACTTCACTCACCATTATTTATTTATTTTTTATTTGGTCATTTTCATCAATTAGAAGAAAATCAGTTGTTTGCATTGTAATGTAATTATTCATTCTGGATTAAATGTACATATAAGTGAAATGCAGAGGTGAGCTGCTTTGTACCCAGTAAACAATGCCCAAGTAATTCACACGTAGAAACACCACATGACTTCATACTTACCAAAACATCCTCTGAGCCTAAAGCACATACACACAATGTGAGGAAACATCTGACTGACACACACTTGTGGGTGATATCAAACACACCGACATGACAACAGCAACCATTTTGCCAAATGAACTCAAAGGATGAAATGCAAATCACTCGTACTATTATCCTCCACCATACAGTATGTCCTGTTTTCACCACACATCAGGACCAGCTCATCGGCCTCTTGTTGTGCTTGAACACAATACAAAGGTATGCTAAGAACTTCTTGACTGCAAGGCACAGTCAAGAAGTTGCCCCTTTATCACAAACAAGTGAAAATGAACACATTTCATTAATCATTGTGACTTTATCAGTTATGCTAACTTTGTAGAGGTTTGTTAAAACAAGGATTTAGGCAAACAGGCTTTAAAACAGTGAGCACAGAAAGTAGCCTGAACAGCCATCACGGCGAGCTGCATGGAGATCTTTGTCTAAATCCTGCTTTCCCAAAACCTCAACAACAATTTGATGCCAAAGGTCTTTTAATGAAGGCATCTAAATATAATATCGCCACTTCAACTAGAACCTACATCATGTTTCTGTAAATGTTTTATATATACAGTTTATATACTGTTTAAATAGCAAATTGTATTAAATAAATGGTATTGTATTAAGTATAAACATGTGACATCTGAAAACGTACTATCAATGAGGGAATCCGGTCTATTACGTAACTCTTCTATGTGATTAGTTCATGGAGAGGAAATAAACACTGTTTGCATTTCAATACGTTGAGTTCATGACATCCTGTGAGCCGTGCTGAAAGTGATCAGCGGGTGATCCACCCTCAGCCACCTGTGCACCTCTGCTTAGACACACACTGCTCACCTGGGTTTACAAGCAGCACATGTGAAGAAGCCAAATGTCAACATTTGACGTTTTATACAAAACTGTAAATGTCAAACTGTGCACTGTGTATTTCAGATGATTGTTTCCCCTCCCCCGACACCTCTCCAATTGGAAGCGTGGCAGGGAGGAGGAAACAACCTACTGAATGGAATGCGTCCCTGGCATACCTCACAGTGGTGTTATGGGTAACAGGGTCAAACAGCTGCTTATGTAACTGAGAGAAACACTTGGGCACAGCTCTGGGTTCAGCCATCACGCAGGTGGATACCCTCCTCCACTGCCTCGTGGTGACTGGAGGACGAGACAGCAGCCTGTGCATGCATGTGTGCGTACACACACACACACACACACACACACACACACACACACACACACACACACACACACACACACACACACACACATACACACACTCACTCACACACACACACACACACACTCTCACTCACACACACTCACACACACGCACACTCACTCACACACACACACACACTCTCACTCACACTCACTCACACACACACACACACACACACACACACACACACACACACACACACACTCTCACTCTCACACACACACACACTCACACACTCACACACATGCACTGACACACACACGCACACACACTCACACACACACACTGACACACTCACACACACACACACACACACACACACACACTCACACATTCACACACATACACACACACACGCGCGCACACACACACACACACACACACACACACACACTCACACACACTCACGCACACACACACACTCACATACACACACGCACACACACACTCACACGCTCACACGCACACACACACACACACACACACATACACACACACTCACACACACTCACACACACACTCACACACATACACTGACACACACACACTGACACACACGCACACCCACACACTCCCATCATGTGATGATCCCTTCCTGAGGAGTGACTGCTGCAGGATGTGTCTGATGACTCATGCATCACATGTCCATGATCACTGATGCCACACCACATGAATACAGACTGGGTGCAGAGGAGATGTGTCCAGACGATATGGATCTGCTCGCCCTGTTCCAAAGGCGTTGGTACTCAGGGGAAGAATGACATGCTTCAGAGCTCGTGTGGAGTCACAGCACACTCGCCAACCGTCACGAGGTCACTGCCCTCTCCCGGTTTCCACCTGGGTCAGATTTCTCCCGATTTCTGATAGAATATCACATGTATCATGTCCGCAGTGGATGTTAACCTGATCCCTGATGTGTTATACAAAAAGGCTTTAAAGGTCCCAAGTCATGCTTTTCCGGTTCTGACCCGTCCCCTTGAGTTCTGTAGCTCCTGCATGTAGACGGTCTGCAGAGTCACAACCCTCAGAGTGCACCCTGCAGCGAGTAACACTCTCACACAGAGAAGACCTGTCTGCTGCCCAGAACGCCTCGTTGGACATTTCTGTTTTTCAATTTGTTCCCGGAACCAAAATGGACCAATCCGCGGAGCTCCTCGCGCACCAGGAGAGGTGGGGAGCTTTAGCGCACATTTTCAACTAACAGTTGAAAAAACTAGCTGTATCGCCGACCCGGAAACTACACCAGTAAGCCAGATCATTGAGCATCGAGCCTCGCAACGTCCCGACCAATCAGAGCACACTGGGCTCACAGGGGGGGGGCAGGAGCTCCAACAGGCCGTGTAGGACAGAGAGTGAACACACAGACTGTACAGAGAGGCTGTGAGGAACCAATGTGAGTGTGGAACATTGAACAATGTGAAAGTATTCTAGTAGAGCTCAACAATGGAAACATGATCAGTAGAAACGACATGGGACCTTTAACATGGAGAAAGAACATATACACACACATACTCACACACTCACACACTCACCCATTCCCTTGGTGTGGTTGAAGTCTCCTCTCACGATGGTACAGGAGCGCCCGTCCCCGTTACAAACCCCACAGCGGTCCTCTTTGGCCGAGGAGCTGATGATGCTGTCACAGCCGATCCTCTGGCAGAGCAGACAGAGGGAAACATCGTGAAGGAAAGGAGCGACAGCAGCTTTCAACATGCCCAGGCGTGTAACACTTCGCCTCATTCCGGTGTTGGTGGCGTGTGTGTGCGAGACCAGAGATGGAGTTCATCGAGCGCTTTCACACGAGGATAAGTGTTACTTCACAGTTTTACCACAAACTCTCTTTTCTTCACTTAGAAAATGATCTTTTGAATTGACAAACATCAGATGTGTAAGAGGGTTACTCTCACGCATCTGGCGTGTGACACACACTTCACTCTCACGCTCTCACGCGCTGCCCCAACTATTCTCACGCCAAGAACAAGACGAACCGGCGATCGATTTGGTTAGTTATTTACAACGTGGAGTTGACAGCTGCTCAAGCTGTGGATCCGCCCCCACCACTCTTAACAACGCTAACGGAGAGCAGAGCAGTGGGAGCCGACCCGTGTTGCGCATGCGCAGATCTGAGATCCAGTAGAAAGGTTTGGAGTAAGTCTGTGGATGTGTGTGTGTGTGTGTTCCATGTATAGGCCTCACGATAATTAATTTAGTTGGATACATTTTCCCGGAAATTATTGCGATAAGCGATAATATTGTCGGCACCGTTGTGTGACCATGTGAGACCCCTGACATCATGTCGTGGGCTCAGACAGTCTCATAATACACACGTGCACACAGACGGATCCACACAAATGTGTTCCGTTTCATATCCTACGTGTAAATAAAATCAAAACACAGAAAAAAGTCTTACAGGTGTATTTTTGATCCTCATTATTTGTTTTCCGTTTAAAACCTCTGCACCTACAACACAAGCCGCTCTCTGTGCACGGATCGCTGTGCATTCGTGTGTGGGTTTTGGAGACTCCCCTGACGCTCAGCCGATTCGTACTTGTAATTTTTCTATCTATAGCCAATCAGATGTCTCCTTCATTCTAAGCCAATCACATGAGCGCGCCCTCACGAGGGTAGATTTCTTGCGTTCATGACGTATCGCTTCATGTAGCATTTTGCGCAGTCCGGAGCTGACAGCTCCATGGAGCCTGATCTCAGGACACCTCCACTCTCTGTACAGCGCCACTTTCCGAACAGGAAATGCACGCAAATACAATTATTTATATTATTAAGGTACAGCGCCACTTTCCGGACCCTTGATGAATGCTTGTGTACACAAACACGTGTTTAAATGTGTGTTTCCTGTGTGGCGAATACAGCTGCTTTATTGATGTCTGTCTGAAGTTGTTGTGAGTGTGGAGGGAGCAGCTAGGTTAGCTTAGCCTGATCGATCAGTGCACTACGAAGCCAGTGCTCGACAGTGAACTGTCAACGGGGGGAGCCCCGCCGGTCATTATCGGCTCTCAATAGTTTGATCGGTGCTCTCTATAAAGGCCGACCAGGAGAGCTGGATCTGATCTATATGGACATAACCGCGAGTGAAGTGTAACCGGACGAGAGAGAGATCAGATCAGCTGCTGAGTCTGACGGAGACAGCTGCTCTGCATAATCACCTGAAGCCCCGCCCTCTGTTCAGCGAGCTGACCGGACAGCGCAAAATGTGTACATGAAGCGCTACGTCATGAACGCAATAAATCATACCCTCGTGGGGCGCGCTCATGTGATTGGCTAGAACAAATTAGAAGTACGAATCGGCTGAGTGTCAGGGGAGTCTCAAAGAGCCCACACACGAATGCACCGCGATCCGTGCACAGCGATCCGTGCACAGAGAGCGGGTTGTGTTGCAGGTGCAGAGGTTTGAAACGGAAAACTAATGTGTCCATCCATCCGTCTTCTCCCGCTTCTCCGTGGTCGGGTCGCGGGGGTAGCAGTTCCAGCAGAGAGCCCCAAACTTTCTTTCCCCTGATTTCCTTTTTCCTTTTCACTAATATGTGAGGATCAAAAATACACATGTAAGACTTTTCCTGTGTTTGGATTTTATTTACATGTTTATGAAACGGAACACAAGTGTGTGCTTTGAAAAACACAAGTGTGGATCCTTCTGTGTGCATGTGGGTATTATGAGACTGTTCTGAGTCCATAGAATGTTAATATATAATAATAATTGAAGTACATCCTTTCAAACTGCTCGTCACATCCTCATGTAAATGGCAATTTATCGAGTACATTATTATTTATCGTACGATAAGTC
Source organism: Champsocephalus esox (assembly GCA_036324585.1). Taxonomy (NCBI): domain Eukaryota; kingdom Metazoa; phylum Chordata; class Actinopteri; order Perciformes; family Channichthyidae; genus Champsocephalus; species Champsocephalus esox. The sequence continues at coordinate 56,151,661 of CM070479.1, read as the reverse complement.
AATGAATTGCTTATCGCGACAGGCACAATAAAGCAGTGGAAACAAACGTGTTTGACTTTCATTAGTGAATGAAACGTTGTGCCCTTTGTGTCTGAGTCCAATATTGTGTATTTGTATATATTGTATATATCCTATATATATGCTAAGGTCCCGCTGCTGACACGATAGCAGTCATTTAGTGCGCATGTGTGTAATCAAACCCATGATATCAAGATCTCGCTCCAGCCAGGAACCCAACGTTACCCCGGTGTAATTCATGGCACGATCCAAAGATCTTTTCTCTCTCGCCTTGACAACAATAAATATTTTTTCCAAAATAAGGTCCCATGGAGGTCCACCGGAAAGGGAGGGGCTTCGGCTCTCTCTTCAGTCAACATCCAGCTAAAAGTGCTTAGGCAGATGAAGCTGAAGAAACATGGGACCTTTAGGTGAATATAATATATATATCATTTGTGATATTTAAGCTTTCACTAGAGCTTTCAGTTGACTTGCGGCATGGACTGCCCGGCTGAGCCGCAAACATGGTTTTAAAATGTCTCCGATGACACCGTGCTCGGCGGAGGAGTGCAGCCTGGCTGTGGGGGCCTTGGGGGGCACGGCAGCATCAGGTCTGCGGCTCGGGTGATGTGTGTGGACACGGAGGGGAAAGCGAACAAGGTGGTGGAGCCCGGGACCGTTGTTAACGACACGTTCATTTCCGCGTCTCCACTAACCACCCGTGCTACAAGGGTAATGATCTCAAATATCCCGCCGTTCATACGGGATGACTTCCTGGTGAGAGAGCTGTCTAAGCACGGGAAGACAAGGGCCCTTTCTCATTTCATCAAGTCCCCCTCCTCGACTCCTCGGTCCTCCGGTAGTGACCCGGAAATGAATTTCAGCGCGCCATGTTGAAGGACGTCTCATTTCTCTAAATGCACGTCGAGGACCGGGGATCGAGCGTCGAGGAGCCTCTCTGGAGGAGCTATAACCGAGGAGACACTGATGGGTCCTCCACGGCTCCTTCGTGGATGCATTTCCGGGAACAGAGATGTTTCAAAGAGTCGTGACGCACGGCCGCACTGATCTCAGCCAATCACAGCTCTGCATGAATCCCCTGGATATTATTTTAGAAACTGCTTTCATCGCGACGCGATGTTTCCAGAGAGAGTGCTCATAGAGCATGCGCAGTTGTATTGTTATGCCCAATTACATCACGGACTGACACAGAAGTTGTAGTACCACCGTTTGACCACTTCAATATCCAGCGCACTTTCCTGGGTGCTTGGCCCTCAAGGATGTGACAGTCGCCATTTTTAGCTAGCAACGAGGCATGGTGCATGTTGCCGCACTTGGCATTGGAACACACGTATGCACTCAAAGCACGCACACGCAGAAGTACGCGCAGAAGTACACGCAGAAGCACACGCAGAAGCACACGCAGAAGTACACGCAGAAGTACACGCAGAAGTACACGCAGACACAGCTGTGTCTCAGTGCAGGAGAGCAGGCCGCAGGAAGTCTGATCACATCTGGTGACAGGATTCTGAAGGAGTGGGTGTGGGTGTGTGTGTGAGTGTGTGTGTGTGTGTGTGTGTGTGTGTGTGTGTGTGTGTGTGTGTGTGTGTGTGAGTGTGTACCTGACACCTTCCGTTCACACACAGGTCAGCTTCATAGGGGCCACAGGGGGTCCCGTCCATCACTCTGTCAGACACCAGGACGGGGACATCTCGGCCCAGAGGGCTGCAGAACAACACACAGGGCTTATCTGCACGCACGCACGCACACACACACACACACACACACACACACACACGCACACTCACGCACACACACACACACACACGCACACACACGCACACACGCACGCACACACACACACACACACGCATGTACACATGCACACACGCACACACACGCACGCACACACACACACACGCACGCACACGCACACGCACGCACACACACACACGCGCACACACACGCACACACGCACGCACACACACACACACAAGCATGTGGTTAGTATAACTGCAAGTGTAATACAAGGCACGATAACAAAGGATGCGGATCCATCCGGTGCTATTCAGAAACACAGAACACTTGGTTTATGAATGAGCTCCTGCCTGTCATTCACTTGACATCTGAAAGTAGCAGCCTGCGGAGGTCACGTGCGGTCAGCTACGATGACTATCCACACAGAGACGTCTGTGACAGCTGTCGGGAACACTGCGTCAGTGAGGCAGCACCTGATTGGTGGAGACCAGAGGCAAACAGTGATCCCTGTGCTATGACAGGTCTATGACAGGTAGGATACTAAACCATGACACCTTTGAAAGAAGTTACATGATTAGACAAGAGGAAAGGAATCAAGCATCTAACATGGTGTTACCATCACCGTATAGGCGACGCCGCATGATGTGCACAAGCAAACATTGTCCTGCGTAGGGTCGGTGCGTGGACAGATGGAGCGGAGACGTCTCTGTTCAGAGCTTTGCACACCGCTCTCTACGGCACACTTGTGGTCAAACTAAGAAAAGCAAGTTTGCGGAAACTTCAAGGAGCTCATAAGGATGCCATGAGAATATTGCTGAGGAGACCTCGATGGTGGAGTGCAGGTGAGATGCGTGAGGCTGCAGGAGTCAGTACTGCACAGGCCGCTCAATGACGGATAATGAAATCCTCTTATGGAACATAAGGCTTAGTGCTACATGAGTGCACGCTCCAATCACAGCTGTGCACACATTGGTATAGCTGTCTCTTTGTAGGACACTGATTTAGATTATTCTTAAACTCTGAATGATGTGTATGCTGTGTTTGTAATGTATTATATGCAATGCCTCGTCTTTGATCTGGACCTGAGTCTGTAATCAAGTGTTCATGCATTCACTGTGTGACGGAGCGTGAGGAGAACGTGCCGCTGAGTAGGATTCAGTCCTTTGAGGATGGACTCGTGCAGCGAAGAGTGCTTCAAGCTGACCGTAAACCCGTATCTCCGCTCTGATGAAAACTATCATCTTCACGGTGTCAGCCATGGTTGTTGGTCAGCATCACGTTCATGGTATGGTCTGCTCGCTCACGGAGGCGCTCACAGGCCGACCTGGCCTCTGGGCAGGTGTTCTACTGGAGGAGCCTTTGATTTGAGAGCAGTGCACACACAGGGTAAGCATGCTGTGATCCTCTAGGAGTGGACACACGGGGTAAGCATGCTGTGATCCTCTAGGAGTGGACACACGGGGTAAGCATGCTGTGATCCTCTAGGAGTGGACACACAGGGTAAGCATGCTGTGATCCTCTAGGAGTGGACACACGGGGTAAGCATGCTGTGATCCTCTAGGAGTGGACACACGGGGTAAGCATGCTGTGATCCTCTAGGACACAACCACAGAAGAAGAACGTGTCTGCTCTCCCAGAGGACCTGATACGTGCTGTGTCCTTTCCAGATGTATTCTTTGTGTTCCAGGATAGAAGAGGGTCTATCCTTACACACAAGTCTTCATACGGAGTATAAGTACCGGCTTGACTCCTTTCATTGCGGGTGGTACTGGGGACTTTATGAAGGCCAGACCGTCCCCTGCTGTCCGTGGGCAGGGTCCGCCTCGGCCCCGGCCTCTGAGCTGTTCACAGAGATATTAGCACTGTATCCTCAGAAGGACTCGGTGTGTCGGCACGAGAGGTGAAGAAAGTCAAAGACACTAAGGTTGCATTTAACAATCATATTTTTAAAACATTGTCATTGTTTGGATTGATATTGTTAGAACCTGAGACATCCTAAATACCAAGTATCATTTCAGTTTCCAGGCTCATGTGCTTACGACGATTAGAAAGGGAGACGCACCAAGAACAGAATACTTTCTGAATTCAAACAATGTGGAAATGAATGTGTGTAAGGATTGAGGCGGCGGCTCGGTCTTCTTATATCACTCACACGTCGTTTTCTTTGCTCTGCCTAATCCCGCACGTAACGGCTTCTTCTACATTTCACTCTCACAATAACTACCCCATTCAACTACCCCTGCTGCCCTGTGCTGCCCACCAGGCCGACGGGGCTTCTTGGAGGTCATGGTGCTGGTTCTCCTCTGTGACATCCAGACAGAGGGGTTGTTTGATGTACTGCTGCTCTCCTTTACTCTCTCACGTCTCCTTCCCAGCTCCTACAGCTGATCACCTCCAGAGGCTGCTCGCCCTCCTCCCCTCTCTGACTGCTGCTCACGTATGGCTCTGAACACTGATCACCTCCAGAGGCTGCTCGCCCTCCTCCCCTCTCTGACTGCTGCTCACGTATGGCTCTGAACACTGATCACCTCCAGAGGCTGCTCGCCCTCCTCCCCTCTCTGACTGCTGCTCACGTATGGCTCTGAACACTGATCACCTCCAGAGGCTGCTCGCCCTCCTCCCCTCTCAGACTCTGCTCACGTATGGCTCTGAACACTGATCACCTCCAGAGGCTGCTCCACCTCCTCCCCTCTCTGACTGCTGCTCACGTATGGCTCTGAACACTGATCACCTCCAGAGGCTGCTCGCCCTCCTCCCCTCTCTGACTGCTGCTCACGTATGGCTCTGAACACTGATCACCTCCAGAGGCTGCTCCACCTCCTCCCCTCTCTGACTGCTGCTCACGTATGGCTCTGAACACTGATCACCTCCAGAGGCTGCTCGCCCTCCTCCCCTCTCTGACTGCTGCTCACGTATGGCTCTGAACACTGATCACATCCAGATGCTGCTCGCCCTCTTCCTTTCTTCTGACTGCTGCTCATGTATGGCTCTGAACACTGATCACCTCCAGAGGCTGCTCCACCTCCTCCCCTCTCTGACTGCTGCTCACGTATGGCTCTGAACACTGATCACCTCCAGAGGCTGCTCGCCCTCCTCCCCTCTCTGACTGCTGCTCACGTATGGCTCTGAACACTGATCACCTCCAGAGGCTGCTCGCCCTCCTCCCCTCTCTGACTGCTGCTCACGTATGGCTCTGAACACTGATCACCTCCAGAGACTGCTCCACCTCCTCCCCTCTCTGACTGCTGCTCACGTATGGCTCTGAACACTGATCACCTCCAGAGGCTGCTCGCCCTCCTCCCCTCTCTGACTGCTGCTCACGTATGGCTCTGAACACTGATCACCTCCAGAGGCTGCTCCACCTCCTCCCCTCTCTGACTGCTGCTCACGTGTGGCTCTGAACACTGATCACCTCCAGAGGCTGCTCGCCCTCCTCCCCTCTCTGACTGCTGCTCACGTATGGCTCTGAACACTGATCACCTCCAGAGGCTGCTCGCCCTCCTCCCCTCTCTGACTGCTGCTCACGTATGGCTCTGAACACTGATCACCTCCAGAGGCTGCTCCACCTCCTCCCCTCTCTGACTGCTGCTCACGTATGGCTCTGAACACTGATCACCTCCAGAGGCTGCTCGCCCTCCTCCCCTCTCTGACTGCTGCTCACGTATGGCTCTGAACACTGATCACCTCCAGAGGCTGCTCGCCCTCCTCCCCTCTCTGACTGCTGCTCACGTATGGCTCTGAACACTGATCACCTCCAGAGGCTGCTCGCCCTCCTCCCCTCTCTGACTGCTGCTCACGTATGGCTCTGAACACTGATCACACTATACACTCCAGCACGTGCACTTCCCTCTCATCAGCCAATCGGCTGCGAGGTGGACCCAGGTGCACCTCGCATATACATTGGTCATGCTATTGTTCAGCATGTTGGGAGTTAAGGATGCTCACCTGAAGAATCATCCATGCACAATGGATTGCTTGTGTTTTATCTGAAGTATACGGTCAGTTATATGATGTATCCCCAAAGTGTGTGTGTGTGTGTGTGTGTGTGTGTGTGTGTGTGTGTGTGTGTGTGTGTGTGTGTGTGTGTGTGTGTGTGTGTGTGTCTCACCATCATTGATAATGGCAGTCAGCATGCCGCCCCTCTGCTTGCTGGCGTGCCGGCCGTAGGACAGACACTGCAGGTCTCTGAAGGAGGGGGCTCCTTTGGGGCAGGGGGGGCGTTCACAGGCCTTGTGCTCCACGCTGAGCTTCTGACAGTGTTGCCCCCCAGGACCAGGCCTACACACACACACACACACACACACACACACACACACACACACACACACACACACCATCATTGTGTTAGATTGTTTGACACAATGCAAACATGAGGACAGTGTGAGGACTCCCCCCAGGAGCTTGAGAGAAATGAGAAGCCTGTCAGCAGCCTGTCAGCAGCCTGCCAGCAGCCTGTCAGCAGCCTGTCAGCAGCCTGCCAGCAGCCTGTCAGCAGCCTGTCAGCAGCCTGTCAGCAGCCTGCCAGCAGCGTGTCAGCAGCCTGTCAGCAGCCTGCCAGCAGCCTGTCAGCAGCCTGTCAGCAGCCTGTCAGCAGCCTGTCAGCAGCCTGTCAGCAGCCTGTCAGCAGCCTGTCAGCAGCCTGCCAGCAGCCTGTCAGCAGCCTGTCACCAGCGTGGCACCTGCTCCGGGACGATCATGCTTTGATAGATGCACATGCTTTGTGTTGCGATTCTATACAACTCATATGTAAAACACATCACATCCATGCTACGTGTTGTAATTACACATGCCTGACATATATGTCGTGCTGCTGAGTCACTGTCCCTCCCTTTGATGCAGCATGAAGCATGCTGCTGAGCCACTGTCCCTCCCTTTGATGCAGCATGAAGCATGCTGCTGAGCCACTGTCCCTCCCTTTGATGCAGCATGAAGCATGCTGCTGAGCCACTGTCCCTCCCTTTGATGCAGCATGAAGCATGCTGCTGAGCCACTGTCCCTCCCTTTGATGCAGCATGAAGCATGCTGCTGAGCCACTGTCCCTCCCTTTGATGCAGCATGAAGCATGCTGCTGAGCCACTGTCCCTCCCTTTGATGCAGCATGAAGCATGCTGCTGAGCCACTGTCCCTCCCTTTGATGCAGCATGAAGCATGCTGCTGAGCCACTGTCCCTCCCTTTGATGCAGTATGAAGCATGCTGCTGAGCCACTGTCCCTCCCTTTGAAGCAGCATGAAGCATGCTGCTGAGCCACTGTCCCTCCCTTTGATGCAGCATGAAGCATACTGCTGAGCCACTGTCCCTCCCTTTGATGCAGCATGAAGCATGCTGCTGAGCCACTGTCCCTCCCTTTGATGCAGCATGAAGCATGCTGCTGAGCCACTGTCCCTCCCTTTGATGCAGCATGAAGCATACTGCTGAGCCACTGTCCCTCCCTTTGATGCAGCATGAAGCATGCTGCTGAGCCACTGTCCCTCCCTTTGATGCAGCATGAAGCATGCTGCTGAGCCACTGTCCCTCCCTTTGATGCAGCATGAAGCATGCTGCTGAGCCAATGTCCCTCCCTTTGATGCAGCATGAAGCATGCTGCTGAGCCACTGTCCCTCCCTTTGAAGCAGCATGAAGCAGCAGTATGAAGTATGCTGCTGAGCCACTGTCCCTCCCTTTGATGCAGCATGAAGCATGCTGCTGAGCCACTGTCCCTCCCTTTGATGCAGCATGAAGCATGCTGCTGAGCCACTGTCCCTCCCTTTGATGCAGCATGAAGCATGCTGCTGAGCCAATGTCCCTCCCTTTGATGCAGCATGAAGCATGCTGCTGAGCAACTGTCCCTCCCTTTGATGCAGCATGAAGCATGCTGCTGAGCCACTGTCCCTCCCTTTGATGCAGCATGAAGCATGCTGCTGAGCCACTGTCCCTCCCTTTGATGCAGCATGAAGCATGCTGCTGAGCCACTGTCCCTGCCTTTGAAGCAGCATGAAGCATGCTGCTGAGCCACTGTCCCTCCCTTTGAAGCAGCATGCAGCATGCTGCTGAGCCACTGTCCCTCCCTTTGAAGCAGCATGAAGCAGCAGTATGAAGCATGCTGCTGAGCCACTGTCCCTCCCTTTGAAGCAGCATGAAGCATGCTGCTGAGCCACTGTCCCTCCCTTTGAAGCAGCATGAAGCAGCAGTATGAAGCATGCTGCTGAGCCACTGTCCCTCCCTTTGAAGCAGCATGAAGCATGCTGCTGAGCCACTGTCCCTCCCTTTGAAGCAGCATGAAGCAGCAGTATGAAGCATGCTGCTGAGCCACTGTCCCTCCCTTTGAAGCAGCATGAAGCATGCTGCTGAGCCACTGTCCCTCCCTTTGATGCAGCATGAAGCAGCAGTACAGCATGTGCTTGCTTGGCTTTGACAGAATGGAGGATTGTGATGAGCTTCATTACAGCACCACACAGTGACTTTAGGACTATACTTCATATCGCATCCTAGTGTAGAGTCTAGCTGATGTACACAGTCCCGTTGCTCTCGTCGTGTCAGCCGACTCTCCACTCTGCGACCCTGCGGTCCTCCAGCTGCTGCCTACAGACAGAGCAGCCTGATGGATGAATGGATCACTCACCTGAAGCATGTTCTCATACATGTTAGACAGCTGTTGCTGTGTTCAAATGTCACTAGCCTATGTTATTGGTATGGTCTTAAATGATTTTATTTTAAACTATATAAACGTTGCTGCTGTTCCCTCAGCTGTGTCAGCCACTGTGTTTCCTGGTTGGAGCCCCCCGGTTATCTGCAGGTTGCCCCCTCCCGTCGAAGGAACATATGGTTGCATTGTTGTTGCTTTGCGGGAATATGTTGACATAAACACACACACAGACGGACAGTGGGGTGACATACGGAGGGTTGTCACATTTCCTCTGTCTGAACTGGACTCCAGTACCGCAGGTCCTGCTGCACATGCTCCACTGGCTCCACGGACTCCAGTCCCCGTCCACATGCTGCGGGATGGGGGTCTTACTGACACACTCTCCTGCCCTGCACCACTGACACACACACACACACACACACACACACACACACACACACACACACACACACACACACACACACATACACACACACACACACACACACACACACACACATACACACACACACACACACACACACACACACACACACACAGAGATTAAAATAAATTATTGTTGGAGCAGCCTGAGAGGTGGGGGTGCGGTGTGAGGGGGGGTGCATGGCAAGCCATTTGAGTATGTCTTCCATATCCTTGTTATCACACGGCAGCGGCCTTCACTAGTTGGCTCTTTGATTTCACTTGTTAGATATATGGTCAAACTAGTTAGGCGCTCTGCTTTACTAGTTACATAAAACCATTTCACTAGTCGCTCTTTTTCAGCAACTAGTGGCCCTTTTGTCCGACTAGTTACCACGTACGCCTTGCGAGTGACGCCAGGAGCAGCACTAGTGACGCCAAAGTCCCGACATGTAAGCTTTTTGATGAACTCGTGGCCCTCTGACCGCACTAGTGACCTATGGCAAGCCTTTTGAGTATTATTCAATTTCCTTGATATCAGACGGCAGCGGCCTTCACTAGTTGGCTCTTTGATTTCACTTGTTGGATTCATGGTCCAACTAGTCAGGCACTCTGCTTTACTAGTTACATAAACCATTTCACTAGTCGCTCTTTTTCAGCAACTAGTGGCCCTTTTGTCCGACTAGTTACCACGTACGCCTTGCGAGTGACGCCAGGAGCAGCACTAGTGACGCCAAAGTCCCGACATGTAAGCTTTTTGATGAACTAGTGGCCCTCTGACCGCACTAGTGACCCTAAAAGTCTTACACGTTAACTAGTGCGCTGCAAAAGCTCCGACATGTTAACTAGTCACACAAAATAAGCACGACTAGTTCACTAGTGGCACACATTTGTCTGCACTAGTTCACTAGTCGCACCCAGAATAACTCACTAGTGAACTAGTAAAGGCAAAACGTTCACTAGTTCACTAGTTGACGTGTCTTTTGACCTTACTAGTTAACTAGTGGGGCTCAAAATGTCTACGCGTTAACTAGTGAACCCTTTGCCTTTTACTAGTTAACTAGTGAGAGAAGTTTAAATTCCACTAGTGAACTAGTGAGGCCTAAAATGTTCACTAGTGAACTAGTGGATCCCAAATGTGCACTAGTCGCACTAGTTGCACAGAATGCTAATGAGGAGGAGGGGACAGAACGCATCGAGGTCTCCTATTGGCCCTAAGCTATAGAGTGACACCCAGCCCACATAGTTTATTTAACAGCTTAAATACACTGTTTTAAAATATGACCATAATTACAAACATATAAAACAAAAGTATTTGTGTTATTATTATCATATGACTGTATTTCAAATGAGGTAAGAACATTGAAGACTTTCTTAAAATTAGAAAGTTGCCTTAGGACTGCAGACAGGAATATAGATCCTCTTTAAAACATTATATTAAGCTGCCATTTGAAAGGAGCTGGATCAGAATGGCATTGTGAAAACAGAGGGGACATTAGTGATGGATAGAAAGAGGAAGTAACTCTCTTCGGATCACAGCTTTGAGAGATCGCTGTGACTTCCGTAAATATTAGTCTTGGCAAATATGGAGAGGTTGTTTATCTTCATTCTATCGTTATGCTGTTTTTAACATCTGTCCAGTGTTTCAGCTTTATTCATTTCATGAGCACCGCTGATAAAATGTCCCGCGATCACTTCCTCTACTTTTGTGTCTCGAGTGCCGGTGCTCTCACACACAAGCGTGCGCACACTCGCACCAACAAAAACACACACACAAAGCGGAGCAAAGCAGAAGCAGAAACATGTATTTCTCTGGGCAACACACACTGACTGACTTCCCACGGACAATATGTGAACAGCAGGCACTAAAGACCCGACTGATGCACCTCACGTCTTCAAGACCTTGCTAAAAACATCGCAGGAGAAAGCCCCCTCAGGCTCTCCCTCACAGAGCTGAACTGACCAATCAGAATCTAGGTCCCGCCTGCTTCATTTGCCTATGGCTGACTAGTTAACGTGTTGGCCATATGAACGGCAACTAGTTAACTAGTGGATGCATATTGCAGCTTACATGTTCACTAGTGAAGGCAAAATGTTCACTAGTGAACTAGTTGGAGCCTGTGTTTGGTCTTCTAAGCTGACTAGTGAGGGCTCAAAATGTGCACTAGTGAACTAGTGAGGTCCAAATTGTCCACTAGATGCACTAGTACAATTTGTGTTACCTTACTAGTGAACTAGTTACACACAATTTAGCTGACTAGTGAACTAGTGGAGCCTTAGAGGAGTCACTAGTGAACTAGTGACACAGATGTGTTGCTTACTAGTTAACTAGTGGAGGGCATTTTTTCTCACTAGTGAGGTTATATTATAAACATGTTAGACTTTGACCTTACATGTTACGCATTTTTCTTACATGTAAGACCTTTCCTTCGACTAGTTTGGCTTTTTTTGCACTAGTGAGCAACTGCATGCAACTAGTTAGCTATTGATTTAACATGTATGGCTTTTCCCTGAACTAGTGGATATTTAGAGCCCACTAGTTGTGCTTTTGTTCTCTCTAGTTCATCACAATGACTCACTAGTTGACATGTACGTGCAACTAGTTCACTAGTGAAATGTTTCAAAGTCATACATGTTTACTAGTGCATTTTTTGACACAGCACTAGTGAACTAGTTGCACGTACACGTCAACTAGTGAGTCATTGTGTTTAACTAGAGAGAACAAAAGCACAACTAGTGGGCTCTAAATATCCACTAGTTCAGGGAAAAGCCATACATGTTGAATCAATAGCTAACTAGTTGCATGCAGTTGCTCACTAGTGCAAAAAAAGCCAAACTAGTCGAAGGAAAGGTCTTACATGTAAGAAAAATGCGTAACATGTAAGGTCAAAGTCTAACATGTTTATAATATAACCTCACTAGTGAGAAAAAATGCCCTCCACTAGTTAACTAGTAAGCAAAACGTCTGTGTCACTAGTTCACTAGTGACTCCTCTAAGGCTCCACTAGTTCACTAGTCAGCTAAATTGTGTGTAACTAGTTCACTAGTAAGGTAACACAAATTGTACTAGTGCATCTAGTGGACAATTTGGACCTCACTAGTTCACTAGTGCACATTTTGAGCCCCACTAGTCAGCTTAGAAGACCAACACAGGCTCCAACTAGTTCACTAGTGAACATTTTGCCTTCACTAGTGAACGTGTAAGCTGCAATATGCATCCACTAGTTAACTAGTTGCCGTTCATATGGCCAACACGTTAACTAGTCAGCCATAGGCAAATGAAGCAGGCGGGACCTAGATTCTGATTGGTCAGTGTCCAAACTGAGTGAAGAGCCTTATTAGCATAGATCTTTTTCTAGGTAGGGCTGACACAGTAGTTTCAGTGTTAATTTATCAGTCTTAAATTGTTATGCCTCCATAAACAAGTTAAGCATTTGAGACTATGTACAAACACTTAAAAAACAATTGCATTAGCAATACTTGCATATATATTTATTTGTATATATATATATAGTTAACTATGATGTATATCATATATATATATATATAAGTTTACGTTTATTTGCATTAAAAACGTGTGTTTAAACCCTTCTGTTCAACGTTGATATTTTGTTTCTTAAAAGATTAAATCTTTAAAAACATGCTGTTTGCCATTTTTAAAGTTTGTTGGAAGAAATTAAAATATAGGTCACTGACGTGGAGCTTTGGGCCTGCAATGCTTTAAACAACATGTTTTAGTTGTTTCAGTTTTGAAGAGTGATATGGATGTTAAATACACACATTAGTATGAATCATCTTAAACAAGAACAGGATCTTGAGCCATGATAATCCGTGTATCTACCGTCCACTTGTGTTTCTTTATTAAACACGTAAACGGAGAGCGTCTGAGAGGCCTTTCTGCTGTTAACTTGCTAAATGGTCTCATGGTCCTTGGAGCGAGGGGCGAATCTCACGGAAGTGATTTCAAAACAAAAGCAGTGATAATATTATAAACAAAGGGAAACAAGGTGAATTTAGCGATCCCAACGAAAACGGCCAAGACACACATTGAGCCCAGAACATGGACATTATTAAGGCTTAAATATAATAAGCCTGTTTCTAAAATGGACAACGTTGTTAGGAGATTTAAAGTGGACAGCGGTTCTGCTCTGCGGCCACTCCGCGCCTCTCGAGTTTGCTTTTCCAAATCAGCTGCTCTTCTTCATTCCTGCTATATTTGACAAGTGATACAAATATTTGTTACCACAGGTTCTTAAGGAAACTGACTCTGTTGGACTCGGTGCTAGTTTGACTTCTACCAGAAATAAAATGAAGTACTTTTACTGTGTACTTTGTGAGTACTCCTCTGTCAGTCCCCTCCATAGTACATACTGCATGCTTTCTGCTGTCTTTGATGAATGATACAAATGTAATGTTACCATTAGTTCTTAATGAAATTGATACTGTTTGACTTTGTATTAGTTAGCCTACTACTTACAATACATTGAAGTACTTGTACTGTGTACTTTGTGAGTAATCCTCTGTCAAAATCCCCTGCTGAGAACAACATCATGCCACTTCTGCTGAGTTTGATGAGGGAATTCTTTTTTGTTGCCATTAGTTCTTCGTGAGATAATTGATCCTGTTGGACTCAGTACTAGTGAAACTACCCCACAAGTACTATGAAGTACTTACTGTGTACTTTTCCAGTACTCCTCTGTCAGAGTCCCCTCCTGAGAACAAGAATGCATGTTTCTCTACTATTTTGAGTAAGCGTTAAAAAACCTTTCTTCATGAGACTGATATGGTTGGACAGAGTATTTTAAGAGGATGGTATACATGATATCAGCAATACTTCCAGTCAGTACTCGGCAGCAGCATTTTACCCCTTGGAAAGTCTTTAGAGTCTGGGAGCTGGTCTATCCTTCAGCACACTGACACACTCTGTCACTCTGCCTGGCTTCTTATGAAGCTGCTGTCTTTTAATATATGATTATTCCTCAGCCGCTAGTTCATTCCTCGCAGATTCTTCAGCCTCATCCTTCCCATCAGTCCCAGTCAACGCCTCCAGCACACTTCCAGTGTCTGACTCCATATGATATTGTCCTGATGCTGTTAGGGTGATGCCCCATGATCACAACATGACCCCGAGAGTCTGAGCGCCAAGGACCTCATATTATGTCGTTACATCACCCATTATAACAGTTTGCTTTCCTTTGTCTCTTCTCTTAACTGAATAGTCCTGTCTTTAAGTATATTACAATGTAAAGTCCTTTTCCTGCACCATTCTTACTGTATGTGTTTGGAGAAATGACACAATCAATGGCCCAGCATTGTACTTTATAAACTATGAATCTTGTGGTGCTTGAAGAAATACACACTGGCTAAGCCGGCCAGGTTATATATATATATATATATATGCCTTTTTTGGAGCCCTTTTTTGCAATATTTATTAAAATGTCACTAGTTATTTAAACAAACCACTCTCTGAGGATAATACAAGCCTTACAACGCCCTTTATCTAGAGAGCCATTGAAGCCCATGAAGAATGTATCCTTCCACAAATCTTTTCATCTGCTGTAAGTTAGGGCACTATCTGTGCAGACATTTAAATATTCTTCATTTGCAGTATTTTTTTCAAAGAGTGTTCAGAAAGACTGCATCAATTATATGCTATATATATATTTATATTTATATAATATCAATATTTTTATTAACTGACCAAAGTCAATTTAAATAGCGGGCACAAATGGGTTAATTGCCATGCATCTGGTGTTTCATATAGTTTATGTTCAATTTAAACTATTTTAGGCAGAAAAACGTATTGACTAAAACTTTTTTAATAATTTACTATAATTTAGAAATGTTTTTGTGAGCAATCATTTCAAAAGTAAAGTTCATTCAGTATTTCAGTATGAACTATTTGATAGCCCTTATTATAATCATTAAGTCCTTAAAGTTGTAAAATGCACTAAAAGCTGAATCTAGATTTCTTTTCTGTCTCCATTCATTCCACTGAGCCGAGAGTGGGAGCTCGGGGGCGGGGCTTAAGGGGTGCATGCTCTGTGAAATCACATTTACACATATTTCTGGGTTTCCATGTTTGTGTTTGAACTTCTGTGAAGATTGATGGGCGAGGTCTATCGTAAGAGCCAATAGGAGACCGATATGCATCCACTAGTTAACTAGTTGCAGTTCATATGGCTCACTAGTGAACGTGAAGGGCATACACGTTCACTAGTGAGCCTATATATGCAAATGAAGCAGGCGGGACCCAGATTCTGATTGGTCAGTTCAGCTCTGTGAGGGAGAGCCTGAGGGGGCTTTCTCCTGCGATGTTTTTAGCAAGGTCTTGAAGACGTGAGGTGCATCAGTCGGGTCTTTAGTGCCTGCTGTTCACATATTGTCCGTGGGAAGTCAGTCAGTGTGTGTTGCCCAGAGAAATACATGTTTCTGCTTTGCTCCGCTTTGTGTGTGTGTTTTTGTTGGTGCGAATGTGCGCACGCTTGTGTGTGAGAGCACCGGCACTCGAGACACAAAAGTAGAGGAAGTGATCGCGGGACATTTTATCAGCGGTGCTCATGAAATGAATAAAGCTGAAACACTGGACAGATGTTAAAAACAGCATAACGATAGAATGAAGATAAACAACCTCTCCATATTTGCCAAGACTAATATTTACGGAAGTCACAGCGATCTCTCAAAGCTGTGATCCGAAGAGAGTTACTTCCTCTTTCTATCCATCAATAATGTCCCTCTGTTTTCACAATGCCATTCTGATCCAGCTCCTTTCAAATGGCAGCTTAATATAATGTTTTAAAGAGGATCTATATTCCTGTCTGCAGTCCTAAGGCAACTTTCTAATTTTAAGAAAGTCTTCAATGTTCTCACCTCATTTGAAATACAGTCATATGATAATAATAACACAAATACTTTTGTTTTATATGTTTGTAATTATGGTCATATTTTAAAACAGTGTATTTAAGCTGTTAAATAAACTATGTGGGCTGGGTGTCACTCTATAGCTTAGGGCCAATAGGAGACCTCGATGCGTTCTGTCCCCTCCTCCTCATTAGCATTCTGTGCAACTAGTGCGACTAGTGCACATTTGGGATCCACTAGTTCACTAGTGAACATTTTAGGCCTCACTAGTTCACTAGTGGAATTTAAACTTCTCTCACTAGTTAACTAGTAAAAGGCAAAGGGTTCACTAGTTAACGCGTAGACATTTTGAGCCCCACTAGTTAACTAGTAAGGTCAAAAGACACGTCAACTAGTGAACTAGTGAACGTTTTGCCTTTACTAGTTCACTAGTGAGTTATTCTGGGTGCGACTAGTGAACTAGTGCAGACAAATGTGTGCCACTAGTGAACTAGTCGTGCTTATTTTGTGTGACTAGTTAACATGTCGGTGCTTTTGCAGCGCACTAGTTAACGTGTAAGACTTTTAGGGTCACTAGTGCGGTCAGAGGGCCACTAGTTCATCAAAAAGCTTACATGTCGGGACTTTGGCGTCACTAGTGCTGCTCCTGGCGTCACTCGTAAGGCGTACGTGGTAACTAGTCGGACAAAAAGGCCACTAGTTGCTGAAAAAGAGCGACTAGTGAAATGGTTTATGTAACTAGTAAAGCAGAGTGCCTGACTAGTTGGACCATATATCTAACAAGTGAAATCAAAGAGCCAACTAGTGAAGGCCGCTGCCGTCTGATATCAAGGAAATTGAATAAATACTCAAAAGGCTTGCCATAGACACTAACAGTCTTACAAGTAAACTAGTGCACTGCGAAAACTCTGAGATGTTAACTAGTTACAAAAAAGAAGCAGAACTTAGTGGCATACATGTGTCTGCACTAGTTAACTAGTAGCACCCAGAATCACTCACCTAGTTAACTAGTAAAGGCAACACGTTCACTAGTTAACTAGTTGACACCTCTTTTGACCTTACTAGTTAACTAGTGGGGCTCAAAATGTCTACACGTTAACTAGTGAACCTTTTGCCTTTACTAGTTAACTAGTGAGATACATTGAAATTCAACTAGTGAACTAGTGAGGCTTAAAATGTCCACTAGTGGTACTAGTGGATCCCAAATGCTCACGAGTCCCAGTAGTTGCGCAGAATGCTAATGAGGAGGAGGGGAAAGAACGCATCGAGGTCTCCTATTGGCCCTAAGCTATAGAGCGCCACCCGGCCCAAATCGTTTCTTTAAGAGCTTAAATACACTGTTTTAAAATACAGTCATATGACCATATTTACAAAAATATTAAACAAACGTATTTGTGTAATTATGATCATATGACAGTATATCAAATTAGGTAAGAACATTGAAGACTTACAATTAGAAAGTTGCCTTAGGACTGCAGACAGCAATATAGATCCTCTGTAAAACATGTCATAAAGCTGCCATTTGAAAGGAGCTGGATTAGAATAGCACTGTGATAACAGAGTGCCATCTATGGTGGGTCGAAGGAGGAATAACCCTCTTCGAATCACAGCTCTCCTGAGAGGTTGAGAGATCGCCGCGCCTTCCGTAAATATTAGTCTAAGGCAATATATGGAGAGGTTGTTTTCTTCATACGGGTCTATCGTTACCCTGATTTTAAGATCTGTCCAGTGTTTCAGCTTTATTCATTTCATTTCTAAAAAAACACCGGAGACTGCTTTAGATATTGTAACTACGCAAGGAATAAAACTTGAAGTTGTTGCCTGTTAGCTGAGGGTTAGGCTAGGGTTCTTCTACAGGAACAAGTCCTGCTTCTCGCTTGAGGCCAGGAAAAGGCTCTGTGACCTTTGACCTGTGCTGGACTCTGGGGATCTGGTCTATATGAATGCACCTGCCCATTGCCTGGTCAAGTTAGATGCTGCGTATCACAGTGCAGTGAGATTTGTGACAAATTGTAAAGCGCTTACGCATCACTGCACCCTGTATACCAAGGCGGTCTGCCATCACCTCCTCTACGGAGGCTCAGTCACTGGTACTTTTTCATTTACAAAGCCATGTGGGAGAAACTACCATCTCATATCTGCTCCCTGATCTCACGGAGAATTGAAAGTACGTATTGCCTGAGATCGCATGCTGTGGTTTTATTAAATGTGCCAAGTGCTAGGACTGTCTCAGTGAAGAAAGCTTTTAGACGTGCAGCTCCACTAACTTGGAACAGTCTGCAAAGAGAATGGACAATTACCAAGCTAGTTCCACTACATGTTTTAAAGCTCGGTTGGATGCTGCTCACTCAGATGCTGTTGGTACCTGTACATGTGGTGAGATATGTAAATTGTAATCCCTGTACATGTTGCTGTATGATATCCTTTTGTTGTTCTGTTGTTTATGTTTTTATGTCTTCTTGTGGAACCTACTGATGCAGGTCTCACTTGGATTTTACCTGGATAAATAAAGGTTTTGAATTTAATTTGAATTCAACCGCATTTCCCACCATCACTTCCTCTACTTTTGTGTCTCGAGGGCACCAACAGAAACACACACACAAAGCGGAACAAAGCAGAAACAGAAACATGTATTTTTCTAGGCAAAACAGAGACTGACTGGTTTCCCACGGACAATATTTTAACAGTAGGCACCAAATACCGCCTCACGTCTTCGAGACGTTGCTAAAAACATTGCTGCGGCTCTCCCTCACAGAGCTGAACTGACCAATTCAAATCTGGGTCCCGCCTGCTCATTTGCATATGGCTCACGAGTGAACGTGTTAACCCTAACCCTAAGGCCTTCACGTTCACTAGTGAGCCATATGAACTGCAACTAGATAACTAGTGGATGCATATTGCAACTTACACGTTAACTAGTGAATGCAAGTTGAAGCCTCTTTTGGTCTTGAACTAGTGAGGCTCAAAATGTGCACTAGTTAACTAGTGAGGTCCAAAGTGTCCACTAGATACACTAGTGCAATTGTTTTTACCTTACTTGTTAACTAGTTACACACACTTTATCTCACTAGTGACCTACTGAAGCCTTAGAGGAGTCACTAGTAAACTAGTGACACAGATGTTTTTCTTAATAGTCAACTAGTGGAGGGCAAAACAATTGTACTAGTGTATTTAGTGGACACTTTGGACCTCACGAGTTAACTAGTGCACATTTTGAGCCTCACTAGTCAGCTTGTAAGTCCAAAAGAGGCTTCAACTAGTGTACATTACATTGCATTTAGCTGTCGCATTTAGCTGTCGCTTTTATCTAAAGCGACTTACAAAAAGTGCGTTCGACCAACAAGATGAACTAGAAGAAAACAGAATCATAAAGTACATCAGGTTTCATAGAGCCAAACCTTTCAAGTGCTACTCAACTGGCTTTAGATAAGCCAGTCCTTTGTTAGTATATAAGTGCTTTGTTAGCAGTTCTTTGTTAGTAGTTCTATCCTCGAGGTGGAGTCGAAGGAGATGAGTTTTCAGTCTGGACGGTGTGTGAGCTTTCTGCTGTCCTGATATCAATGGGAGCTCATTCCACCATTGTGGAGCCAGGATAGCAAACCCACGTGTTTCTGCTGATGGGAACTTGGGTCCCCCTCGCAGTGCGGGTGCAGCGAGCCGTTTGGCTGATGCAGAGCGGAGTGCACGTGCTGGGGTGTACGGTTTAACCATGTCCTGGATGTAGGAAGGGCCAGATCCATTCGCAGCATGGTACGCAAGCACCAGGGTCTTGAAGTGGATTCTAGCAGTACGGAAGCCAGTGGAGGGAACGGAGGAGCGGCGTGGTGTGGGAACATTTAGGAAGGTTGAAGACCAGACGAGCCGCTGCATTCTGGATGAGCTGCAGAGGTCGGGATGGCACATGCAGGTAGACCAGCCAGGAGGGAGTTGCAGTAGTCTAGGCGTGAGGTGACGAGAGCCTGGACCAGAACCTGCGTGGCTTTCTGGGTCAGCTGGGGACGTATCCTCCTGATGTTGTAAAGCGTGTATCTGCAGCAGCGGGTTGTAGCAGCGATGTTTGCAGTGAAGGACAGGTTGTTATCTTCATTTCAAACCTTTATTTAAACAGATTGGTCCCATTGAGATCATAGATCTCTTTTTCAAGGGAGACCTGCAGAAAGAGTCACACCCAGAGTCCTTGCAGTCTGAGTCGGGGAAACAACAGAGGGGCCGATGTTGATAGTCAGGTCAAGAGAGGGACAATCTTTTCTCAGTTAACTAGTGAACATTTTTCCTTAACACTAGTTAACGTGTAAGCTGCAATATGCATCCACTAGTTAACTAGTTGCAGTTCATATGGCTCACTAGTGAACGTGAAGGCCTTACACCAGAGGTGCCCAACCAGTCGATGGTGAGATGTGTCTAAAAATAGAACAACAATATTCTGTTGTATCGTTAATGTCCTATAACATAATCTTCCTGTGCCAGAATAATGCACTTGAACACATCAAAGCTTTGTGATTGGCCGGCGTGACCCCATGTGTCGGGGCGTGGCTGGTGGGCAGTGGGCACTATTTCGCTGACATTGTCTGTGTCAACAGGAGAGACAGTCCGCACACACACAAGACCGCAATGGCAGAAGCAAAAAAGCCCAAAATATATAATTTTCACTCCGAGGGGGAGGATGATTATTTTTGTATCTATTCCAGTTCAAAGTCCATCTGTCTCGTCTGCAATGCGAGCGTGGCTTTATCGAAGAAGGGTCTTTTAGGAGCGGCATTTCAAAACAGTGCACAAACGCTACGAGACGAAACTCCCTCCTAATTCTGCCCTACGCTCCAAAAGGGGAGGGGCCTGAGAGGACAGCTAAAGGGGAGGGGCCTGAGAGGACAGCTAAATGCACAGCAGTCCATTTCCACCAGGCCCAACAACAAGAGCAAGGCTGCTCCAGAGCATCTCAACGTGTCAGTCACGTTCTTGAGAAACACATGAAGTCTTTCAAAGACGGTGAAGTTGTGAAAGAAGCATTCCTGGAGGCTGCGACGCGCTTTTTGGGGACAGTAAAAATAACAGAAGCATTTCAACAGGTTTTTGATATAATAAAAACTCAAGTTGGATACCGTTATTAATCAGCTGTAAGTTTTAGTTTGTTTGAACTTATTCATTCTAATTATTGTACAACATGGTATAAGAATGCAAACTTAAATTGATTATAGTCTATTATCAATTCAGGTTAAGAAACTAGTGTTGCTTGCATCCTATTTTAAAGGCATTTCTTTTTATAATCAACTAAAATGCAACAAAAAAAGAGTTTGATTCTATTAATTTAGTCTCTTTTATTGTACGTTAGCAGCAGATTCCTGAGTAGCTTCAGATCTGAGTCGTCTTATTAGTAAGCCTCATTTATACTTTTGTAGCAACACTATTTGTATATAATGGCAAAGAAAGGGTTCAAGTCTTTTCTTTGTCCCTGTGTCACATGTGGCAGCACTGTTCAATGCTTCTTAAACATTACCCACTGTAGTGACGTGTGCATACACTCCAACTCTGTATCAACACACTGTTGTGTAACTTCAGTTAAATACTTGTATGTGTGTAGATTAGAAAGAGGTAAGATAAAGGATCTGCAGTATTTTATGAGGTATTAATTTTATAAAGGTCAGTTTTATACAAGTAGAAGTGTGTATGTACCTGGCAGTAGGCTGTCAGTAATGGCTACGCCTCTCTATGTGGACTGGTAGATCTCGGCAGACTGGCAACTTTAAAAGTAGCTCTCGTTCAAAAGAGGCTGGGCACCCCTGCCTTACACGTTCACTCGTGATTCATTTGCAAATGAAGCAGGCGGAACCCAGATTCTGATCAGTTCAGCTCTGTGAGGGAGAGCCGTAGCAATGTTTTTAGCAACGTCTCGAAAAACTGAGGCGCATCAGTCGGGTATTTAGTGCCTACTGTTAAAATATTGTCCGTAGGAAGTCAGTCAGTCTCTGTTTTGCCTAGAAAAATAAATGTTTCTGTTTCTGCTTTGCTCTGCTTTGTGTGTGTGTTTTTGTTGGCGCGAGTGTGCGTATTGTAACAACCAGAAATGTAAACACTGGTAGTCACTCACGGTAACGCCCACCCAGCCAGTGATTTGTGTGTTGGTTGGTGCCTTCATTCAATTATCCCTATATATTCAGACGGAGAAGGAAGGGGAGCGTGTGTGTGCAGCAAGAGAGATCATCGGAGCAACATGCTCATCCGTTAGAAACCAACAGTAAGGTCGTTTAAAGTCCGTGTTGCTGTTTTGTCTGATCCGCCGTCCACCGTCATCATACCAAGCCCCCAGGAAGTGCGCCGGACTCTGAGGAGAATATTCGTTGTGGCCAAACGGCGGTACTACACTTTCGTTAGATTGCTGGGCCTGGAAACACTTTTTCCCATTGACATACATTGGGAAAGAGTGGTCTGTAAATCGTTGGATAATTTTTTTCAACTAAATAAAATACCCAGTATGAACACTTGTATAGCCCTTATTAAAAACATTCGTTACTCAAGTCGTAAACATTTGCTAATAACGTTATTCTGAGAGTTATTTCCCTCTGCATTATGAACGAGCATCCAACCCACGGGACCGCGCCGCCCGGCACGTTCATGTTACGTGTTCAGTACTACATGAGTTTATCTTTACCCATGGATGCACAATAACAACGGACCCATATCGCGCCAGCCCACGGAGCTGTAATAATGGATATATTGCACATGTTTGCTGTAATTCATCATTTGTAAAATATTATACTACATGGGCTGTATGATCAAATCTTGTACCGTAAATGTTGTATTAAATAAAGTTAATATTACCGACGTAGATTAACGTCCCTGTAGCTTCTTATTGCACTAAGAAGCTTATTGCACTGTATATATACATATTTGTATATATATATATATATATATATGTATATATATATGGTATCTATGGTCGAATAATCGATTATTTTTCTCCAGGGCTGCCGAATAATCGATTTTGATCATGGTCAGTTTCTGGCAACCCTAGTAACACGTTACAAAAGTAACGGAGTTACAGTAATATATTACTTTTTTCTGTAACGAAGTAATGTAACGCATTACTAATGAAATGTGGGTTTGTAATATATAATATGTGGGTTTGCTATCCTGGCTCCAAGATGGTGGAATGAGCTCCCCATTGACATCAGGACGGCAGAAAGCTTGCACACCTTCCGGCGCAGACTGAAAACTCATCTCTTTCGACTCCACCTCGAGGATAGAATTACTAACAAAGAACTGCTAACAGAGCACTTATATACTAACAAAGCACTTATATACTAACAAAGGACTGGCTTATCTAAAGCCAGTTGAGTATCACTTGAAATACTTGGCTCTATGATTCTGTTTTCTTCAAGGTTGTGTCTTCCTGGTCGAATGTACTGATTGTAAGTCGCTTTGGATAAAAGCGTCAGCTAAATGCAATGTAATGTAATATATTACCCGCACTAATCTACTGGCAGCCCCCTAACCAGAATGTTACTATGAATTCTTACATTTTTTACAGTAATAAACTGAAATTGTTCAACAGTATGAATACTGTATAATTTCAGTGTATTGCTGGCGTCTCTGCTGCCAGTATTTTACTGTTAATTGAAAAAATACAGCAGTATACTGTATTTTATTTTTGCAATAAGAGGCTGTAAAGTCATTTCACAGTATGAGTACTGTGGTATTACTGTGAAGTGCAGGCGTCTGTGAAGAGACTGCCGGTGCTTTACTGTTATTTGACAGGAAATGTGTTACAGTGGACATAATGAGAGCGAAATGCAGCGTCTGGAGGGCCCTGGCGTGGCTCGTCACCATGACAACCACAGCACATCCAGAGCAGATTGGCGCGCTGAGTGACGACGCGTGTGTTCAATGGACATATGGAAGATAATATGTCGCAAGGCTCCCCGGTTAAGCCGGCTGCCAATAGCCTATTGGTTACTTAGCAGCATGGCTCGCTGCCAAAGCCGGCTGGGTTTTTTAACTTATCGGTTAATAAAACAGCTGGGCTTACTATTCAATCCGTCAACCTTAAACTTTTTGGGTTTAGGCAGCACAGATTTTTTCTCTGTCTCAGACGTACCTCCTACCCACGGTCGTAATAAGCCCACGGAGGGCCATTATTACGCATTGGGTGGACAGCACTGCACACACCTCCGCTCATCCCTTAGTGATGTTGAGCGTGAACGCGCGGTTTACGAGTCTTCTCCTAAACTGCGACATATTGAGAGCCTGTGTGAAATGCAGCGTGTGGAGGGCTCTGGCATGGTCTCTGCAGTTAGCCTCTCCCCCCTGCAGTTCTACGGGATACAGGGAACCCTGTCATCCCGGGAACAGTGTCTCTCGCTTGGGTTTTTTTCTCCCGGTATTTTCCGGTCCCGAAGGAGACGGGGCGGGGGGAATGAGACCCATCCTCGATCTGTCAGTGTCCAACAAGCGAATGGCCTTTTCCCATGCTGACGATCAAACAGGTGCTGGAGTGTTCACCAGGGAGACTGGTTCACATCCATAATCCTGAAGGATGCTTTACTCCACGTAACCATCATCCCGAAACACAGCAATTCCCTGCGTTTCTCATTCCTGGCTCCACAGCTAGTATCTCATCTGTCAAACCTGGGTTTCATTATCAACTGGAAGAAGAGCTGTCCTCGTCCCTCCCAGGTTATCTTTTTAACTGGGAGTGGAATTGAACTCAGCCCGCATGAGAGCGCGACTCTCACAGCGGAGAGGGGAGAAAGTGACAGCTCTCCTCCGGCGCGTCACACCCCGCGGGGCGGTGACGGCCCTCTCCGTGATGCAGCTGTTAGACATGATATCAGCTGGTCACGTGGTGATCCCCCTGGGTCTCCTTCATAGTGAGGAGACTCCAGGTGGTTTATTCGCCTGTGCATCGACCCCGTGCGTCAGAGGAGACACATGGTGTACATTTCTCCTTCCGTGGTTTTGGATTTGACCCACTGGAAAAATCTCCACATCAGTGGGGGTGACCCTGAGCAGAGTGACGTCACACACCGCAGTGTTCACAGACGCATCTCTCGCAGGCTGAGGAACGTGCATGTCGCAGGCAGCGGGGGGACAGTAGCTGGCTCACATGTCCCTCCATATAACGTGCTGGAATTACTCTCCGTATGGAAAGTGCTCCAGCACTTCGTCCCGTGGCTGTACAATCAACATTGATTCAAACAGACAACAAAGCAGCGGCGGCCTACACAAATCGCCAGGGAGGTGTTGGATCAGCGCAGCTGCTGAACACACATCCTACACAGCCAAATGGACAGCGCTCCGTGTGGTGTGCAGGGAGAATCCTGGACCCCGTTGGCCCCCCTGCCTCGTGCTGTCGTTCCTCCAGCTGTTGCTGGACAGGAATTGGCTTATAGCGTGATAAAAACATATGCTGCTGCCATTTCATCTTGCCACGTAGGTTTGGGGTCAGCACAGTGTTTCGTCACCCTCTGACAACACGGTTTCTACGGGGAGCACAGAGACTCAGACCTGTGCCACGCGCTTTGGCGCCTCAATGGGGTTTTGGCTTTAGTGTTACGCGCACTGAGTAAAGCTCCATGTGAACCTTTAGATCAGGTCCCCTGAAGTTCTTGTCAGCCAAAGTAGCTCTTCTCCTGGCTCTGACATCGGCTAAAGGGTGAGTGAGAGTCTGCTCTCTCTGTGGCTCCGTCAGGTCTCCAGATCCAAGGAGATGGCAGTTCAGCTGTTTTGCGCCTTAAACCGGCTTTTATGCCAAAGGTGATCACAAGCTCTTTTAGATCGAGAGGGATCACTTTGGATGGCTTCTTCCCTCCTCCTCACACATCAGATGAGGAAGCCACTTCTCATCTTCTCTGTCCTGTGCGCGCGCTGTCATGTTATATTGCACGCACGGATGCTTTACGCAGTTCCCAGCGTCTGTTTGTGCATTATAGAGAGCGCTCAATAGGGCAGCCTCTGTCGGCACAGCACCTGTCACACGGGCTGTGTGAGGCTGTGTCACAGGCGTATGTCTACTCTGGGTTGGATCCCCCGGAGAACATCAAAGCGCACAGCACCAGAGGAATTTCCTCCTCCACGGCGTTGCACGGGAGAATGACAGTGGAAGACATTTGCACTGCTGCATCTTGGTCTTCCCCCTGTTCTTTTATTCGTGTTTATTTTGAGGGATGTCTCCCATTCCTCTCTGACACACTCAGTACTGAGTGTCCTGTCAGAGTGAGTAATGTCGGGGACTCAACTGCGTGCCCTCTCTCCTGCCTGTCGGCACTTACGGCCCCTACACACGGCGGCGTGCGTTGTCGCTTGGCGGTGGCCGTGTCTTGAGCTTGGGGAGTCAACGCGAGCAACCCGACCAACAACCAATCACATGAATGTCCCGCCCCTGACATTCAAAGCAAAGCATTCATGCTACATCCATGCTGGCTAAATATACTGTCTATGCTTGCTAGCTGTCCATTCAAACGAAGTACACTGGATATAAACTCCCCTAACAGGCGAAAACCTACCAGTTTTCCCCACTGTCTCTGCCCCCTCCCCCCATGCCTGGCTCCTCCGGTTTGTATCCCTGTATGTAAAGAGGGACTGGTCATAGAGTACCGGGTGATTCCCTACTGCCATGATCATTTTCTCCTCCATTCTTTAACATATGGGAAATAACTGCGGTCTGGCTCTCCCAACATACACCCGGTTTGATTGGCTAGTGCTTGTACTGTCAGATTTACATACGAGGGATTTGATTGGCTGACGCCTCCGTCGAGGCGGCAAAAGTAGAACATTGCTCTACTTTTGCAGCGAGCACCGCGAGAGAAGCTACGCTTTGCTCCCACAATGCAGTTCGGCGAATCACCCCATTCAAAGTGAATGGGCAGAAGCGTTGAAGCGGCAACGCACGCCGCTTTTCCCCCTCTTTGATCGTTTTAACAAGTGGGACTTTGGTCTCTACTTTTTATAAACGACAGGTAGCCTATTTAGCCTACGTTCTTTCCCGTATGGAGAATATTCATTTTTTAAATGCTATATTCCCCGGGAATGGGAAGCTCCATTTACGCACGGCGAAATGGACATGGGTTATTAATTGAGTAAATGTGTTTTTGTGCTTCTGGTAACGGACGGACCAGTGGGGCGTAGACTACATCCTGCTTCGCCCTTAACCCAATAGCGATAGCCTTAGAGGGCGAAGCCTTATACGAAATAGAACATGATGATGTGATCCAGTTTTCAAGCACAGTAAATGTTCTCTTCCCAGAGTATGATGGGACGAAGGTAATGATGTTTAGTACATGGTTTTAATAATACTTTTGCTTTTAAATGTTTGCCATTTCAAACCATGAGCTGGTTCAAATAACATGTGCCTTGATTTACAAAATGTTCTCATTGGTTTTATCAGTACAGTTTTGAAGCTGTTGTGCTTTTCTTTGCCACAGTCCACTTTGGAGTGTATGAGATATTTCAGGATTGCACTTTTAACTCACTTGAAATGTTCTCACTTGCTTGGTTTCAAAACATAACAAAGGCCATAATCTGTTCATTGGGACCATCAAAGCTATTTCTCATTGCTGTTGCCGGCCACTACTGCTGCCCCCCTGTAACCTCAGAGGCACCCTGAGTCATGTTGTTCTGGAGCCGGGCCTGCACACGGCCACATACTAAACACACTACAGAGCCCATTCCGTGTCCTGTTAGTGTTTACTTCCTGTCTGCCTTCTCCTGGTGATTTATCTGACGTCCAGCGCTCCGTCTTTTAACCTCTCTTCCTTTCTCTTTCTGGATCCTCCTTAGCAACCTTCATTATAGTCCTTGACAGTGGTCTGTACGACTGTATTAACAACGTGTCACATGTTAAGAAGTTCCAATCAGAATCGAGTATTCAACTAAGCCGTAACAAGTTGTTAGTAGCCTAAGGGCCTACACAGTGGTTATGCTGCTATACCACATGGCCCTTCACTGGATGTATAATGAGCTGCACTAAACTACATTTCAGCATTTAAAATACCGAGCCATTCTTTTGAGGTTATTTTGGTGAAAGTACTAAAGTAGTGCAACTCATTACATTTCAGAGACAGTAATATTGTAATGTACTGTAACTTATTACTTTCAAAAGACAGTAATAAGTCATATGTAATATATTGAAGTAACTTGCCCAACACTGGTAAAGACTATGAAATGTTGACTTTATTTGATCATTTCAGTAAAAACTAACGTTCATATTTCTCTTTTTGATTATAATAAAACAAAGCACTTTGGCAACTTACCACATACGTTTTAAAATGCTTAATAAGCACCCTAACTTTCATGATATCATTTCTCGGTCATAATCGGTTGTTTCCGGGAACGGCCGATTGTTGAGTGACGGCAAATGCTGCGGCTGCAAGGTATTGTGGGGCAGTATTTTCTCCTCTCCTTTCGGTGAGGGAGGTCCAGTGGTTCCTAAGCTAAAGGAGGTTATAAAGGAAGTGTGAAAGCTCCTTTCCTAGAGCAGTACTGGGCATTTTATGGCCCGCGGGCCCCCATTATGTTAAGGGCCGGCCTTAACATAATGGAAAAAAAACAAAAAAAGCAACTTTTTCAAAATAAAAGCAACACAGCTGTAGTGCTTGCATGGTGTAAATACTTTTCTAACTGTGTTGCTTTTATTTTGAAAAGTGTGTTGCTGTTTGTTTGTTTTATTTACGTAAACGCGCGTGCCGTGAACAGCTACGAGTGATGCTGGCCGGCTAGGACATCGCGGGAAATCTGGAGCTTCAGCTGCAGAACAGAGCGGTCAACTTTGACTTTTTTTCCTTGGCTTTGGATGAGAGCTGCGATGTACGTGACACTGCCCAGCTACTCATCTTCCTACGTGGGATAACTCCGGACTTCAAAATCAGCTGGCAGCCATGCAGTCAATGAAAGGGACAACAACAGGGAGTGATTTGTTCACGGAGGTAAATACATGTGTGGTTATATATATATAGATATATCAATAACAAGTGAAATCAAAGAGCCAGCTAGTGTAGGCAGCTGCCGTCTGATATCAAGGATATGGAATAAATACTCAAATGGCTTGCCAGTGTGTGAGGCGCTCCTACCTTGTCTGCTCCACACTCTGTTCCATCCAGAGGAGCGTCCAGTTTGGTCTTGCAGGAAGCATCTCCCTCGACCAAACACCACAAGCCTGCACACATCAGGTGCTGATGACACACACACACACACACACACACACACACACACACTGTGAGTTGTCGCATACATGCCGGGGTTCATGAAGCATCAGAAACATATGTTATCCAAGTACTCATGTCGTCGCTCATGTACTTCCTGCTGTGAGCGCTTGTCTTTGGAGCATTGACTGGAAACAAAACATTTGAAAGGAGCTGATGTTAACGACACCTCTTCTCTCAGAGCTGTTCTGCTCTGTAGGGTAATACTTCCAGACTGAGTCGATACGTCTACTGCCTGCATCTGCTCCATGGTGTTCACTTTCTTTGCTTCATCTGTTTCTCATTCAGCAGGTGAACCTATCATAAAGTAGTGTGTGTGTGTGTGTGTGTGTGTGTGTGTGTGTGTGTGCGTGTGTGTGTGTGTGTGTGTGCGTGGGTGTGTGTGTGCGTGCGTGTGTGTGTGTGTGTTAAACTAAAACGGAGCATGTTCTGTCAGCTCAGATTTTATTCCTGCTTCTTTAAACTGTAGGGAGGCGTGTGGCGCAGTGGGTTGGTGTTGGGATCAGGGGGGCACAGGTTCAAACCCCACTGCAGTCAGCATGTCGTTGTGTCCCGGAGACTCTTCACCCCAAAGTGCTCCTGAGGGATTGTCCACAGTACTGAGTGTGTGAGTCGCCTTGGATAAAAGCGTCTAACATGTGACACGTCATGTGGTGTGTCGGTGCTCACGTGTCGGTGCTCACGTGTGTCGGTGCCGGTGTACCGCAGGCTGCGGTCTGAATACGCTGAGGGGAAAGCAGCTTCTACGATGAATACAATCCGTTTTCATCCTAAATATCTGGGTTTCTTCTTTCCTACGGTCACATTGTTCTGTTGTGTAACATAATGCACTTCAGTATAAAACGTCTTTTTATTTCTCTTTAATTAATGCATTTGATATTGAGGTAATCCAAAGTAATGGAGTAACTACTTGTATAGTGATACTCAGATTAGGTGGCTGATTACATGTTGTACAGGTAACTAGTCATCGTAACAGAACACATGTTTAAAGTCGCCCTGCCCACCGTGCTCACCGCGTTAGCCACCGTCTCTGTCCCTATTGAAGTCCACACAGTGCACGTCTTTATCTGAATGCAGTGTATATGGAGTGGGTCAATGGCTCCACATATCACGTATGGGCTCTGCACAATCAGTCAATGTGTGTGTAGAGATATGTGTAATGTTTGAACTTATTTAAATATATGCATCCACTAACAGAGAGGAATAGCTGCAGAGAACCAGCCCTCAGTTTAGCCTTTTACCAAACATGTCATCATCTACCTCTTCTCCTTTTGATATTAAATAAAACCCTCTTTTGACATTTCTCATTGAAGACCTTCCAGGACAGGGAAGGATGCAAGGATGTGTCCTAGGAGAGCTTCAATGGAAAACATCTGCTGACTGCAACAGCAAACAGTATTATAATAGAGACGGTTTGTCATGATTAGATGAGGGGAAAGTACAAATAAAGACATAGTTTAACAGCTTCAAATGAAACGGTGTTGTTGTTCATGGAAATAAATACCGGTATCAGAGAGCGACGTTATGTAGTATGGTTTTGCATACGTGGAGTCCTGAGGCAGCACACTGCATATAGCTGTCTGCAGGAGCATACAGAGCAGGACTCTGCTCTACTCTACTGAACGGGACTTTGCATCACATGACGGGCTGATTCTGCTGCCAGCTGGATGCACTCCTTCATATCGGGTCAGTCACACCGGTCCCACCGCGGGAACCTCAGCCTCAGAGTCCGCTCCGTACACACACTGCACAACCACTGTCCTCACATGTGGAGCTGGGCTGAACCCTCTGCAGCACACAGGACGCTGACCTCAGATACAGAGCGTAGAGAAGGAGGGTCCACTCAGCACACCTTCTGTCCCTGTAGCTGACTGCTGAGCCCCGCGTGTGCAGATGTGTGTGTTCACGTGCACGTACGTAGTCCCCATGTGAAACGGAGAGCAGATGGAAATGAACAGTCATCTGATATGTACTGTTTGATATAAGCCTCCGCAGATAGAGAGAGGCTGTGGGAAGGGCATGCCACCATCAGGACATCACATGTGACTTTACGAAACCACCAAGCACCCTGACCGAGAGAGAGAGAGAGAGAGAGAGAGAGAGAGAGAGAGAGAGAGAGAGAGAGAGAGAGAGAGAGAGAGAGAGAGAGAGAGAGAGCCAATGAAACACCAGCCCAGCGTCCCTGCATGGACCGATGTGTCCTCTCCAGTCCTCCACTGACGTGTCCATGGATAGATCTGCGATGGTTGTTTGCATTGGTGTTATAACCTGTTGTCCCCATGCCGACGTGCAGCACCGCACTTCGTGCTCTGCTCGGGGTGTCTCAGGCATCGCTGAGGCTCATTCATATCTAACAGAAGCTGAATACGAACAGAGTGTTGTACCTCCATGTCGTTGCAGAAGGTGGCGTTGGTTCCAAACAGGATCTGGCACTGCTCGTCCACGCTGTAGTGCATGCCCGGCAGCTTGGGGGGGAGTCTCACTTGGTAGCGGGTCCGGGGGTCCGTGTGCAGGAGGCAGGCGCTGGCTTTGGACCTGCTTAAAGACACACGAGAGGGACAGGCTACAACAGGCTGACCTGGGAACTGTTTCCTTCGTCATTGCAATCGAAAAGAGACTTTTAGTATATAATATATCTATATATTACATTTGGACAGCATTGGTCTGAAAGAAACATGAGCCTTGATGGTGACATTAAAGATACGTGTGCCTTCCACACATGTCTGCTCTTTGTGTATCTTCACAGAGCCCAAGGATTCATTTCCAGCATTTATTTTAAACCTCAAAAATGCTGTTT
This sequence comes from Champsocephalus esox, assembly GCA_036324585.1. Taxonomy (NCBI): domain Eukaryota; kingdom Metazoa; phylum Chordata; class Actinopteri; order Perciformes; family Channichthyidae; genus Champsocephalus; species Champsocephalus esox. The sequence continues at coordinate 56,120,030 of CM070479.1, read as the reverse complement.
GCATAATCATAAAAAAATAAAGAATAATAAATCAAATCCAATCAGAACTGAGCTGGAGTTGACCAGAAGGCAACTGGCTGGGGCCTCAGCTTCTGTATAGATGTACTGATGAGTGTTGTTGACACCTCGATCGGACCATTAAAGGATCATTGTATCTTCGTTATTTATGTTTATCTAATAGTGAACGTGAACTGAGTGAACGTATGTGTGTATGTCCCCACTGCTCAGCCAGCAGTGCCTGCAGCTGTGTCTCACCTGAGGAAGTTCTCCAGGTCGTCTCTGCTGCAGGAGGACCAGGACAGGTCGCTGGGGTTCCTGCCCTTCACCCACTCCCCAGACATGATGTGGGAGTGCCCGGTGCAGGTGGCGTGGTCGTCGTCGTGGCTCATCCCCATGCTGAGGAGGGGATGTGGATATACATCGACACTGGGTTAAGATTAGGATCATTTATTCAATATACATTTGTTTTCAATGATATGATACGATAACACTTTTCAGTTAGAGCAGGGGTCTTCAACTAAAATTCAACCAGGTCCAGTTAGAGAAAATCTCCCCATGCAAAGGTCCGGAACATCAAAATGTCTAAGTTGCTTCATGAATTAGTGTGATATATATTGAAGTAGCTGCAGCTTTATCAACGTCTGCATGTCATCAACAGCTGACTGCCAATCAAATAAAGTACAATTCAAAAACAACAATATGTATTGTCAATTAACATTGAACTAAACAGATATACAGTAAATACTGTGGATATGTGTAATGTTCCTCTCGGGCTGTATTTAAGAGAAAATAAATAAAATAGCTTTTGAAAATATGTGCATCTTAAAGTGCTTAATTTTAGATAAATAAAATAAAGTGTAGCAGCAGCTTGAGTTTCCCTTTTTCTTTGTTAACCGTTTCACATCATGACTGAACAGTTTCAGACGATTATAGAACAATATCAGTCTTTACACATCATAACAATTTAACAGTTTTAAAGTTTCTCTTTCTTTCCCTCTTATATTGCAGTCCCTCACTCACTTTGTTTTATTCAGTGCGAGAATTGAGCTGGAGCTTGTCCTGCCAGGAGTTTAAATCTGGGCTGAAATGAAGTCAGGGCCATTCTCACACATGCAGGTGCTCATTGGTTACAGTGATGCAACACAGGTATGGTGAAAAAAGAGAGAACTATTCGAAGCAGAAAAAAAACTGCGTAATATACCATCTGCTAATAATAATAATAATGCTTCAATTAACTGGCTATTCTTTATAATATACTCAGATCATAGGAGACAGAGATGTTAAGTTATAAATCAAGGGTTTTTATTATTATTTACAGCAGGGGTGGGGAACCTATTTCCTTTCGATTTTTACAACATCCTCCGAGGGTCGTACAAATGATTGAACTCAACCTCTGCTTAAAAAAACTAAAATCACAGCCCATTCATTTGGCCTTTCTTTCATGCTGTGCAAAGAAAAAGCAACCTCTTAATGCAGATATCTCATGACTCACGTATGCACGTGCACGGTGTGGCATGACCACCAACACAGAAAGATATGGACACAAGATGTGTGCAAATGCATTTAGTATCCTATCCATGTGAACATGATTTAAGTGTGTGTGTGGGGCCTAACCTCCTCTAGGGGGGTCCGGGGGCATGTTCCCTTGGGAAGATTTTTTTTTAAATATTGAAGTTAAAGCATCAATGTGGTGCACTTTGAGAGCAACATGAAGAGATCTATGGATACATCTCTCAACACCCATATGAAACAGAACTGTAAGCAGATTTTTCTTTTTGGATATTTTACAAATCACTCTCCTTTTAAACTCTATTCTTGTTGTTTTTAACAACTTTTTTGTTGCTGTCATATAGTATTTTATACCTGTTTTTCATTTAGTCTCATTAATAACTATAATGACCATATCAAGGTGTGCCCCCCCAAAACGAAAACTCTTCGGTTCTCCACGAATTACACAAGTCACCCAAATCAGCGTTAAAAAAGCGGCAGGCGCCGAAAAATCCCCTATTAATGTATTGATTATAGCTCCGGGTCCGTATAGGTCGGCGTCTGGGTCCGGATCCGGACCGCGGTCCGCCTGTTGCCGACCCCTGAGTTAGAGTCTGACATGTTTGCTGAATCCCAGAAGCTCCATTTGTAACATCAACAAGGTCAAATATTTAAGACAAGAACAGACATTTGAAATAGCATCACGATCACTGACGAGAAGCATGCTCAAGACCCTCTGACATTAGCGCTGTGAGTGATGTGATGATTGACAGGTGCACACAGGAGTGCTTCAGGCTGACTCCATTCAATCGTGGGACTCTGCGCCTCCAATCTGAAACCATTCATATTTGCTGTTCAGGAAATGTTTGGGGTCAGTAATGATGTTGTTGGACAGCCAATGAGAGACCTTACGTAGATACACACACTTCCCAGAATAAAAGCACCCAGGGTTTGAAACAAAGACATACTGCCAAATGATCACTCTCTGCACGTTGTGACTGAGGTGTGTTTGCAGACAATCATGTGAGCACGCAGACACAGCACACACACACACACACACACACACACACACACACACACACACACACACACACACACACACACACACACACACACACACACAAACATGGGTGAACCCCGGCCACTGTGCACTGACTTCCCTACAACCAGCAGCATGGTAACACGTAGGCCCAATTCCAAACCACACCCTACCCACTCCCACTCCGTGTCGGAGTTGTAGAGCATGAGGTGAAGTCAGCACCGCTGCAGGCTCGCTGTTCGATGGCTTGATAACCCACTCCCCCTCCACACTCGTTGCTTTGGAACAGCACTTAATGTGGCGGACCCTCCACGCGAACAAGCAAACGGAGGGGTAGTGTGTAGGGGCAGTTTGGAATGGGGCCACAGAGGCTGCATCTCACTTCGGTTAAATGGATTCCTTGCTTCCCTCACTTGCGTCGTTTCCCTGCGACTAGTCCCTCCCTCCAGGGAAGCACGGAGAGACGCAAGGAAACCACGAGAAGCAGGAAATGAGTTCTAAGAGCAACGGGACGTCCTTTCCTCCGGAGCGTCACGTGAAGCGACGTCCGTTTGTGATGACGCCACACAGCTGATCGTCTGACAGCAGCTCTGTCCCCGTTATTTTCACAAACACCCCTGCCTCTGTTCGTACACATTTACTGACACTAACATTTGTATCATCTGTTGTAGACCCCAATACATTAAATAAAAAAAGATAAACGCCGTTCTTAAAATGTATAAACGAACAATAGTTTGATTAATATATATATAATATATTAGAGTGCACAATAGAAATAAAATAATTGAGAGAAGAAAAAGAGATATGTTATCTATCAAAACCAGTTAGATTAACATTCATTGGACACTTTGTGTGTTTGTGTGGATATGTAGCACAATAACATTTTAGTAGCACTTAATGACTGACTGAAAGGAAATGACAATAAATGAAAATGTAAAACTAAAATTGCGATCATGTTTCCAAAAACTGAATAAAATGATTGTTGACCACGTTGTTGTTCAGATGTATCACATGCTTGTAACTAAATACATGAATTGAAACAAAGCACGGTATAAACTGAGGAGTGAGTCCCGTGAGGTTCATGTGTTTTCTTCACTCCGCTGGGAAACTGCTCTCATGTCAAGAAGCCTCAGATCAGTGCATGCACTGCATCGTCCAATCAGTGAGCGATACACAGTAAGGGGGCGGGGCGAGTGTCTGACGATTTCACCGGAGGATGGTCTGGTGGTTCCTCGATTATCGCTCCTCCATTATCGCTCCTCGATCTTCGATCCTCGCTCCTCCGGCAGAAATAAGGCCATTGGGACGCTACTCAAGATGGCACAGACAAATCAACTTCCGGTGAGACAGAGGAGTCACGGGCCGTTTCTCAATCGTGAGGATGCTGGCTTGGTAGTCGCGTACTTCCAAGTCACTTCCTTCAGGAACGAAGCAAGTATACTTCCAAGCCACGGCTTCGGAAAACGAAGAAGAATGGAACAGGCTAAGAAGTGTGTCACTCTCTCTAACGGTTTCAACATACACTGTGAAAATAAATACCTGACGACGTCTATCCAATTATGAACTTGCTTTACTTTCACGGAACACATTTTGGGAAATTTCCCCCAAAGCAAGGACGCGGCCTCGGTGGAATTCCAAGTATGCTGGAGATTGGAACAGTCCATCGGCGGCACTCGATGACGTAGCATCCTTGAAATATTGGCTTGGAAGCCAGTTTCCTCGAGATTGAGAAACAGCCACAGCCTGGCAGCTCTGACAGGAAGGGGCTCTTACCCACAATGCATCTGTGCAACAGAGGAAGGATTCAATTGGGCAATGTTACAATTATGTATTGTAGGGTGTAGAATTATGAGTGATTCCTGCAGTATCTGCTGTCCCCAGTATTATCATGAGATCCTTCATGAGATCCTCATGAGATCCTCATGAGATCCTTCATGAGATCCTTTATGAGATCCTTTATGAGAGTACAAATGTATTAATTTTGTTTTGTTATATATATATATATATATATATAGCACCAAACTGCAACTAATCTAATCTACTGTCACTTTTCACATTGAACATGTGCTCTTTTATTAAATAAACTAACCATTTGAAGAGTTTAGTGCTTTTGACCCTTAGACACACTGATGCACTCATCAGATCCCCTCTCTGCTCCAGAGGATTTAAAACATATATATCCCAATGACCCCCCCCCGCTCCGGAAATGTTATTTTAAACACAATTAAATCAAGTTATTTTGGTAAAACTAATGAAAAATATAACTAAAAAACAGATATTAAAAAACGTTTGTAATCTTTTCAAAGATTATTTTTTAGAATACCTAACGGCTCGCCACTGATGTGCAGTCATATCAATCCGCAGAAAGAAGTCTGTTACTTAAAATGTCAGCTGTGAACAACAAATATTAGTATTTTTGGAATATTAGTTTTTATATTTGAGGAGAGCAGGACACTTTGTATTCATGATGGCTAAACGGTCCCAGGAAAGAAAAGAAAATAGGAACAAGAGAAGAAAGAGGTTACAAGACTGAGAGCTGGACCTCAGAGAAATCTACAGAAGAAGACAGACAGGAAGTAAACACAAAATGAACACAGTATGGCCCAATCCCAAACCGCCCCCTACACCCTACCCCTACACCCTACCCCTCTGTTTGCGCGTTCACGCGGAGGGTCCGCCACATTGAGGGCTGTTCCAAAGCAACGAGTGTGGAGGGGGAGTGGGCTATCAAGCCCTCAAACAGCGAGTCTGCAGCGGTGCTGACTGGAGACCGGTCTCTCCCTGACCGGAGTCATGCTGTGTGTGTCCTCAGGAAACAACTGTGTACTGTGTACAAGTAGTTCCAGCAAACATCCACTGATAAGCTGCGATGTTAACGACCTCATGATAACCTCATGTGTTTTAACCATAGACTGTATATATAAATGGACGTAGGGTCCGTGACGTCACCCATAGGATTCTGCAGAGTTGCCGTGAAGCCCTTAGTAGGCGGAGTCGGCCACTAACGGCTCAACAGTGACGTCAGAGTTCAACTCCCGCCTTCTCCAGCCTGCTCCAAATAAGGGCAAAGAGGCGGAGCCGAGGCGGGACCTGCTGCCACCGAGCTGGAAGTTCCAGAGCTACCAAGCTAAGCTAACATGCTCCCCATCTGCACGCTGCCGTCGCAATTTACGTTTCTAAGGTAAGCGGACATAAAACTATTCAGCAAAACTATAAATTATAATCTAAGTTATTGAGTTTTTAGCATAATACTTCAGAATCTTAAAACCCCTTAACGTTTGTATGCAATTGTGCTAAATTCAACACTGGAATCAAGCAAATATTAATGTTTGCATGACATTAGTTATTTATATTTTGATATCACTTAACTATACGTTTAAGTCAAGCTAAGGTACATGTGATGGTAGCTAGTTAGTGCTCTTACCTGTGAGGCCTCCTCCAAACAGCATAATAACCAGACTGTATTATTCAAACTTAGTACCAGTTCTAGATCCTTGACTTTAGACAAACAATTCAAAAGACAAAATGTATTTAAAGACCAATCTTTATTTGAATGTGCCTCTTAACCTGATATATTAGTTATACAGTAATAGTATTGACAATCTAAAAAAACTGAGCAACTCAACAGTCAACTTTATATTTCTTATTGTCTAAAGCATTTATTATTTTCATTTTCCCCCTCTCATATTCAGTGTGGACGGATTGAGACAGCGTGGTGTCCAGAGAGCAGCAGAGACTTCAGGGAGAAACCTCCGTGTGATGGACGTCCTGTCTGTTGGTTTGGAGAGGACTGAGGGTCTTTCCTCAGCGAGGAGGACCAGGCCTGATGGAGGAGCCCATGCTGGGCACAGCTGATACCAACTGCACAGGCCTAGTCTGTCACGTTATTTGACTACATGTGTTTACTTATACATTTAATAGGTTTACACCTTCTGTCCATATGTGCTTTTTATTTAAAACATTTGATTAACTTTTGGTTCACATTTCAATAAATTGTATTTGTGTTTGCATTCCTTTTGTCCATTATTCTTACTGAACATGTTAGATTACACATTCACATCTGACTGAAGATGGGCCCCATTTATTTGTGACGTTGCAAACTCTGCGGTACAAGGCACAAGTGATGTGAAGCTCATAAAGTGAGGCAAATAGAAATAATCAGCTGATGGAGTGTAGATGTGGAAATAGCTGCATTCGATCAGCTGACTGTTTTCACAATAAAAGTAGTTTCTTGGTGAATGTCCTGTACTGGTCTTAAAATCTCATAACATCAGCTTTTAATGTTCGTCTTGGATGTTCTTCTTGACCCTTAGAGAAGGAGAACATGTCGTGTCTTCCAGGCATGTCCTTTCCTAACAAAAATGACAGGAAACATAAAACATATTATTGCAGAACAAGTGTGTTATTTATGAAAGCGGTGTGTTTGTGTGTTTAGGGGCTGTAGATAGAATTATTTTGTAATTGTAATGTTTTTATTTTATTTTAACAGTGAGCAATCAGATTATGAATGCACAGTATGAAGTTCATCAACATTGAAATATATGTTATTGTCAAAATAATATTTAACTGTTTCAAAACGTAGTGCAACTGTAGAAGCTTGCTCTGTTGTCTCACTGAAAGAATAACTTTTACCACGTTTTACAGACAATATTGAGAGATAAATAGTAGCAGTTCTCACTATGTGTCAAATATCTTTGCCTTCAATACATTAAATTAGAGAGCTGACAAAGTCATATTGCTAAATATCTAAATGTAACTTTTTGCATGGAAAAGACCCTCAACTTAACTGATGTAGGTGATCTGGTATTTAGTATTGTTTAATGGAATGTATATCAGTGTATTAAAGTCAATACTTCATTCATTTAAACCAATATCTTTCTTGATTCTTTGTACAGTATGAAAAAACAGTCTTAGTACCTGAGCTGAAGTTCACTGCTGTGAGGAGTCCAGTTCTGTCTCTCACTCTCTGGTCCAGCCTGTCTGCATCACCTGGACACCTTAAACAAACAGATATATATATGTAAAGTACCATGTGTACAAACAATATAACTGATTCTCTGCTGTTGAACATGTTGGATTGTGTATTGTCCGAGTCAGGGTCCTTTTTATTTTACTGTAACTTTGGAAGTTGTGTTACCAATGCTTACTGTTTATTTGATACCCATTTGGTAATGCAATTAATAAAAACAACAAGGTTTGGGTTCGTTCTTCAGATGACTGTGACGTTAACGTGTAAGCTCGATAATGAACTCCAGCTCAACCAACCATATTGTAATATCTAAGTAATCATCTTGAACTATGACATTAATAATTGTAATATACACATCTTATTGTGAGGTTGATTTCACATACACTACTTCGACATTAGCTTGTCTACATACTTGAGCATAGCCAATTTAAATTAACCTGAGATGCATCCAGTTCTACCTACATAATAAAATATCTCTAAGTTACAAGGATGTAACCTTATTTTATCAACCTCAAACAGAAGCCGTTTGTTCAACAGTATTATCCCACTTAACACTTGTCTATTTCGTTTTAACCTTTATATATACAGTCTATGATTTTAACTTGGAGGCTACGATTAGCATCGTTAGCACCGATGTAGCTACCACTAGCTTATATGCTAACCCAAGCCTTACTATTCATTACGTAGCTGATTAAAATCATTAACACATAAATAAAGCACTCAAATGTTACTTACCGCATTCATGCACCGTCTGTTTTAACCGCAGAGCGAGTCACAATAGTCCGATATATAAGCATGAAGAACAAACAACCACAGCCGGCTCCACGTTGTGTTTCCTGGATGAGCTGAGCAGGCAGAGTCCCTGTAGCTTCACGGAGCAGCTAGCAGAGAGACAAGAAGCTAACAGCGGCAGGCACTTGACAGAGCCGTCACTCAATGTGACCACGCCCTAATTTATGCCCAAACTTTAAGACCTAATATAAATAAAAGGGTCGCGTTAGAAAACAATTCACTCACAGATCCATAATCATGAAGGTGGAATCTAACTATATCGATAATAAAAATGTATGGAGCCAGGGACAGAAACATGTTTTTTTCTGCTGTAAAGTTGGGCATTTTAACATGGGGTCTATGGAAATTGCTCCTTTCTGCAGTCGTCGCCTGTCGGCCAATATATGAACTGCAGTGTGTGGCACTTCCGTATTGGCTTCCCGGCTCTTCCCCACAGTTTGCCGCTTGGTTTTAACTTAGGATCATACCTGTGTTTAGTCTAGAAAAAGGTAAATGTGTGCATTTTATTATAAAGTTGTGTATATTTACAGACCGTTGCAAAAACTAAGAAGCTTATAAACATCAGGGTTAAAACTAAAAGAGCTTTGAAACACAATGAAAGATGTTTGGAGTTTTATTTGAGTTATTCATTTAAACTTTTTGTCTAAGAGATGCTGATTTGAAACCGTTGTTACATACAGTTACGGCACTTCCTGTTTGTGCCGGAGAGAGGGGAGGCCGTCCCAAAGCTTGCTGCTGTGTTTACTCCCTCCATCTGACAGGAGGAGCCTCGTGTGCCACTCCGTCACGGAGGGGGAGTGTGTAGGGCGTGGTTTGGGATTGGGCCAAAGTGTATACAGTAAAAAAAGATGATATCATTACTATTAGTTAATAATGAGTGAGGATGCTTGCCGGTCTGTCTCTGGCTGCAGATCTGTGAGGAGCTTCCTGTTTGCTGGCTTTGACCAGCTGCTTCAGAGAGCAGATGGGACTGAGGCAGTATTACATAATCCCCCCAGCAGCTGATCACCATCTGTGCCGTGTTCACGCATCAACAGGATGGTGTCATGGATATGTGATGTTGGCATGAATCTAAAAGATAAACAACAATCACACACAGAAATACAACCTCTGACGAGGAGCTGCTGAAGGAGCGATATATATAAAAAAGTAGGCCCATCAACGCATCAACGCACGATTCATCTGGACACCCTAACCCCTTCCTCCCATCTTTCCAGCATGGATGTCTGCCATGGATTGCATGGCAGTGAAAAGGCAAAGCAAAGCGGAGGACTGTTCAAAGCTACACGCTGCACAGACGGGAGAACACTGGACGTCCGTGAGACCATCAACACCTCGGTGTAACCGCACTGACAGACTGCTGTGTGTCGCTCACATCACACAGAGGGTCTTCACTGCCGCGCTCCAATGAGGCTGTCCATGCGGGGGCTACACGTCGGACTTATTCCAATTATTCAGAATCATGTTATTAGAAATCATGGCGATCGACGTGAAGGCAACATGACCTCCTACTGACTAGCGTGGTGGTTCTAGGTGAAGTGATTGATTTCATTAAAGGTAAAATACTGGATAAAAGAGCCTTCTCTCCACCTTTCCTAAGCTCCTCGTGTGCGTTGGTTTCAGCGCCTGGCCGACGCGCTCACACATCACTCAGTCACCTTTCCTAAGCTCCTCGTGTGCGTTGGTTTCAGCGCCTGGCCGACGCGCTCACACATCACTCAGTCACCTTTCCTAAGCTCCTCGTGTGCGTTGGTTTCAGCGCCTGGCCGACGCGCTCACACATCACTCAGTCACCTTTCCTAAGCTCCTCGTGTGCGTTGGTTTCAGCGCCTGGCCAACGCGCTCACACATCACTCAGAGTCACCTTTCCTAAGCTCCTCGTGTGCGTTGGTTTCAGCGCCTGGCCCACGCGCTCACACATCACTCAGTCACCTTTCCTAAGCTCCTCGTGTGCGTTGGTTTCAGCGCCTGGCCGACGCGCTCACACATCACTCAGTCACCTTTCCTAAGCTCCTCGTGTGCGTTGGTTTCAGCGCCTGGCCGACGCGCTCACACATCACTCAGTCACCTTTCCTAAGCTCCTCGTGTGCGTTGGTTTCAGCGCCTGGCCAACGCGCTCACACATCACTCAGAGTCACCTTTCCTAAGCTCCTCGTGTGCGTTGGTTTCAGCGCCTGGCCCGACGCGCTCACACATCACTCAGTCACCTTTCCTAAGCTCCTCGTGTGCGTTGGTTTCAGCGCCTGGCCGACGCGCTCACACATCACTCAGAGTCACCTCTCCTAAGCTCCTCGTGTGCGTTGGTTTCAGCGCCTGGCCGACGCGCTCACACATCACTCAGAGTCACCTTTCCTAAGCTCCTCGTGTGCGTTGATTTCAGCGCCTGGCCCACGCGCTCACACATCACTCAGTCACCTTTCCTAAGCTCCTCGTGTGCGTTGGTTTCAGCGCCTGGCCGACGCGCTCACACATCACTCAGTCACCTCTCCTAAGCTCCTCGTGTGCGTTGGTTTCAGCGCCTGGCCGACGCGCTCACACATCACTCAGTCACCTTTCCTAAGCTCCTCGTGTGCGTTGGTTTCAGCGCCTGGCCGACGCGCTCACACATCACTCAGTCACCTTTCCTAAGCTCCTCGTGTGCGTTGGTTTCAGCGCCTGGCCGACGCGCTCACACATCACTCAGAGTCACCTTTCCTAAGCTCCTCGTGTGCGTTGGTTTCAGCGCCTGGCCCACGCGCTCACACATCACTCAGAGTCACCTTTCCTAAGCTCCTCGTGTGCGTTGGTTTCAGCGCCTGGCCGACGCGCTCACACATCACTCTGAGTCACCTTTCCTAAGCTCCTCGTGTGCGTTGGTTTCAGCGCCTGGCCGACGCGCTCACACATCACTCAGTCACCTTTCCTAAGCTATATTTATGTCCAGGTCTTTATGTTTCATGTGGAACCTATATGCTGCAGGTCTCCCTTGAAAAAGAGATCTATGATCTCAATGGGACCAATCTGAATAAATAAAGGTTTGAAATGAAATGAGGTCTCTTCTCTGCAGTGCAGCGCTCAGAACGCCGTGTGGCTTCACAGCCAAACCAGCACCAGAGCATCACCAGCAGGACTCTGAACCAGCTGAGGCCATGGCAGCACCAATCAGCCGCTCCGCCAGCCGTGGCTGCGGATCACGATCACCTGACACCAATCAGTTATACTCCATTACACACATTACACGATAAAATAATACAAATAATAAATAACGTTTTGGCTCCTACACTGGAACAACTACTGGTCTGCCTCTCGTGGAGTTGAGTACACACGTAAAGTTCTCCACTGGATGAACTGTAATCTATTCGGTGATATTTAGACTTTGATCCAGCCCCTCCACCAGGTGCTCATCTGATCAGTGTGCTGGTTCAGACCAGACGCCTACACACTGAGCATGCTCGTCAGCCTCAGGGAGCGCTGTGTGTATGCTGACTGCTGCACTGTGATAGGTGCATATACCTGCTAACATACATGAGTACATACAGTATGTGTGCAGCGTGTATCCAAGTACCTTAGTGCGCTGCTGTGTTCCATTCTAACGTGCAGCTCTACGCCGGCCTGAGCTCAGCAGCTACTGTGTGTGTGTTTGTTCTGTGAACAGTGTGTGTGCTCATGTCACACAGTTATCTTTGAATGTGCATGTTCGTGGGCAGCAGCCAGAGCTCTGTGTACACTGTGAAGAGTCCTGAGGGAGCGGCCTCGTGCACTTGGCACAGCGTCCAGGTGAGCCTGGATGCTGCCTCGACGTGTTTCCAGCGTGAACACACCTCTCACAGCGCGCACGAGAACTCGCCTGAGCTGGGCGTGCATTCGCGTCCCAGTCACTCTGTACGGCCTCACTGCAAGACCTGTTCTGTTGACTTCCTGTGTGCACCCATTGAGCAACCCGTACTCATCAGCGAGATACAGTCATCTGTCAGGAACTAAGCCATCTATTTTCCTCAAATGGGAAAGTAATGTTTGACAGGAGTCACGACGATCCTGGCCCACTGGTACCACGCACACAGCTCGCACTGACAGTGTGGACATCAGCTCCAGTGCCTGGTTCAGCTTCACCAACCGCTCTGACGGCTGGGAGGCAGGACCTTTGCTCAGAAGCCTTGATGGTCACATGACCTGCGTGAGGAGGACAGACAGCTGCACAGGGCACACTACAGCATAACAATGAAGTGGCATCAAGGCAACCAAAGCAGTGTGCATGAGAACAGCAGCAGCACGTGCACTGCAGCACATCCTGAGGGCCTGGATGGACATGCACTCTGTGATCACTGCTATGTCTCCATGCATGTGCTGAGAGACGAGCAGAGGGAGGGAACGTGGAGTTCCTGGTATGCTTGGGAACCCGTCTGAAGGGTGCGGCATGTTTGCTGGCACAGAACACATCCGTCAGGGAGCCCGTCCTCTCGCTGTTTGTGGACAGAAGACACAGAACATGTGTCCAGCAGTCCTCTCGCTGTTTGTGGACAGAAGACACAGAACATGTGTCCAGCAGTCCTCTCGCTGTTTGTGGACAGAAGACACAGAACATGTGTCCAGCAGTCGGAGCACTGTTTGTGGACAGAAGACACAGAACATGTGTCCCGCAATCAGAGCACTGTTTGTGGACAGAAGACACAGAACATGTGTCCAGCAGTCCTCTCGCTGTTTGTGGACAGAAGACACAGAACATGTGTCCCGCAGTCAGAGCACTGTTTGTGGACAGAAGACACAGAACATGTGTCCAGCAGTCCTCTCGCTGTTTGTGGACAGAAGACACAGAACATGTGTTCCCGCAGTCAGAGCACTGTTTGTGGACAGAAGACACAGAACATGTGTCCCGCAGTCCTAGCACTGTTTGTGGACAGAAGACACAGAACATGTGTCCCGCAGTCAGAGCACTGTTTGTGGACAGAAGACACAGAACATGTGTCCCGCAGTCAGAGCACTGTTTGTGGACAGAAGACACAGAACATGTGTCCCGCAGTCAGAGCACTGTTTGTGGACAGAAGACACAGAACATGTGTCCCGCAGTCAGAGCACTGTTTGTGGACAGAAGACACAGAACATGTGTCCCGCAGTCAGAGCACTGTTTGTGGACAGAAGACACAGAACATGTGTCCCGCAGTCAGAGCACTGTTTGTGGACAGAAGACACAGAACATGTGTCCCGCAGTCAGAGCACTGTTTGTGGACAGAAGACACAGAACATGTGTCCCGCAGTCAGAGCACTGTTTGTGGACAGAAGACACAGAACATGTGTCCCGCAGTCAGAGCACTGTTTGTGGACAGAAGACACAGAACATGTGTCCCGCAGTCAGAGCACTGCAGAGTGTATCAAGACAGCCTGCTTGTTGTCCTGAAGTGAGACTCTCCCACTGTGCACAGCCACCGCTTCTGGAGCGCAGGGTGAGACGGGGGGACACTCTCCACTGAACTCCACGTGGACACGTCCTCTTACACGTCCCTGGTGGCTTTCTGATGGGTCTGAGCAGGGACACATTCAACAGCTGATAGGGTGTGAGGGACAACTCATGTGGCTGTTGATTGGTTCAATGCTTAGCCTGGAGCACAGCTCCTCTGGCTGGCAGAGCACTGCCCTGCTGTACCTATCATTAGTTAGTTAGTTAACGGGAACACATTGTATTCAAATACCTCATTGCATTTCATTATTAATACAAACAGAGCAGCTTGCATGATTGTATATCGTATAATGTATGCTATGTTCATATATTTTGTTTTAAAGGGCACTTTTGTATGTCTTTTATACATAAATATGTGTCCCTGGCAGTGGCGAGCCGTCAGGGCCCTCTAGGCCAGTGGTTCTCAAAGTGGGGGGCGCAGAGGCATGACAGGGGGAGCGCAAGAAACCAGGGGGAAAAATGGTTATTAAAAAAAAATCATATTTTGAAAAATGATTGATTGAAAATAATATGATACAGGACAGTACTGTTCCGTCTGGGTGTCTGTGTTTCATTAAAGCTCGGCTCTGTGTGTGCAGAACGAGCCATTTTGTGTGCGTGCGCGAGCGAGAGAGAGAGGGAGAGAGCGCACCGGTACCGGAGATTGTTCTTGTTAGCTTCTGGTGCTAGCGAGCTAGTTTTTTCAACAACAAAGTGGAGGAGAGTCCTCTCCTGTCAGACTGAGACTCAGTGAGCTAAAGGACTCTCTCTCTTTTTAAAAAAAAGCTTTATACATAAAATCAGCACTTTTGAAACAGGAAGTGAAACAGAGGGATATGAGGCGTGGCTGGAACGGGTGATCTGTTTGGTATTTTGAGCAAAACACTTCATAGACATGTTTTTTATAAATGTGTATATATCTGAGACCCATGCCATTGGCTAAACATAGCATGATAGGTGACCTTTAATAGTAAGTTGGTCTATTACATCGTAGTCTAACTCACTCTGTATATTTTACACTGTGTATTCAATAGATGCTCTATAAATACAGCACATATTTTTCTACTGTTGATATGTTTTATATTTACTATATTTCTTTGTTTTTATTATATTTCTTACTCATGCAATGCCTTGTAATGCAGCATCCATAAACTATATCTGATTTAATAAACTGTAAAGCCAATGCACAAACCTGTATATTAAATAGGGTTGGGTCCAACATTTCGATTCCAACGGCATCATTTAGAAATGTGAATTTCGGTTCCGCTTTTCGATGCCTGAGGAAGTGTTTCTCGCCGCTCTCCGTAGCCTACTGTATGACTGCAGCGGGGCGGGAAATGTAGCGTTGTACCCATAGATATATATATAAACACGTGTTTATATATATCTATGGTTGTACCCAGCGCCATATTATATTATACTATTATATGGCTCTGGTTGCACCTACACTTCCTACAGTGTAACCTGAGACCAGGGCCGGCCCGTTGCACTGGCGTTATAGATGTTCGCCTAGGGCGCCAGATCTGTGGAGGCGCTGCGCTGACAGCTCTGGGAGGGAAAACAAATGTTTTGACCGTTGGGGCTCATCCTAATTTTCGGCCTTGATGTAACAACATTCATAATTAAGTAAATGTAACACCCTTTTCATCCCAGTTACACTTTTCATTTGCCCTGTACGATGGGCGCTGCAAGTGATGAAAGTGGGGGATGTTGGCTTATCTGGCAACCGCAGCTCACAGCCAAAGTGCGAGTGAGCGAGGGAGAAAGGGAGGGCGCTGTTGTGATTAGCATCTGGTGCTAGCTGCTCTTACGGAAGAAGAAGATGTTTCTCCAATGATGTGGAGGGAGAGTCCTCTCCAGTCAGACTGAGAGGCTGATAACTTCAGCTCAGTGAGGTAAGGACTCTGAGTGTTTAGATAGTTCACTTTAGTCTAAGTTATCTCAGTGGGTCTCAAACGGTTTGATCACAATTCACAAACAGATTGAAGCATTTTACTTCAAAACGTTCAGACATTTCTTCCCGGTATGCCTGAGAAGGCAAGTATGCTTGTTTTTCTCAACAAGAACTGTTCTTTAGAAGTTGGACTGTTGCACTGTTGTAGCTTCAGTGGTTCTCAGGTTACAGTGACATAGCAGTGAATATAAACAGACTGATTAATGTGAATATTACTGTAAACTAACCTGTGTAAAAGTTTCTCGAATAAATGTCATTTCTTTGGTGGAAGAAGCATGTATCATTTTTTTACCCTGCCCCTCAAATAATCGGAATCGAGAACCGTTAAGAACCGGAATCGAAAAGTAGAATCGGAATCGGAATCAGAATCGTGGAAATTCAAACGATACCCAACCCTAATATTAAATGAATTGCATATTTTGTTCCTTATCAACATGGAAGGGATTTAGACTCCAGTCTGTACTCTGGACCGGTCCACCATGAGCACACTCTCCCAACATGCTCACAACGGCCACATGGACGTGAGAGTATCAGTATGACATCACGACATGCAGGAGAGTGAAACCTACTTGTGTCCCAGCTCGTGAGCTATGGTGAAGGCCAGGTTGAGTCCATTGTCCTCAGCTAACACACACTTCCTCTTGGTACTGCAGACACCCCCCAGATACGCAATACCTGTAACACAGCAACATGACAACACAGTGAGTTTAATAAATAACACTTTCTAATTGGTGTTAACAAACTGGGTAAAAGGTGTCTCTATTCACTTCTGATGAACAGACGCTTGGATTATATATGACCCAGTAACTGTTCCCTTCACTGTATTGTATGGAGTTTCAATGGGCTATGGAAACACTCCGAACATGGAGTTGCATTCAGCTTACTCACGTTCTGGTCAATAATCTCCACCACTGGTATCAGAAAGTTGTCGAAGCAAAAGCAGGAGTTAACCAATCAGAGTTAAGTGTCCTATGAAGTTCCTTTGTATCGCAAACGCGAGTCGCATCTCAGGCAAACCTCAAACGGACTATAAACTGTAAACAAAAGTAATGTGTATTGAAATACTGTTCAACAATTGGTCAGACATTAAGCGGGTAAAAACGCAAATCCCGGCAATGTCTACTGTAGCCTCCTCCATGGAGCATCGGCAAGTTATGTTCATGCTGCTGTTAATCTGGAGAGCATTATCAACAGACTCTAGTGGACGGCGCATGGGATTATATAATAATAATAATTTATTCCTATAATAAATAAATAATCCCTTTAAAACTGTGGGTTTTCTCCGGGAGTGTTTCCTTGTACGATGTGAGGGTCTAAGGACAGAGGGTCTAAGGACAGAGGGTCTAAGGACAGAGGGTGTCGTATTGTCATACTGATATTCTGTACACACTGTGAAGACCACTGAGACAAATGTAACATTTGTGACATTGGGCTATAAATAAACATTGATTGATTGATATAATCAGACACGTAAATACTACGCGTCCTATGTTTCGGTGGACACAAACAAACCGCACCAAGGGGTTACAATCTCCAGGGTTCGATTAACCGGACTATACAAGGCTGGTGTGAACGCAACCTTAGAAGCAAAAATATTCAATCAACCTTTCAACTAGGCACTTGACACAGACACGCGTGTGTGTGTGCACACACACCCACACAAACACACACACACACACACTTTCTGTCGGTCAATGGCGCCTCGCGAAACCTCATTTAGATTAAGACTGTCATGAAAATGAAACAAATAATAAATAAAAAACAGATGACAGGCAGAGAAGAACAGAGTCTACTCAGCCAACCCAGCAACCACACGTATCACTTCACTTAACTGGTTCAGGTTTAGTTCCATAAGAGCTGGTCGGAAGAAACAGAGGATCAGCTGGATGTTCGCCTCTTAGATAAACCTCAGAGTGGAGATGATATAGACTTTAGGTTCAATTTAATCGACGTTCCCGGTTTGTCACAAATCTGTCAGTGTGGGTCATTAGAAAGCTCCAGTGACTGCAAATAAGAAGCTGAGAGTTAGCTAAAAGAGTTTCTCCAGTAGTGGCCAAAGATCCATTTGTCTTCGTTAGTTTTCTGAGCTACTGGCGTTTATCTCCTATGTAGTGAGGTCAGAAGTGAAGACCCTTTTTAGTTGTTCACAGGCGGTGAAACGGTGGGTTACGTATTGTAACCCTAGGCCTATAAGCACAGACGGAGCCCTCTACTGGACTCTATGGGTACTACTCTCATCAATGATACGCAAGCGTTCACACACTGAAGTTGTATAAACGTCGCCGGCCAATCAGAGCGAGCCTACCTGAATGGGCGCACAGGCACACAGTATATAAGGCTGCTACGCCTCCTGACTGTCATCCTACACCCTCTTCAACGAGCAACATCGGAAAGACAGGGCCCCTAGGGAGAGGGCTCCGCCTGTGCTTATAGAACTAGGGTAACAATGCCAACCATTCTATCTCACACAGGCTCCGTCCTCTACTGGACTCTATGGGTACAGTGGGTGGAGCCCCGATGGATAAACGCCATGTCGTCCCACAACATCGACCTACCACACTGCCACTGACCGGCCTTTGGCTAACAGCCACCGCACCCCAACTTCCTATCACCCGGTTGAGACCGTGGAGAAGTCGGGGCCGCAGCTTACCTGTCTGGGTAGAGTCTAATTGGTCTGAATAAGCCCATAGCTCCACCCTGCAGGTGTCAGCGCAAGTGACTACACACTGTGCACCACGTTTCCCAGGTCCCTAAGGAGCATGGGACAACATAAGTGCATTGTCATGACCTGGATCTTGGCCATAACAAAAGCGTGGAAAGGACAAGATATATGAAAAGATATGTATTAACCACAACCCAACGTTAAACAAAACTAACATAAAGGCAAGGCAAAAGCATAAACGAAAAGGCTGCTCTCCCAAAACAGATCCTCTGCGGAGAGAGTCATCGAGAGTCTGGCTCAGGCCTTTTAACCCTCCGGTACCAGCAGCCAGGTGTCCTCAATCAATGCTGACTGACAACGGAAGAACATTAAAGGGCCACACACACACAACAGGAGATAGCAAAGCAGGGGTCGTCATAGCATTATGTCCAAGGGGGTCAGATACAGCTTACTGACCCACAGCCCAGCTCCTTTCACCAGTCCTGTGTTGCCCCAGCAAGCACCAACGATGAAACAGGAGCCAGACATGTCTAAGAGATACTTACCATATGAACGGGCCCGGCGTAGACCGAGACGCCGCCGTGCATAGGTGGACAACTAAAGCCCTCGAAGAACTCCTTAGTTTCTTGGGAACAGAGGAGGGGTTCGGTCTGAGTGTCACCCTGCTACGGTCACCACGAACCAGAAGGCAACTCGGGTGCACCGAGAGAGCGATCACTTCGCATACAGACTCTTGGCAAAACTGTTTCTTTTTGCTTATTTCTCTCTCAATGATAGCGTCTACAGGCAGGAGAGCTCCAGAGGCTCAAACGGTTCTGTAACCAAAGCCTTGAGCACCGATGGCAGTTCCCATTGCGGGGTGGAGACATGCACCACTGGGCGCTGTTTCCTGATTCCCTGCAGAAAACGCATCATAAGTGGTTGGCTAAAGACTGGTCTGCCGCCAAATCCCGCATGACAGGACGAGATGGCTGCTGCATACAACTTGACTATGGCATGAGCAAGCCCCTTGTCCACCAGTAGCTATAGCTAGGATAGAATAGAGCCTAATGTACCGGACAGAGGCTCTAGACTCCCTTCCTCGCACCACGTCTGTCTGTCCTCTGACAGAGTGCCCTCCTTCTCGATGGGGTGTACACCTCGCTCTCGATGGGAGCGTACCCCTCACTCTAGATGGGGGTGTACCCCTCACTCTCGATGGGGGCTGCATTGAGCAAAATCCCCAGATAATCCACCTGCTGGTGAGGTATGGGACTGCTCTTCTTCCAATTGACCGCAAATCCCAACTTGGTTAGGTGTAGGATGGGCTGTGTGGAACATTGACCATTCCCTGGACCTGGCCATGACTAGAGCCGCGTTCACACTGCGGTACTTTTCCCACAAAGGTTTATGCGAACTTAGTTCATGCTCGCGTTCACACCAAAAAGAGCCGGTACTAAAAGTAGTTCATGCGAACCTTTTAATCCCCTCGAAAGTCCCTGCTCTCTAGCAGGGACTTTCGAACGGCTCTTTTTTGAGAAAAGAGCTATATTTCTGATTGGCTGGGCGAATTGCAAACCACGCCCCGTAAAACTCCCAAAAAGTTTTGTGAAGCCGCCATTTTATTATCCTTGCATTAGCATTATTAGCATTAGCATTAGCCTAGCGCAGAAACGCAGAGAGACTAACTTATGGCAACACAGAATAAAACATGGGAGCGGTGGAGATGAGGAGGTGTCGGCGTTCTGACGATTTACTCGGAAGGCTTCAGTAGAAGCTGCTGGGACTCCCAGCAGCTTCGACTGAAGCCAGTCCCCAACTCCGGGGACTTCCGGCCGGGGACTTTGGGCGGCAGTATACGCCGTGAAGTGGTTTGCAGCCTGCCAGTAAACCCAAAGCAGAAGAAGAAGAAGTGACGTCAGCGGCTTCATTTGCCTAATCCTCCCGCAGGGACTTTTTCTGGTGTGAACGCGATCTGTACTTAGTTCATGCGAACTAAAGAGTTCGCATGAACTAAGTTCGCATGAACCTTTGTGGGAAAAGTACCTCAGTGTGAACGCGGCTTATGAGGTCGTTGAGATAAAATAAACCCCCTCATGTCATGGTTGCGAAGCGGCTGGAGCACTGTGGCCACACATTTTCTGAACGTGCGTGGGGATAGGGAATAGCCGAACGGTAGTCTGTTGTACACGTAGGCTATCCCCTGGAAGGTAAAACGCAGATACTTTCTGTGCTTTGGAGCAATTTTGACATGAAAGTAAGCGTCTCAGATCGATGGTTTGTGAACCAATCACCCGGCTGCACCAGTGCCAGTAATTGTTTTATGGTTAACATATGGAACTTTTTGCAGACAATGTGATGATTCAAGATGCGAAGATCCATAATGGGTCTGAATTCTCCTGTCTTCTTGGAAACCAGGAAGTACATGGAGTACCCTTTTCTCTGTCCTGAGAGTGCACAACAGACACAGCCTGTTTTTGCAACAGGGCCTGAATCTCTGTTGAAAGGGAAGTATCTCCTCCTGGGATGATAGATTTGCCTCTCTTATGCCTCTGAATGGAGGACGCTGCTGCAGAACTGGAGTGAGTAACCCAGTCTCAGTGTCCCGTCCATCCACTCTATCAGTACACAGCTGAGCTTCCATTCTCCATAAAAAAAAGTGTTTTCGGGATATGCAAGCAGCTGTAGAGCCGCAGCTAAGAAGCTGTGGTACTCTCTGGTGGCCCACTCCACCACCAAACCTTCCATAAAAGGAAGTTTGGCCCATGGGGGATTGACATAGAAAGGGCCGATTTTCTACTGAGGTCCTAGAACGCACTGCAGCCGGCTCTCGCGGGCCCGCGCGCTCCGTCATAATGCCGTGGCCACATTGACGGTGAAATGCATTAATCGGAGCTATCACACAAGGCTAGGTGTGTTTTGTGACAACAACACGGCCGCCATAATGTCCCTGCACCAACATAGTGCTTTGACAGCACTTCTTGCGGTGTATCACACTCACATGCGCGCGCCCACCGGCTGCCTCCTTTACTGGAATTACAACAGGGGCGGCGAGTGGGGAGCCGTGTCTCATAACGGGTGCCCAGTTAACATCATATGAAACGGATCTTGCCGAATTCAACAAGACATTATGGGGAATTGTGGAGGGAGATGACTCTTACTGTGGGATAAATGCAATCATTTGTATTCAATGCATTCGTCACACACACATCACTTTTCATGACTTTACAGTGGGAGGAGGCGGAAGAACTCGCCCTCGCGTCTTGGGTGGTGAGGCACACAGCTCTCACCGCCGGGACGCTTCCTCCCACAGCCCGTCATTTCTGGGAGGACGGCCCACCCCACCCCGAAGCTCTCTGTTGGTGCGGAGCAGAGGCCTGTCGGGATCGCGTAGCCTGTCCCCGCGGGTGCCGGTATTGAGCAGGTTCCGCAGGACCAGCCGAGGAGGTAGAAGGAGCAGCGAGAGCCATGGATGCTCCAAACCGGCGCCTTTCTCTCCTTCTCACCGTGACGCCACGCTCTCCCCTTTGAGGAAGAGCCAGCGGCAGCATACGGCTAAACTGCGACTTTTCTTCCTCCAAGCGTCTGAAACGCTGTGTGACCGATGAGATCGATCCGAAGAGCCCCTCCGTGGATACGGGGGCCCTTAGGAGATCATCACGGTCCTTCCTGGAAAGAGCTGTGAGTCCCAGCAAGACGTGGCGTGATCCCACTGTGGCCAGGAACATTACACGGCCAGCTGCGGCGGCCACACCATGAATCAGATTATTCATCTGCCCGATGCTGCGTTCCAAATAATCAGATGGAGAGGCGGGGGCGTCCTGTTGAGGAGCAATCAGCGACACGCCCAGCACACCCAGATTATTGAGATGGGTCTGGCTGCAGACCGCAGCAAGGAGGTGGATCGTATAGGGGCGGATCGTATAGGGGCGTTTCCTAACTTTTTTTTTCCAATAGCAACTTAAGAGATTCCAGCTGCTTTTATAAATCCTCGCAGAAGAAGTCATTCGTTCTAGTGATGGGAATTCCGGCTCTTCTTGGTGAGCCGGATCATTTGGCTCACCAAGAAGAGCCGGCTCTTTCGGCTCCCAAACAGCTCTTCAGTTTACCACATATTATACCTTTTAATTAAATCAAATGTAGCCCTGTTTTGACTAATGATTTATATGTGTACACATATATCACTTACATTATTCAATACACCCTTTGTACTGAAGTATTCAAAAGTAAAAATTACATGTTTAATATAAATGATTTGCTGTGGCCAATTGTTTTCATTGCATTTACAGACCCGTGTAACTCTCTGATACCACCCAATGAATGCATTGACTTGCTTGTAGAACCACGCTACACGAAACAGATAGCAACACCTATAACAACTATTTTAAAAAAGGGGCTACTGTATCAACCTATATAAAGTATATACATATCGTTTTTCTCCCTGCAGGAGAGGGGAGCGTGCTTTGAGATCAGCTGCTAGGCTGCAGCGGGGAGAAGAGGGGGACAAAAAGAGATCTCCGTCCTCCGTGTTTTATTCTTATAGAAGTAAGAAGAGAAGTAACGGGGCAGAAACCCTCCTTTTTACGCAGCGGTCCAGACATAGACATCATAGCTACGGCGACACATATTCAGTTGCCAGTTACTTTTGGCATTAGGGCAGGGATATCTTTCAAGGTTTGACAAAATGAATTGTGCTACTTTTAAAGCAAGCAACGATGTTTTTAAATCTGTAATCAAAAAGCTCCTCAAAAACACTATAGAAGCAGTTCCTGCCATTGTTACGTTAGTTCAAACAGTAACAACGGACTACTTTTCTTAGCGGATGCATGTCAATTTGAATCAATACATACAACTTTTTTAAATCCATAAAATCTTTTTCTAAATCCATAAAAGCATTTCAATTATTATTGGGAGTCATGTCGTTACTTTGTTGAGAATGTGGCCATGTGTAATAAGCGGGATAATGTCCACATTGCACATTGCATAGTGTGCCTTCATGCCGATCTAGATCCCTCCGCAAAAACAAAACAAAAAATGGCTCGTTCGCGGGCGAGAGCCGGCTCCCGTCGTTCACTATAGGAAACGCCCCTATATGATCCGCCTCCTTGCTGCGGTCTGCAGCCAGACTCTATTGAGATTATTCGCCGCTGCCGCCATCTGTGCTCCGAGCCGGAATATTTATATTTTAATATTTATCTAGTTAGGTGCTTTCTAAGTCCTGTGGGGGGTCACACATTGGATAATATATTGATTTCAAACCATGTCAGTGGGCTCAATTATTTTGAAAGTGTGATGCATAAGAATCAGTTGATTGTTACTCTTAATAATCTGGACATGCAGAAGAGGCTAACATGATCACAACACATTGTCAACATTCATTGTCCATGTCTCTCTCCTTTCCATAACCTGCAGCCTCTCTTCCGTCTCCTTTAGTCTCTCTGTCTTCTTCCTGTTTATTACTCTCTCTGTCCTCTTCCTGTTCTTTACTCTCTCTGTCCTCTTCCATCGTCTTTAGTCTCTCTGTCCTCTTCCTGTTCTTTACTCTCTCTCTCCTCTTCCTGTTCTTTACTCTCTCTGTCCTCTTCCTGTTCATTACTCTCTCTGTCCTCTACTCGTTCTCTTTGTTCAACCTCTCCCTCGTTGTTCACTGTTTGCTCCTCCTCACTTGTCTCCTCCTCACTTGTCTCCTCCTCACTTGTTGCTCCTGCCAGTGAATTAAAAGCAATTCAGCTATTTAGTTCATTTCACTTGTTTGTTTGCATTCTTTTTATTTATTTAAATGTGTTATGTTTGATTCTCAAAAGAGAACAAAGATGTAAGCAAATTGTGTTTTATACAATTGTATGTTATGACATCAAAACTGCAATAGATGTTGTTTAAAAGTATGCCTATTGTCTATATTGTAAATGAAGACTATTCTAATAGATAGATGGATGGATAGTTCCTCCCTGCCTTCTCTCTCTCTCTCTCTCTCTCTCTGTCTGTCTGTCTGTCTGTCTGTCTGTCTGTCTGTCTGTCTGTCTGTCTGTCTGTCCTGTCTCTTCCGTACCAAAGCTCAGCTTCGACTGACGTAGTCTTTTCATTATATCTGAGTCCGTGTAAAAAGAAAACAACACAATGTTATATCTTCAATGTTTTACTCAAATTGAAATGAAAGAAAAGCATTACAACGTTTGTTAAAAGGTAATCCTTCTGACATTGGATGAATGTAATTAACTGTAGCTCTCTAGCTAGTTTATTCACGTAATTTAAACCAAAGTATAGCCTATAGCTGCAATATCGGACGTCCACTGACGAACGTAGTGCGTTCACACCGTATCTGCTGGTCATATCAGAATCAGAATACCTTTATTAGTCCCACAGAGGGGACATTTGCATCATTACAGCAGGAAAGAGCCACAGACAGCTTAATGTTACATATGTTAAAAACAAATATGAAATATGATGTCCTGATGAACAGAAACACCAGCAGCCCGCTGGACTCAGATCTCTAGATACCTCATCACTCCTCCGCTGCTCCGATACAAGTGTGGGCTGCGGTGGTTTGTTGATACATGTCGTCTTCTTCTGTTTGCTTTAATCGAGGCTACGTAGTTATGCAGCGCCCCCATCGGCAGTAAATGGAAGTTCTACAAAATACCCCATTTAGTGCAATTATTTCAGAAGTGCTGTTATATACACAGCTCGGAAAAAATTACCTCAATGGTGGATACGGCCCTGGATGGAGGGGTGGTGAAGTGACCCTTTTCTTAATGTAACTTTTAGCCATGTTCGGAACAAACGTATTGTGACTTAAAAGCTAGGTTAGACAAGCTAAGAACAATACGTTTAACAATGGTAATAGCAGTTTGACAAGATGCAAACCTGGCCTTCGAGCTAGTTAGCTACCTTAACTCTGACAACAGACCAGACACTAGGCTCATTCCTCTAAGTAGTAGTACACATGTTCCTTTCCTCAAAAAAGTGACAGGTGGTGTGACAGGTCATACCTCTCCCTACTTATGCAAATGAGCTAAGTCCTTTGATGTCAGATTGGCGTGAAAGACCCCCCGGAGTGATTATTTTATTGCAGCAATTAAGATAGCTAAGGTATTTGACCCCTGACCCCAGAGTGGAGTAATTGCCCCAATTAGACTAGCCCCCAGGCACCCCCTTTGTGTATAGGCCTTTTATTGTAGCAATTCATATAGTTATAGGTATTTGACCCCTGACCCCAGAGTGGAGTAATTGCCCCAATTAGACTAGCCCCATGCACCCCCTTTGTGTACAAGCTTTTTAGTGTATCAATTAAGATAGCTAAGGTATTTGACCCCTGACCCCAGAGTGGAGTAATTGCCCCTCAATTATATTACCCCCAGGCACCCCCCTTTTGTGTACAGGTCATGTATTGCATCAATTAAGATAGCTAAGGTATTTTACCCCTGACCCTGAGAGTGGAGTAATTGCCAGCAATTATATTAGCCCCAGACACCCCCTCTGTTGTATAGGTATTTTAGATGTATTGAATAGATAGTCTCTTTGACCCCTGCCCCTCAGAGCCCTTTGTTGTCTAATCTAATTAGCTTTTGATGCCTGCCCTTGATGTGCAATTTCACACTGATGAAAGCCTCTGGATAAATGACTGGGATAAAACCATATAGAGATATACTCAAAATAAATAAAAAAAAGACAGACAATTCAACTTACCGAGTCAACCGTCTGAAGCGCCAGTCAAGAAACGAATGCGGGCATAGGGGTGGGTGGGTTCAGAGTACAGCCTCTTTCTGGTCACGTGTGTTGGAGGAGGGGCTCTGTAAGGAAGGTTGAAGGAACGAGCAGGATTTCTCCCCCGGTTTGACTGCAAAAGACTCTGACTTTTCTCCAAGGGGATCCACTTGAGTGTCAGTAAGTTTCCTTAAGGTGTCATAAAGAGTGAGCTTTTGATTATCTATTCATGCGACGTTCACTGTTAGAATATAATGTAATACATGCCATAAAAAAGCCCGTACGAAGAGTCTGAATGTTTTACTTTTCCCATTGCCCCAATTCACTCCATAAGGCCGTGTACTATTAGATTTTTTGTTGTACCCATAAATAATCTGGTTTCTGCCCCAATTCACTCCATACGGCTCCAGGCCGATCTGAACAAAAGTGTTCATGGCAGACACACTACGGGGGGGCGAGAAAAGACACATAGATAGCTACATTGATAAGGAATCATTGATAGCTTTCACTCGAGATGGTTTCTCCAAAATGACAGGTTTTGCAGACATAAAAAGTGTATCTTACAGTTCCTTTAGTTGTAGGATTGTGAACTAATGTATAATTACTTTTATTAACTATAGGTTTGCATCCATTACAGTGTATCTTACAGTTCCTTTGTGAGTGAATTACACACAAATCTGCAGAGTGTCTCTAATATATATATATATATATATTCTTTATTTAACCAGGTAAAAAAACTCATTGAGATTAAAATATCTTTTCCAAGAGTGACCTGGCCAAGAAGGGACAGCATGCACAAAGTTACAACATATAAAACACAGACATGAAAGGCAGACAAATACAGCTGTAAAACACAAATAAAATGGCACATTAGCCAGTCAATATTCGAAGTAAAACAAACTATTACAATCATTCAAAAACTGGCAACATTTAAAACGATTTCAGGATATACGAGCACTCACATCGACCAAAACTAAACAAGTTGTACGCAGTGACTGACATTCTGTATGGGAGTTCACACCCGAGCTGCTGTGGGGAGCTGAGTATATTATGGCTCTCGGGGGATGGTGGGTTAAGAGACAGATGCTTAGTTTTTGGACTGCCTCAGGGGGTTAACGACATCTATTAAAAACAAAGCACACTTCATGATCTACTTTTCAGCTTTTTAAAAAGAAAAGTGTATCTTTTCAGTAACTTTACCAAAGAATTTAAGCATTAATCTGGCAAATGTTCAAAACAGCCTTGTTTTTCACTGAAATAGCCTCAAAATCACAAACAGCCATTAAGAGTCAGGGGGTTAACTTCATTATCTACTTTTTTCAGCTTTTATACACAAAAGTGCAGGGAAGGTAGGCAGATTTAGAACACTGGGATAATACCCATAAAGAATGTGTGTTTATGCTCCATTTCACTCCATGAAGCCTCCAGCTTGTACAGGGGCTCCGCCTCCACTCAACATAACATGTCCCGCCCTCCTCACCAGAACATTTAAAAAGTAAGGGGATGGAAATAGACGAAAATAAATACGCTCAAACTAGATAACAGGCCAGTCATTTCAAATCACCAAGGCACTTTTCAAAAAAGAAAAATGGCAAAGAGAAGCTTAGATATGGGTTTAATCAGCGAGACGCCTGTGACAACATACAGCCATCAGTCCGGAGCGCCAATCAAGAAACGAATGCAATATATGTGCCGGGTTCAGACGCCTCCAGCCGAAGAACTTTATGAAGAATGGAATCTGAAAAATGGCGATGTTTGGGGTTATGTATTCAACTATATGGCGAATGAACTGCATTTCTACAATCTGAAGAATGGAGAAACGTACGGACCCCGCAGTGTTAAAGCGACACTGACCTCAACAGATTGGGCTGTGTTAACTCTGGTGTCTTCCAGAGATCTCCACGCAAGCACGGTACTGGAAGAAGTAGTGCATCAAGAAACCATCGTGGAACCAGAGGTGTACAAGATATTTGCAAAGAAAAGCAAAGAAACACAGACAGCATGCGAGATCAAAGAAGAGATTTCACCGCCGCCCCTCAATGTGGAGGAAGAAAGAGTTATTTCCCCGCTGCCAGAAGTGAGAAGAGTCCTGACAAGCACCGTCTGGGAAACTAAAAGCGGACCATCGGGGCGATGGTATTACCGTGCAAGTCATTTGGAGACGCTGGGGAAGGATCCCTCTGATGATTTTGTTTTGGAGATTTTTAATTCTACCTGCGGAGTATTTCAGACAGCAGTGCGGGTACCATTGACTGCTTGGCTGAAAATGATTGATGGAAAAGCTATAAAGCTTAAAGAACTTTTTAAACAGAGTCAGACATCGATGGACATTATACTGGTGAAAAAGAATCTCACCTTTACAGAGGACTCTGCCCCCCACTCAACATAACAAGTCACACCCTCCTCATCACATCATTTTAAACTAAGGACCCCTCAAGAAAGACATTGTGTATTCTACCTATGTAAAAAGAATGTCGGGGTTGTCTCTGTATCAAGAAGATGTGTTTAAAAATGAATTTTGTGAAAAATACCAACTGTGTGAGAGACGTCATAAAGACACTAATTTTAACCACAGTGTTTGCTCTCTACAAATGTTTTAAGATTGTGACAAAATGTAAAAAATAAAAATAAAAGGTATGGAGACTAAATTAATTCAGGTGACTCAAACATATAATACAAAGGGATTAGGGGTTAAATGTAACCATCGGGGACTTAATAGTCTAACAAAATACTTTTATCTGAATACATTTGTTCTTTTTAAGCGCACTTTTTGAAATTATTTATTTATTATTTCAGTGGAACAATCCAGTTTTTGTTAACATTAACGCTTTCTTCTCTTTTTCTTGTGTTACTAAGATACTTTTAGACACACTTTGGCGTATGCAACACTTGTTCAGATAAACAAGGTTTTTCTTTTCTGTTAAACTTACATTTTTAGTTATTTTATGTTACCAAGATACCTTGAGATACACCCTGATGTACACAACTATACTTTTCTGACTTTTTTCTGTAGAATCGTGACAAAACTATTACTTGTTCTTAAATGATGACCCATTGCTGGAGATGAGATGAAAAAGCTACAACGCTTAAAGAACTTTTTTCTAAAAACTCTCAATTCTATAATTGACTACCCCCCATTCAACGCAATAAGCCCTACCCTCCACTCAGCAAATCATCTAAAACGAAGGACCTCGCTAAGACGACCGTTGTAAACTAGCCATGGAGCAGAGAAAAGCCAAGACTCCCCCCGCGAGTTGCAGCCAGGAACAGAGTCCACCAGCAACACCACCATGTGGGAAACCCGAATCTTGCAATACTATTGCTGCTGATTCTGCTCCTTGGGCCAAAACGTCTCTGTTTATGGACACAGTGAAAGCGGTGTTGGTTGATATTGTGGAGAGGGTGATACATCGGTACAGAGAAGAAATATGCAACGGGTGCCGAGTCAGTCACCCCGGCCAGAGGCAACACGATTTTCTGAATGACATGTCCGATTTTTACTTCAGAAACAATTACAACGCGTTAATGAAAAGACTCTGGCTCACCGACTTCATTACTGAGATCGACCAGACTCTTTATGATAAAGACATTTTCACGGATGATTGGAGGATCCAAGGCGCTTCAGAGGCTTTTCTTCACAATCTCAAAAATTGCAGACGCCTCAAGGAGAGACTTGAAAAGATCCATGCCGAGTTGGATGGAGAAGAAGAAGACTAACAACCAGCAGTTGGACGGAGAAGCCAGGGACTTGTTCAATACAGTGACTTTTTTCTTTAAGTAAAATAAAAATGGGAAACTACTATGCAAAACGCTCTATATATATTGATCATAATGTAGTCCTTACCCGTTTAACAAGTGTGATGATGGGGAAGATTGAAAACAGAACGAGTAGTGACCCCTGTGTAAAAAGAATGGCTGAAGTTTGTAAACTAGAAGACATTTTGGATATCGTTCGTTCTGGCAGTACTATTCCGGGTCACTGGGAAACGATTGTAAACGAAACATTTAAAGTGGTCCTGGAATCTTCATTTTCCAAAACATTCTGAAACATTATCTCAGAAATGAAACAAACATCAAAAGTGCATCATGTGCTCTCATTGTATGCTCTGTTTGTAGATGTAATGCATCTGTGTGTCGAAAACAGCATACACGTGAATATTTTGACTGAAGTGAAAAAACTCCATCACGATATCTCCAGTAATATGGGGAATTCTAAGCTGGAGACTGTCCTGGGGATGCTACAATCAGTATAACTATTGATTTTGTGTGTGAAAAAAATAAAAAAAGTGTTTTTACATCTAAAAACTGTTGTCATCATTATAGCAAGGGGAACGTGTCTGATACATGTGTATTACACTCCTTCTTGTTGTGTGTGTTTTCTGTGTGTCTGTACACACAAAGCACACTTCATTATCTACTTTTCAGCTTTTTAAAAAGAAAAGTGTATCTTTCGGTAACTTTCTCAGAGAATTTAAGCTTGTCAAATGTTCACAGTATCGCGCTTTTTCTCTCATTATACCGAAGCAAAGTTCTGCCATTGCTTTTGGTATTTGTTCAACACATTCGCAGCAGTCGGTTAGCGGGAGATGATCTATAAGATTATTATGATCCGGTAATGGCTCTACAACACCATCCTCTAGTTTAAATTTCTTCACTTTGTTTCTTTTTCTTTTCATCTTCCTTCTTTTTGTCTTTTTAGTTTTCCGTCCTATGGTCCCTTTTCTTTTCATTCGCATTCTGCGTTTGCTTTTAATTTTTCTTCTCCTTTTCATGTTGCTTTTTCTTCGTTTTTCTTTACTTTTTCTATTCTTTTCTGCTAATTGTCGTTTGCGATCTTGGCGAGTGGTATGAGATATACTGTTTCTATAAAGGTTATCTATAATACCATCTTTTAAAGAAAGATATTCTTCATATGTCATGTTATCATGGTCCTCTTTTGTCCTAAAGACCTTACATGGATATGATTTAGACGAGAGCTCTTCTTCGGGGGCATCCTCTCTCCTACTTTGTAACATCCAGTCATTAAGCCCATATCCATTATTCTGATGATAATAAGGGCAGGCTACATCAGACTTGGTTTTTCTCAGATCCATGGCTAGTTTTTAACGGTCGTCCTTAGTTTTATATGATTTGCTGAGTGGGTGGGACATATTGCGTTGAGTGGGAGGCTTCATCTGTAGAAAGTACTCTGTTTGAGGCGATTTGGTTAAGAATCTGACTCTTAATGGCAGTTTGTCATTTTGAGGGTATTTCAGTGAAACAAGGCTGTTTTGAACATTTGACAGATTTATGCTTACATTCTCTGAGAAAGTTACTGAAAGATACACTTTGTGTATAAAAGCTGAAAAGTAGATATTGAAGTACTTTGTGTCAGTAGATTTCGTTAAGAATCTTTGACAGATTTATGCTTAATTCTCTCAAGAAGGTTACCGAAAGATACACTTTTGTATTAAAAGCTGAAAAGTAGATAATGAAGGACTTTGTGTCAGTAGATTTGGTTAAGAATCTGACTCTTAATGGCAGTTTGTCATTTTGAGGGTATTTCAGTGAAACAAGGCTGTTTTGAACATTTGACAGATTTATGGTGAAATTCTCTGAGAAAGTTACCGAAAGATACACTTTTCTTTTTAAAAAGCTGAAAAGTAGATAATGAAGTGTGCTTTGTGTGTACAGACACACAGAAAACACTGAACAACACAACAAGAAGGACTGTAATACACATGTATCAGACACACTCCCCTTGCTATAATGATGACAACAGTTTTTAGATGTAAAAACACTTTTTTTATTTTTTTCACACACAAAATCAATAGTTATACTGATTGTAGCATTCCCCAGGACAGTCTCCAGCTTAGAATTCCCCATATTACTGGAGATATCGTGATGGAGTTTTTTCACTTCAGTCAAAATATTCACGTGTATGCTGTTTTCGACACACAGATGCATTACATCTACAAACAGAGCATACAATGAGAGCACATGATGCACTTTTGATGTTTGTTTCATTTCTGAGATAATGTTACAGAATGTTTTGGAAAATGAAGATTCCAGGACCACTTTAAATGTTTCGTTTACAATCGTTTCCCAGTGACCCGGAATAGTACTGCCAGAACGAACGATATCCAAAATGTCTTCTAGTTTACAAACTTCAGCCATTCTTTTTACACAGGGGTCACTACTCGTTCTGTTTTCAATCGTCCCCATCATCACACATGTTAAACGGGTAAGGACTACATTATGATCAATATATATAGAGCGTTTTGCATAGTAGTTTCCCATTTTTATTTTACTTAAAGAAAAAAGTCACTGTATCGAACAAGTCCCTGGCTTCTCCGTCCAACTGCTGGTTGTTAGTTTTCTTCTTCTCCATCCAACTCGGCATGGATCTTTTCAAGTCTCTCCTTGAGGCGTCTGCAATTTTTGAGATTGTGAAGAAAAGCCTCTGAAGCGCCTTGGATCCTCCAATCATCCGTGAAAATGTCTTTATCATTAAGAGTCTGGTCGATCTCACTAATGAAGTCAGTGAGCCAGAGTCTTTTCATTAACGCGTTGTAATTGTTTCTGAAGTAAAAATCGGACATGTCATTCAGAAAATCGTGTTGCCTCTGGCCGGGGTGACTGACTCGGCACCCGTTGCATATTTCTTCTCTGTACCGATGTATCACCCTCTCCACAATATCAACCAACACCGCTTTCACTGTGTCCATAAACAGAGACGTTTTGGCCCAAGGAGCAGAATCAGCAGCAATAGTATTGCAAGATTCGGGTTTCCCACATGGTGGTGTTGCTGGTGGACTCTGTTCCTGGCTGCAACTCGTGGGGGGAGTCTTGGCTTTTCTCTGCTCCATGGCTAGTTTACAACGGTCGTCTTAGCGAGGTCCTTCGTTTTAGATGATTTGCTGAGTGGAGGGTAGGGCTTATTGCGTTGAATGGGGGGTAGTCAATTATAGAATTGAGAGTTTTTAGAAAAAAGTTATTTAAGCGTTGTAGCTTTTTCCATCTCATCTCCAGCAATAGGTCATCATTTAAGAACAAGTAATAGTTTTGTCACGATTCTACAGAAAAAAGTCAGAAAAGTATAGTTGTGTACATCAGGGTGTATCTCAAGGTATCTTGGTAACATAAAATAACTAAAAATGTAAGTTTAACAGAAAAGAAAAACCTTGTTTATCTGAACAAGTGTTGCATACGCCAAAGTGTGTCTAAAAGTATCTTAGTAACACAAGAAAAAGAGAAGAAAGCGTTAATGTTAACAAAAACTGGATTGTTCCACTGAAATAATAAATAAATCATTTCAAAAAGTACGCTTAAAAAGAACAAATGTATTCAGATAAAAGTATTTTGTCCACGATGGTTACATTTAACCCCTAACCCCTTTGTATTATATGTTTGTTTTCCTAATAAAAGCCAGAGTCACCTGAATTAATTTAGTCTCCATACCTTTTATTTTTATTTTTTACATTTTGTAACAATCTTAAAACATTTGTAGAGAGCAAACACTGTGGTTAAAATGAGTGTCTTTATGACGTCTCTCACACAGTTGGTATTTTTCACAAAATTCATTTTTAAACACATCTTCTTGATACAGAGACAACCCCGACATTCTTTTTACATAGGTAGAATACACAATGTCTTTCTTGAGGGGTCCTTTGTTTAAAATGATCTGGTGAGGAGGGTGTGACTTGTTATGTTGAGTGGGGGGCAGAGTCCTCTGTAAAGGTGAGATTCTTTTTCACCAGTGTAATGTCCATCGATGTCTGACTCTGTTTAAAAAGTTCTTTAAGCTTTGTAGCTTTTCCATCAATCATTTTCAGCCAAGCAGTCAGTGGTACCCGCACTGCTGTCTGAAATACTCCGCAGGTAGAATTAAAAATCTCCAAAACAAAATCATCAGAGGGATCCTTCCCCAGCGTCTCCAAATGACTTGCACGGTAATACCATCGCCCCGATGGTCCGCTTTTAGTTTCCCAGACGGTGCTTGTCAGGACTCTTCTCACTTCTGGCAGCGGGGAAATAACTCTTTCTTCCTCCACATTGAGGGGCGGCGGTGAAATCTCTTCTTTGATCTCGCATGCTGTCTGTGTTTCTTTGCTTTTCTTTGCAAATATCTTGTACACCTCTGGTTCCACGATGGTTTATTGATGCACCACTTCTTCCGGTACCGTGGTTGCGTGGAGATCTCTGGAAGACACCAGAGTTAACACAGCCCAATCTGTTGAGGTCAGTGTCGCTTTAACACTGCGGGGTCCGTACGTTTCTCCATTCTTCAGATTGTAGAAATGCAGTTCATTCGCCATATAGTTGAATACATAACCCCAAACATCGCCATTTTTCAGATTCCATTCTTCATAAAGTTCTTCGGCTGGAGGCGTCTGAACCCGGCACATATATTGCATTCGTTTCTTGATTGGCGCTCCGGACTGATGGCTGTACGTTGTCACAGGTGTCTCGCTGATTAAACCCATATCTAAGCTTCTCTTTGCCTACCTTCCCTGCACTTTTGTGTATAAAAGCTGAAAAAAGTAGATAATGAAGTTAACCCCCTGACTCTTAATGGCTGTTTGTGATTTTGAGGCTATTTCAGTGAAAAACAAGGCTGTTTTGAACATTTGCCAGATTTATGCTTAAATTCTTTGGTAAAGTTACTGAAAAGATACACTTTTCTTTTTAAAAAGCTGAAAAGTAGATAATGAAGTGTGCTTTGTTTTTAGTAGATGTCGTTAACCCCCTGAGGCAGTCCAAAAACTAAGCATCTGTCTCTTAACCCACCATCCCCCGAGAGCCATAATATACTCAGCTCCCCACAGCAGCTCGGGTGTGAACTCCCATACAGAATGTCAGTCACTGCGTACAACTTGTTTAGTTTTGGTCGATGTGAGTGCTCGTATATCCTGAAATCGTTATAAAATGTTGCCAGTTTTTGAATGATTGTAATAGTTTGTTTTACTTCGAATATCGACTG
Source organism: Champsocephalus esox (assembly GCA_036324585.1). Taxonomy (NCBI): domain Eukaryota; kingdom Metazoa; phylum Chordata; class Actinopteri; order Perciformes; family Channichthyidae; genus Champsocephalus; species Champsocephalus esox. Next base: position 56,085,071 of record CM070479.1, on the reverse strand, counting down.
GCTAATGTGCCATTTTATTTGTGTTTTACAGCTGTATTTGTCTGCCTTTCATGTCTGTGTTTTATATGTTGTAACTTTGTGCATGCTGTCCCTTCTTGGCCAGGTCACTCTTGGAAAAGATATTTTAATCTCAATGAGTTTTTTTACCTGGTTAAATAAAGAATATATATTTATATATATATATATATTAGTGACACTCTGCAGATTTGTGTGTAATTCACTCACAAAGGAACTGAAAGATACATTGTAATGGATGCAAACCTATAGTTAATAAAAGTAATTATACATTAGTTCACAATCCTACAACTAAAGGAACTGTAAGATACACTTTTTATGTCTGCAAAACCTGTCATTTTGGAGAAACCATCTTGAGTGAAAGCTATCAATGATTCCTTATCAATGTAGCTATCTATGTGTCTTTTTTCGCCCCCCCGTAGTGTGTCTGCCATGAACACTTTTGTTCAGATCGGCCTGGAGCCGTATGAAGTGAATTGGGGCAGAAACCAGATTATTTATGGGTACAACAAAAAATCTAATAGTACACGGCCTTATGGAGTGAATTGGGGCAATGGGAAAAGTAAAACATTCAGACTCTTCGTACGGGCTTTTTTATGGCATGTATTACATTATATTCTAACAGTGAACGTCGCATGAATAGATAATCAAAAGCTCACTCTTTATGACACCTTAAGGAAACTTACTGACACTCAAGCGGATCCCCTTGGAGAAAAGTCAGAGTCTTTTGCAGTCAAACCGGGGGAGAAATCCTGCTCGTTCCTTCAACCTTCCTTACAGAGCCCCTCCTCCAACACACGTGACCAGAAAGAGGCTGTACTCTGAACCCACCCACCCCTATGCCCGCATTCGTTTCTTGACTGGCACTTCAGACGGTTGACTCGGTAAGTTGAATTGTCTGTCTTTTTTTAATTTATTTTGAGTATATCTCTATATGGTTTTATCTCCGTCATTTATACACAGGCTTTCATCAGTGTGAAATTGCACATCAAGGGCAGGCATCAAAAGCTAATTAGATTAGACAACAAAGGGCTCTGAGGGGCAGGGGTCAAAGAGACTATCTATTCAATACATCTAAAATACCTATACAACAGAGGGGGTGTCTGGGGCTAATATAATTGCTGGCAATTACTCCACTCTCAGGGTCAGGGGTAAAATACCTTAGCTATCTTAATTGATGCAATAAATGACCTGTACACAAAAGGGGGGTGCCTGGGGGTAATATAATTGAGGGGCAATTACTCCACTCTGGGGTCAGGGGTCAAATACCTTAGCTATCTTAATTGATGCAATAAATGGCCTGTACACAAAAGGGGGGTGCCTGGGGGTAATATAATTGCGGGGCAATTACTCCACTCTCAGGGTCAGGGGTCGAATACCTTAGCTATCTTAATTGATACACTAAAAAGCTTGTACACAAAGGGGGTGCCTGGGGCTAGTCTAATTGGGGCAATTACTCCACTCTGGGGTCAGGGGTCAAATACCTATAACTATATGAATTGCTACAATAAAAGGCCTATACACAAAGGGGGTGCCTGGGGGCTAGTCTAATTGGGGCAATTACTCCACTCTGGGGTCAGGGGTCAAATACCTTAGCTATCTTAATTGCTGCAATAAAAGAATCACTCCGGGGGGTCTTTCACGCCAATCTGACATCAAAGGAGTTAGCTAATTTGCATAAGTAGGGAGAGGTATAACCTGTCACACCACCTGTCACTTTTTTGAGGAAAGGAACATGTGTACTACTACTCCTCTACATCTGACATCATCAAACATTCCAAAGGTTCCCAATCTGAAAACAGAACAGCATCCTCCTGTACATGGAAACACAGAGTGGAGTTAGCCAAGGCCAACATTTTGGCAAAACCACTTTGAAAGCAGGTTCAGACAAACATAGCACGATGAGAAAAAAGACAGGGGTTGCCGTCGAATTGTCAGTTTTGCTTAGGAATTGCTTATGAAGGGAAATGATGATGAGGTGGCAGCCATGATGAGAGCTGATCGGACTCTAGATCAGGCATGGGCAACTTGGATGGTGGTGGGGACCACAGATTCACTTGGAACACACACACACACACACACACACACACACACACAAATTCCATGTATTGTATGTAATTATTAACAAATATACTAAGACTGCCATCTTTCAGGGAACATCCTCTAATAAGTTCACTCAGCAAATATCTGTTCACAGAAATGTTATTTAATTTTTACAAGTGGCATGTTTGTATTGAACAGGTTATTTAACAGTGGAATAAAACTATTTTAAACTATTGGAAAGCACGGAAAATGTGTGTGCATTGAGATGAACCATTAGATAAACATGAAGTCATGAACTCTAACCCAGACATTTGCTGTCTAACTGGAACCTAAGACACTTGCAGCCTCTCTCTGCTGACGCACACCAAGGGGAGTGTCCACACAGACACCTGTCAACCCGCACTCTGCTGTTCCTCAGCACCGCTCCCCCTCCCTCCCGCTGACATTATGAATGAAAGGCATCTAGTAATCATAGATAACACGACAAGGTCTGTGACAGTTTGTTTTCATCTAATTTCAAATAAACAAAGTCTTGGTTTTTCGAATATTAAACTTGTTTTCACCAAATTCAGATGATAAATACAACCTTTAAGCTTTTAACGGCACAATTACAAGCGGTAACTTAACGTCACAGCAGGCATAGCAACAGCCGCTGTTTCTTGTGAGGTTTCCCCGGGAAACAAACACAATACACACAAACAGATTATTTTGCGTAATTTGGCTGCCGAACGAAATCATGTACGCAGCTCGCGACCTAACTAGGATTCTAGTGGACGGTATCAGAACTGCAAGTAAAGAAATTAAAAATATATTTATTTTAATTAATTACTTTGTTTATAAATTAATCTGAGGGCCGCAAAAAGAGGAGGTGCTCTGGATGATAGAAAAGGAGCTTTGAAACTTCCTTTATAACCTCCTACAGCTTAGGAGACACTGGACCTTCCTTCATGAAGGGAGAGGAGAACATGCTGTCCCACAATACCTTTAACGTGAAGCACCATCCGGCCGTTTCTGGAAACAACTGGTTGTGACTCAGAAACGCAGATCATGTCAATGAAGTCGCTTATTCCGCATTCTATAACTTATGCCATAACTTGCCAAAGTGCTTATATGTTTTGAACTTTCAACACTATAATAAATCATATGAAACGAAAAAAGAGTTTGTACTAATGAATTACTCAGGCAGGCCACTTTGTTTGCCTTTACAAGACAGAGTCACTTTATGCCACACACACACACACACACACACACACATTTAATTATGCTATGGAATGACATTGGGAAATTACAAGTTGTTTTTTATGTTAAATATCTGCAATCGCATCCCCTTGCAACGTCTATATAACAATAGTTTAGAGTGGCCTCTTCAGTTTGATCTAAAGATAACATGCTGATTCATTTTCCACTGTGAATCTATTGGTTTAAGAGTGGCTGAACTTTATTCCACCGAGATGTCCTTTGGTTTCCTAAAGCATTCATTTACAATATATCAAACACAAATGTGTGTTATGGGCATTTAATAAAGACGCAAATAAAACATAGTGCTAAGTAAGCAGCTTTTATTATAATGAATGGGTATCTGAGCTTTAAAAGTCCTCCTAAATCACCCTGGATGCAAGTCCTAAGGAAGCCTTTGCATACAGGCCCTATAAAGCCCATGTGAATAAAACAAAGTGTGTGGTATGTGAGTGGTGACGCTCCGCAGTGAGGTCACAGATGCGGCTCAGATCTTTTGCAGCATCAAAGATCCAGTGAAGCCAGCACTTCTGAGGCTTAAGCCCCCACACAAAGAGCTGGATCCTCAGCGCGGGGGTTATCAGCACTGGGCTCTGACCCGGTGTTATGGGGCAACTGGTGATCAAACAGTGATGCCGGACAGCCTCAAAAGAGCCCCAAAGCCTGGTCAGGCCTCCGGACCCTCAGCCTGTGCCGCCCACCAGCAGCTTCAGCCGGCCATTTATTTTAGGCTAATTAGCCGTTACAACACGAAGGGCTTTTTATTGATCCGCTGAATCCTCACAGTCGAAGCTCTGTGTGCTGACACCTCAGGCCTGAGTCAGACACTTTGTTCACACACACACACACGCACACACGCGCACACACACACACACACACACACACAAGGCACTGTAGATGTAAAGCATCCTGACCACCTCATAAAGACGTTTGATCTTTAACTCTGGGTCACAGATACTGTATGTCATGTGTACCACAGAAACACACAGGCAAACTCATTCAGTTTAACAATCACTGAAACATTTTCCCAAACCACATGCCACCACATACTCACTTTAATTTACTGTCAGACAACAATATTTATCATGGAGCAACTCATTTACTGGACTTTTTGTAATTTACAAGAAGAAAGTCTTTGAATGTATGTATTGTAGAATATTTTGGCATGAGGTAGAATATAGTATATTCTTTAAGGAAAACAACATGTTTACATCCTTCAGAGGTAATAATATGGGCAAAGATTTATAATCTTTTTTACAGTTAATTTTATTTTTAGGGAAATGTCATATTCATAAAAAGAAAACAAATGTTACCGAGAAATAAAACAATATCGTAGCACTATTAAAAACATTATGAATAAAAAGGCAATCAAAACGTATTTAACTGCCTTTTTAATTTGTTTTACTTTCTGTCATGTTGTATTACTTTATATGTCTATCTCTAATAAACCCGACAAAATATATGATGTTCATATATCAAAAAACAAATGTACTGGGGCTCTGTCCCTGCTGCAGTGGACCCAGGTTCAAATCCAGCCTACAGTCCTTTACCCGTGTCATCGCCTCCATCCATCTAAACTAGCCTAATCAATCCATCTAAACTAGCCTAAACCATCCATCCATCTAAACTCGCCTAATCAATCCATCTAAACTAGCCTAATCCATCCATCCATCTAAACTAGCCTAATCCATCCATCCATCTAAACTAGCCTAATCCATCCATCCATCTAAACTAGCCTAATCCATCCATCCATCTAAACTAGCCTAATCCATCCCTCCATCTAAACTAGCCTAATCCATCCATCCATCTAAACTAGCCTAATCCATCCATCCATCTAAAATAGCCTAATCCATCCATCCATCTAAACTAGCCTAATCCATCCATCCATCTAAACTAGCCTAATCCATCCATCCATCCATCTAAACTAGCCTAATCCATCCATCCATCTAAACTAGCCTAATCCATCCCTCCATCTAAACTAGCCTAATCCATCCATCCATCTAAACTAGCCTAATCCATCCATCCATCTAAAATAGCCTCATCCATCCATCCATCTAAACTAGCCTAATCCATCCATCCATCTAAACTAGCCTAATCCATCCATCCATCTAAACTAGCCTAATCCATCCCTCCATCTAAACTAGCCTAATCCATCCATCCATCTAAACTAGCCTAATCCATCCCTCCATCTAAAATAGCCTAATCCATCCATCCATCTAAACTAGCCTAATCCATCCATCTAAACTAGCCTAATCCATCCATCCATCTAAACTAGCCTAATCCATCCCTCCATCTAAACTAACCTAATCCATCCATCTAAACTAGCCTAATCCATCCCTCCATCTAAACTAGCCTAATCCATCCCTCCATTTAAAATAGCCTAATCCATCCATCCATCTAAACTAGCCGAACAAATAAATGGAGAAACAATAACATTGTCCATCTGTAGCTGATATCAGTTGCTAGTTATTTGCCTGATAACTTGTGAGGATGCCCAACATTGTATACAGAGATAAATTGAATTCTACATCAATATTAAATAAACAAGTATGCATGTTCCCTCTATCTGTTCCTCTACACCAGTGTTTCTCAAACTTTTTCATAACAAGGACCACTTAACCAATAAAAAAACACTCGTGGAACACTTAACTCCACAAATGTAAAAAAACACATTGTTTTTCTAGAACAGATTACAAATCGCCTGAAAATGGTACAAACAAGTGGCAACATGTGTGATTAAGGTGTTGCGCTGGGCTATATCATGCAATCGAAAGTTAAACTGAAACTCCCTCGATTGCGGATATATTCCCGCGAGAGTGCGGAAAACTTTTATTTATTTATTTCAAATGTGAAATGTTACCAATATACTCACAGACCACTAGGGGGCGCTCACGGACCACCAGTAGTCCGTGAGCGTCCGTGTTCGGCATCACTGTTTTGACCACACTTTGAGAAGCACTGCTCTACGTTCGGCGTTCACACCGGAATAAGTTCCCTGAGGGAAGATTACGTAAATGAGCCGGTGACGTCACTTCGTCTTCTTCTGCTTTGGGTTTACTGGCAGGCCGCAAACCACTATACTGCCATAAGTTAGTCTCTCTGCATTTATGCGCTGGGCGAATGCTAATGCTAATAATGCTAATGCGAGGATAATAAAATGGCGGCTCTATAAAACATTTCAGAGTTTTACGGGGCGTGGTTTGCAATTCGCCCAGCCAATCAGAACTGGGACACTTTTTTCTCCCAGGAAAGTACCATCTCTCACCAGGCACTAACAATTGGGGTAAAAGTTCCCGGCACTCAGTACTCTTTTTGGTGTGAACGCGACGTAAGGGGTACTAACGGAACTAAACGCGAAAAGTACAGGGAAAAGTACTCCGGTGTGAACACGGCTCTTGGCTTAACTCCCCATTGACTTGCATAGAGCTCCCTGAATGCTGGTAATAGACGAGTTGGGATGGCGGAGAAATGCTCTCCCCAGACCCATTCTCACAGCGTTATAAACCTTTTTCTTACTCAATATCAAGCCACACTTATTGTTTTTACTTCGGCTGTGAGTGTTTGTGTGTGCTTAGGATGAGTTTCGCTGTGTTTCGATGTATCGCCGACCCGGAAACCTGTCCGCAGCTCCCAGCAACGAGCCTCGCAAAAGTCCCGACCATGAGCTCCAACAAGCCGTTTAGGACAGAGAGTGGATACCTGGTGAATACACATACTATACAGATATGCTGTATGAGAAAACAATGTGATTTTGGAAAATTGCACAATTTAAATCTATTCTAGTAGACCTCAACAATGGAAATATGATCAGTAGAAATAGCCATGACATGGGACCTTTAAGAACAATATTGAGGTACTTCTACTTTACTTCATTATTTCCATTTATGCTACTTTGTACTTCTAGCTTCTAACTAGCTGCACCTTTACCAGATTTACAACACTTTAATGATTAATAATTATAAAACATATCATATATTTCTGAAATGGACCAATCTGCACAATAACTACTTTTACTTTTGGTGCTTTCAGTATATTTTGATGCCAATACTTGTACTTTTACGGCCCGTCTACACTACAGGCATTCAAAAATCTTGAAGCTGGGCGTGTCTGAGGCTTGGCGATTTCTCGCGACCAATCAGGAATCTCCCGCCCGCCACCGGCATACAAAGCAATAGCAATGTCAAAACGAAGTAAACTGGATATAAAATCCCCAAACAGGCGAAAACCTACCAGTTCCATCCACTGTCTCTGCCGCCTCCCTCCATGCCTCGCTCCTCCGGTTTGTATTCCGGTAGATGAACAGAGACTGATCATACAGCACCGGGTGATTCACTACCGCTCCATTTGTTGAATATGAGGAAATGACCTGCGTAGTCTCTCCCAGCATACAGACGGTTTGATTGGCTAGCGCTTGTACTGTCAGATTTGCATACGCGGGATTTGATTGGCTGATGCCAAGCATCGAGCCTCAAAAGTTGAACATTGTTCAACTGTTGATGCCGATAGATGCTCGTGATGCTTGCAAAGCCATGCCATGCTCCCCACAATGCAGTTCGGCGAAGTTTAAAAATCTTCTACGTCACCCCATTCAAATGAATGGGCGAAGCGTTGAAAGCATTTTCCGATGCCTGTAGTGTAGACGGGCCGTTATTTGAGTAACATTTTGAATGCAGGACTTTTACTTGCAACAGAGTATTACTACACTCTGGTACTTCTAGGTACAAGATCTGAGTACTTCTCCCACCTGTGCCCCTTTGTGTGTGTGTGTGTGTGTGTGTGTGTGTGTGTGTGTGTGTGTGTGTGTGTGTGTGTGTGTGTGTGTGTGTGTGTGTGTGTGTGTGTGTGTGTTTGTTTGAGGGCTTTTCGACCTGAAAAAGCTTGAGAAAGGATGAACAGGGAGTGTGGGTGGCAGGGTTTGAAGCAGGACGTTTCTGAGTGTGTGATCGCAGTGAGGCTCAGAGCGGGTCACACACTGCGCAGGGAGATTAGCAGGTTGAGAGTATTACGGGGTGGGGTGGGGCAGCTCGCCTCACTGCACACATGCACCGGGCACTTCCATTACCTCATAGCTATGTTCATGCTGATAATACTGTTTGTGATTAGGTCCGGGTAAAGTGTGTAAGACTGAGATATAGAACCAATCAGAGGTCCTATTTTTTTTCATAGTCACACCAAAACACTAGTTTTCTGATTCTATGAAAGAACTGCCAGTGGATCCATAATCCATGATTCCAAAAGTATTAATGAAAGGTAAGGTACTGGTTTTGATCCAACACTTTATGCACTGGGTCTACTTCTGATAGAAATTCTACTTCTAATTGCAAAAAAATTGCAATAGTTTCTTGGCTGAAGCCACGGCCCACCAGCATAGTTCATTGAAGAAACAGGTTTAAAAAATGCTCCGATTTCTTTCTTTATTATTTCCTTTGATTCACTGCACGTGTACATGTGTCATCTGGAGTTTAATACACAGTTCAGGTATCATAGGGTCATGTTGATGGGAATGACAGTATCCGCACTGTGTTGTTAATGTTTGTACAATATGAAGATTGATAACATCAAGTTCAATTGATGTCTTTGTGGTATCCATCGAGGACACGAATGATTATATCTGATGTACAAAAGGTGCAGTTATGTAAGCATCTCCACATGTGTTTTTTATGTGTCTGTAACAAATTGTTAACAAATAAATTAAAGGGAAGACAATTTGAGAAACTTCTAGTTTCCAAAGATGCCAAACATACATGTATGACATGATAGATTTAAAAATAATCAAATTTAAATGTCTATGATCTCCAGATGGATAAGATTCTCCGACAGCTGCAGCATCACTTTAACTCCATGCAATGTGTGTGTTCTCCGTTATGGAATGTTAAAGGTCCCATGTCATGGCCATTTCTACTGATCACAATTCCATTGTTGAGGTCGACTAGAATAGATTTATATTGTTCAATGTTCAAAACTCACATTGGTTTCTCAAACAGCATCTCTGTATAGTCTGTGTATTCACTCTCTGTACTAAACGGCTCGTTGGAGCTCCTGCCCCCCCCCTCCCTGTGAGCCCAGTGTGCTCCGATTGGTCAGCTCGGCCACTCTGTTCTGATTAGTCAACCACCAGAGAGGCTCCGCCCATGTCTATCAGTGCTTTTTTCGGCTCTGAGCGTAACATCAGTTTTACAATGGCGTCGGTACAGCCGTATATGTTATACGCTAACTAACCAAACTGTACCTACAACTGTTGTTATTTAGGTGCAGTTGTGGAAACTGCGCCATGATGCCTACCAAAGTGGAAAACATCTGTTGCAAAGAAATTAGAAAGGTAGCCTAGCTGACAGTTACAACATTATGTAGCCAGCTAGCTGAAAACACCAACAGTAGCACACAACATCATATGCCAAGATATACACCATACATACCCCACACCCATAGAACCTCCATAACATGTACAGATTCGATTATAGACCTTTGAGGCGTAGAACGGAAGAAGAGTACGTTATTTTTACCTGTAATAAACTACTACTGTGTTTAATGAAAAATCAAATCATGGTTTGCTACAGTGGCGGCCGCCCCCCCTCTTCCCACATGTTTTATTGTCATAAAAATATATATATTTAAAAAAAAATATATATATATATTTTTATTTTTAATGAACAAGGTAAATATTATATAATTGGTATCAGTAAAATGTTTAATCTACAATACAATCTCGTTTAAAATTGTTTTACGATGTCTAAAGTTACTGATAAGTCACATGTTTCCTGCCTGGCCGCAGCGTGTATCATGACCCTCTCTCGTCCGGGCGGTAGAAAGGAGCCCTCAGCCTGAGCAGCAGCAGCCAACAAGCTGACTGTTGCTATCTGTAAACTATGCCGCCGAAACATACTTTCAGCCAATCAGCGTAGTCAGATCTCTTTGAACGAATGGAGCAGTTTTTTGTTTTGTTTTTGCACATTATCCCGCTTATTACACATGGCCACATTCTCAACAAAGTAACGACATGACTCCCAATAATAATTGAAATGCTTTTATGGATTTAGAAAATTATTTTATTGATTTCAAAAATAGTTTTATGTTTTGATTTAAATTGACATGCATCCGCTAAGAAAAGTAGTCCGTTGTTACTGTTTGAACTAACGTAACAACGGCAGGAACTGCTTCGATAGTGTTTTTGAGGAGCTTTTTGATTACAGATTTGAAAACATCGTTGCTTGCTTTAAAAGTAGCGCAATTCATTATGTCAAACCTTGGAAAGTATCTAGATATCCCTGCCGTAATGCCAAAGGAACTGCACACTGCATATGTGTCGCCGTTTGATGTCTATGTCTGGACCGCTGCGTAAAAAGGAGGGTTTCTGCCCCGTTCCTTCTCTTCTTACTTCTATAAGAATAAAACACGGAGGACGGAGATCTCTTTTTGTCCCCCTCTTCTCCCCGCTGCAGCCCAGCAGCTGATCTCAAAGCACGCTCCCCTCTCCTGCAGGGGGGCGTGGTCAGCTGTAGCTCACAGAATCAGCCCCCTACAAAAACAGCGCTGGAAAGAGCAAAATGAGGCATGGCTAAAATGCAGGATGTTTTTGTATTTTGAAAAAAAACTATATTTATATACTTTATATAGGTCGATACAGTAGCCCCTTTTTTAAATAGTTGTTATAGGTGTTGCTATCTGTTTCGTGTAGCGTGGTTCTACAAGCAAGTCAATGCATTCATTGGGTGGTATCAGAGAGTTACACGGGTCTGTAAATGCAATGAAAACAATTGGCCACAGCAAATCATTTATATTAAACATGTAATTTTTACTTTTGAATACTTCAGTACAAAGGGTGTATTGAATAATTTAAGTGATATATGTGTACACATATAAATCATTAGTCAAAACAGGGCTACATTTGATTTAATTAAAAAGGTATAATATGTGGTAAACTGAAGAGCCGTTTGGGAGTCGAAAGAGCCGGCTCTTCTTGGTGAGCCAAATGATCTGGCACAGCAGCAGATTGATGCGAGCTGCAGAGGTTATGATTATGCGCGGTCCCGCGGGTACCCGATCCGATGCAGGACTCTGATCCAAGGTGACGCTACAGTAGTTGTCGAGGATGGCTGTGTCTGCAGGAGACTCCGGTAATAGTGGATCGCCGGAGCTATAGATTAACATTTACATGCTTATTGTAGTTGTAAGGGCAGTGCCTGTAGCACCATGGAGCATATGTGTGGGCTGGACCTGTGGCACCATGGAGCATATGTGTGGGCTGGACCTGTGGCACCATGGAGCATATGTGTGAGCTGGACCTGTAACACCATGGAGCATATGTGTGGGCTGGACCTGTAGCACCATGGAGCATATGTGTGGGCTGGACCTGTGTTTTACAGGAAAGGAGTGAGCAGAGGGTCGAGTTGTCGATTCTTGTTCAGTTTTCATCTTCCTCACCCTCTCAGACTTTGAGTTGTGCGCGCTGCTAAAGAGACGCGCTACCATGGAAACCAAACAATGGTGTAGCTGTAAGTCTGAGTGGAAACAGTTGTGAGTAAATCTGATTTGGGAGAGGGCAATGAAATCAGGAGTCTTCCGTGAAAATCAGGAGGGTTGGCAAGCATGACACACACACACACACACACACACACACACACACACACACACAGACACACACACACACACACACACACACACCATTTGTATTGTATTATTGAATGAGAGAGGTTCCAGGTTGAATTGAGGCGAATATTTGTAATGTTCAGAGGGAGTTGTGTTTAATATTCATGAGAATATTTGTCATTGTTCAAATGATAATAAACATTAGCATAAAGCATATTTGTCCACTCATATGTTGATAACAGTATTAAAAACTTGAAAAATATTCCTCTGAGGTACATTTAGAACAGATAAAAAATGTGCGATTAATTTGCGATTAATCTCGATTAACTATTTTCATCGACTGACAGCCTTAGTAAATATACATATGTATATCATCCATTCCTCCCCCATAGGCGTTGTCGGCATCTTGCCTATCGCAGCTTTGTAAGCTGCTGCCAGGGCTTTTTAGGACGAGGCATCAGAGTGGTCATACCGTCATGTGTTGTCCGCCAGATACGCCAGGAGTTTCCTGATCTGGCTGGACGAAATCAAACTTAGTTGTTTTAGGTTTGTTAGCTTGCCAGCTAGATTAATATGCTAACCTACGTTTGCTAGTTGTTCAGTGTAATATGCCAACCTACTATGAACAACAGCTAGTGGTTCATATTAGGCTAGCAAGAACATGTTTACAATTGCAATCTTATACGGGTAGTCTGCTACGTTTGGTCATTCATTGTAGCTGGCATAAAACAATGTTTTCCCTAGCATGACTAGCTCTTGGTAGCCTTCTTGTTTAGCTCGGTAGCATACACGCTAGGAACACCAACTATAATGTAATTAAGTAATGTAAAACACTTTTTCCCATTGACTTACATTGGGAAAGAGTGGTCTGTAACTCGTTGGCACATTTTTTTTAAACTAAATAAACAACCCAGTATGTAGGGGTAGGGTGTAGGGGGCGGTTTGGGAATGGGCCTTCCTGACAGTTCATATTGTGCCGCTGCCCGGTGTAATTCAAATGTACCGCCGCGCGCAGCACCGGAAATGGAACTGCTGGGAGAAAAACTGACTATCAGAAATGTAACGTTATCTTTGATAATATTTATTTCGTCTCCTCTTTTTTCTTCAACGAAAGTAAAGAGAGATTTTGGCATAGTTTTTATTTAGTAAACTACATTTTCGTCATTTTTCATCAACGATATTGCATGATGATTTCGTTACAGTTATTGTTTACTGCCGTCGGTGCCGTTTCGTCATCGTCTCGTTTTCGTCATGGAAAAAAAGGTTGTTGACGAACATATTTCGTCATGGTTTTAGTCAACAAAATGAACACTAGTGCTCTCTGAGAACTGCTTTTGAAGTCTTACAAAGAAGAGACAGTTATTATATCTGGGAAGTGGTCCCACTACCATCTTTAATGGTCATTTTTTTTCAAATCTTTGTCTATTCTAAGTATGCTGTAGAATAATATATCCATGTTTCGACGCAGTTGGTACTTCACATGGTCATCAGTTGTGTTTGGGCTAGGATGTCAGTGCACATATCAACACTTGCTCTCAGAGACCCGAGCAGCAGGCAAAATATACGGAACAATGATCTAAGTCACATTCAGAAATGTGCTTCAAGAAGTTGTTTTGATGATCACCAGCTGGAGAACCATTATAACTCATTAACAGCCGATGTGTTGATCTGCACGTAATCCCTTTCTCAATGTATGTTAATGAAGGGGCCCATAATGATCCGGGGGGGCGTAGCGACATTTGAAAGCGGCTGCACTTTATGTCATGGAGCATGAGGAGAAAGAGTGATCAGCTCTCTCGGTCCAAACATCTTGGTACACTTGAAGTGTTAGGATATGTTGCATTAAATATAATGTTATACACTGTAGTAGAAAAGGACTCCTAGAACTAGATTAAAAAAACAAGGCCTCACAAATTGTGGAATTAAGAGTGTCAAGGTTAAATGTAAATGAAGAGGCCACCCTAGTAGGTTCAGATAAACAAATATTCTCATGAAGTTAATGTGGTGCAAAGTTACGATAGGAAAGTGGACAAAAGGTCAAGTGTCGGTCAATGTAGTGCAGGGAAACGTGTACGGCAACGTATGCGGAAAAGGGTTACGATAAAGAAGAGGGGGGTGGTTTATTGTCCTCCACCTAGGTCAACCGATTAGCAACAAGAAGGCTTTAGCTATCAAATGCTATTACAACGTTTCTTTAGCAGTATGATCCTGGGGTTTGTTTGGACTTTGTTTTCTGTACTTGATACAAAATAAAGTTATTTTGCATGGAACTCTGACTGCCTACAGCGCCTTCTGCTGAACCTGTTCGAATTTTACTGGTGCGAAATAAGTGAAAAAGTTCAAGTGTGGAGAAGGAGGTCCAACTGAATTCACTCGTAGGTACTACTAGACAGCCAGGCTGCCTCTGGGTAAAAAGGTAAAAAAATAAACAATAACTGCTTCCTCACACCTGTGGGTCACTGAGGCTGAGCTGACATGGTTCACTGAGCAGCGGTCAGAGAATATCACCAACCGCTCTCTTCCTACGTAGCACCTTAAATTAACTGTCACAGTGCTTATGAACACTTTCACGTGTCAAAGAACACTAAATGTGTATCCATGTTTAACAGTCTAATGCCAGCATAGCGTTTATATTCTAGAGCTGCAGAGATTAATGGATTATTTGATCAAGAGGAAGTTAATCTGCAATTAATTATCTAATTATTATGTTAGTTAACAAGATTTGCAGCAGATATCTGTTCCATCGGCAGTCCCATGTTGGAGGTGTCATTTTCTTTTTTGAAATTCAGTTCCTGACGGACGCCAAAAAAGCCAGAGATTATGGAATTAAACAAATAAATAAAAACAATGATAATTGTGTGTTATTGGTGAGTAAATAACAGTGTGTTATTTAGAAAAGAATAACAAATTAGAAGGAAAAAAAGATTTAAAAAAATACAGATTTCAGTATCCTGAGGCTCTGAGCCATTTATTTTCCTCACGGACGGCAAAAAAAAGTCAGACAATATATACGATTTAAAATAATAACAATAATTGTGGCTTGATATTGAGTAAGAGCATGTTTTTATGAACCCCACAGCTTCCGGTCTTCCAAGACCCGAACAGACAAAAAGACGTGCTGCAGGCATGAAACATACGACCAATATAAATACATTGCTTTTAAAATCGTTCTGTGTGACACGAAAAAAAGGAGAAAATCGTGTTGGTGAACACAAATCAATAGATTAAATGTCGTGACTATAACACGAAATGCCGTGAGACTGGGTTGGGCAGCTGCACCGCCCTCAATCGTAAGGCTTTACAGAGGATGGTGAAAACTGCAGAGAATATCACCAGGGCGGAGCTACCATCCATAGAGGACCTCTACTGCCAGCGGCTCAGGAAGAAATCCCTCCGGATTATCAAAGACCCCCATCCCCCCAGCCACAAACTGTTCAGTCGTCTGGCAGGCGGTACCGCAGCATCCGGACTAAAACCACCAGACTCAGGGACAGTTTCATCCCACAGGCCAGAATACTGTTAAACACCTGAACTGTTGAAACAGCCATAATATCCCATCTTCTACTTAGTAATTATGTATCTAATATATCATTCCAATAGCTTGCATATCGACTCTTATTTCACGCTTTTATGGATTTATGGCTTTTTAACTATTTTTCTTTTTGTATTTACTTTTTAATATTTACTTGCACTATATTTTACTGTTTTTCTGTGTTATTGTGTTGCACTGTTGGAGAAGCCTGTGACCTAAGATTGTCATCGGCATAACTACCCTGTAGCTATGTTCGTATGACAAATAAAGAACCCTCAACCTCCTGTCAGTGTGCTATTTAGATAGCGAACGTTAACATTTAGCTAGTTAGCTAAATAGTTAACTATTTATCTAACTAGTGAACGTTAGCTATCTATCTCCCAAGCTAGCTAACCCTACCTAAAAAGCTTGCTAGCAAAATATAGCTATTTTGCTAGCTATGACCAAATGGGTGGCTCTCAAAAGTTATTTGTTTTATTATTTATAATGAATGCCCTTTGGTGAAATTTGCGGTGGAATCCTTTGTCTACGGTCTGGCAGGGAGACAAATTATAAAAACTAGTTTTTTTAAGCAGGCAGCTCCGCACAGCTGCAAACATCGCCGTAAATTCCCAAATATGCATTTTCTTTTTAGACACTAATCATATATTGGTTATCTAAATGGTTAGTTTCCCGCCTTAAAAAGTGTTTTTAATTAATAATAAATTATTTAAAGCTTTAACACAGTTGGCAAGTAAAGGTTGATTACGTTGGCAACACCATACATAAGAGGAAGTACCGATAATGTGGAAGTGCCATAGAGCAGGGGTTCCCAAACCTTTCAGCCATGAATTGTCATGAGTCCTCATGACCAGTAACACACAGCTGTGTTTGTTTGAATGCAATGCAGCATTCTCATAGACAGTTTTGGAACTCCATATTCCTTGTGATTGGTCAAGTTACTATCAGCAGAATGAATGGTCGATGGATGATTGGTGTGTGTGTGCGTGCGTGTGTGTGTAGTTGTGTTTGAGATAGCTCCTGACATAGTGATACTCACCCACAGTATCACATGGCTCGTCTTTATGAACGCAGAAATCTGTCCTGAAAGAGAAACAAGAGCAGTTTAGATAATCTTTAATACTCAGGGGTGGGGAACTTCCGGCCTCTGGGCCGTATACGGACCGCGAGACCATTTGGTACGGCCCTCGAGGTAATTTATAAACACACACAAAAAAGATTTTTCTTTTAGAAATCTAGACCGAAAAATAATTAAACAAGCGAGTGCCTGTTTTTCCTGGCCAAGGTCAGGGTCCTTGAACAGAACACGAGCCTAACGTGTCATCACGTGGTATATGTCTCGTCTGACAGGGGTGCAATTCTGACGGAGAGCACCAGAACGCCGCTCCGGACCGGTGTAGGTACTGTCATATACACTCAAAAAAAGGACTTTGGCTGGCTGTTACATCAAATAAAATGTAACATGTATTTTCAACGTAATAATTTCATGTTTCCAAGATGAACGTGATGAAAACATGCATGGTCAAGACAAAGGGATTAGGGTACATCTGATTCCCACTCCAGAGCAGAAGGTGGCGGTATAACCACCGATAAACTGGATACCAACCACAGTCTATGATACCAACTAATGTAAACAGAGACAAAAATCAATCTACTTTTAAATGTTCACGGTTGTAAAGATGTGAAACAACAAACACGGCTTGAACAATAAGGCATGCTACATTATTGACTGCACTTGGTCACTTCCATGGATGTATTAAGAGAACTCTGCCAGACTCTGCCATTGTTTGATTTTTACCGCGATCTGGCGGGAAAGGTTTTCCCCTGCATCCTGTGTGCACTCGCGATATTTGGCCGTAAACGTAACGTCATCATCGCAAGAGATGATCATTGAGACAAGAAAGACCGTTGGCGAAAGTTGGAGGAGGTAAGCAGAAAACATTGTCATCTAACTGTGAATCTGTTAATAAATGTCATCAACTGCTAGTCCATGAGCGATATTGTGGTAACGTTGATAGTTAATTTGTTATTTAGTGTTATTTTTTATCTCACTTAAAAAGCCGAATGAGCCGACGAACATGCTAAAGCTAACATTGTTAACTATCTAGTCCAGGGGTGGCCAACCAGTCAGAGGTTAAGAGCGACATTTTTCTATTTTACTGCAAAGAGCCACATCAAACACAGTCACTGATACCGGTTGTTTCAGTTTTTTGTTTTCTGGAGACAAGATTTCAACCAAGTCACTGATGCATTTTTGTGGCATTGGGATATATATATTTTAAATCCTCTGGAGCAGAGAGAGGAGCTGTGGATTATTGTTATTGATTAATGCATCAGTGTTTCTTAGGGTCAAAAACACTAAACTCACAACTTCAAATGAAAGCATTTAGTTTATTTAATAAAAGAGCACATGTTCAATGTGAAAAGTGACAGTAGTTATATATTATTTGCAATTTGGTGCTCTATATATATTTAAAAAAAAATTATATTTAGTATCAACACCTTGAATTCCAGGGGGGGGCGCAGGGCTCCGTTGGTGGGGCGCAGCGCCCCTCCAAGACAATGGTAGGGGAAACACTGGATAGTGTTTAATCAACGATAGGTTTCCTCCCCCCTCAAAGGTGATTGGTTCACTGCATCGCAGGTATCATTGTGATTGGCTCTTGGGCCACATCAAAATTAGACGCGCTCTCATACTGACACCTGACACCACACGTACACACGTAGGGAGAGCCGGGACGAAAGTAACACGGGACGAAAGTAACACGGGACGAAAGTCACACGGGACGAAAGTAACGGAGCGATTTTATCCGAGCCCAAACAACTTTGACCGGCCAAATTACGTCAGAATGATCAGCATTCGATACTTAACAGATCTACTTCATATCAGGGTTAACTGTCAGGAGTAGCTAGTGTTGTCACGATACCAACGTTTTGGTTTCGATACCAAGTCAAGAATTGCGATTCCGATTATTTTTCGATACTTTTCTTAAAAAGAGGGAAACAGTCTTAAATGTAATTATTGTGCTTTATTTCACACCAGAACCATAACCTTAACACAAACTTTTAAACAATGAGAACAATAAATAAAATAAATGACAAGAATTCGTATTAAATCAAATTAATTCATGTCTCACAGACGGGCCTCGTGGTGTCCGTAGGCTTGCCCTCACCGTCAGAGATATAGCTCAAATACTTCCACATTTCGCTTCTGGCGTCTTTTTTGTCAACAAGCCGAGGCGCAGCGGCAGCTGCACTCCCACTTGCAGCCATGCTTCTCGTTTTCTCACATGCTCTGGCAGCTAGCGCGTGCACGAGAGAGGGGAGGCACTTAGAGCGTGCTTGAGAGGGGCGGGACTGCAGGCACGGCTGCAGTGCAGGGAGTGGAAGCAGAGCGCTGAACACACACGGCTCTTATTAAAACGGCGCTTTCTCACCGGAGTACTTTCCCCCGTCATTCTTAAAGTACCGATACTAAAGAAACGAAGGAATCGTAACGTTTTTAACGGCAGGGTATCGCGGTACTTTTCAAGAATCGGTACACCGTGCAATACTGGTCAGGAGTCAGTGTCACTCCCCCAAACTCACACATATACAATTCGATATGAACTGAAGAGCCGCATGAAACTAGACAAAGAGCCGCATGCGGCTCGAGAGCCGCAGGTTGGCCACCGCTGATCTAGTCTGTGTAACTCAAGGATGGGCAAATGGCGGCCCCCACCTCCTCTTTTTGCGGCCCTCAGATTAATTTATAAACAATGTAATTAATTAAAAAAAAATGTTTACATTTTTTAAAATTTATTTTTTACTTGTAGTACTGATACCGTCCACTAGACTCCTAGTTACGTCGCGAGCTGCGTAGATGATTTCAAATACCGTGAAATAATCTGTGACGCATTTGTGTGTATTGTGTGGGGAAACCCTCACAAGAAACACCGGCTGTTGTTATGCCTGCTGTGATGTTAAGTTGCCTCTTGTAATTATGCCTTTACAAGCTTACAAGCTGTTTTTATCATCTGAATTTGGCGAAACAAGTTTAATATTCTTAAAACCAAGACTTTGTTGATTTGAAATCAGATGAAAACAAACTGTCACGGACCCTGCCTTGTTATCTATGAATACTACGCTTTTCATTCAAAATTTCAGCGGGAGGGAAGGGGAGTGGTGCTGAGGAACAGCAGTCTGACAGGTGTCTGTGTGGACACTCCCCTTATTGTGGAATAAGGGGAATGCAGAGACTGGCTACAAGTGTTTTAGGTTCAAGTTAGACAACTAATGTCTGGGTTAGTGTTCATGACTTCATGTGTAGGTCATCTAATGGTTAATCTCAATACACACACATTTTCCGTGCTTTCCAATAGTTTAAAATAGTTTTATTCCATTGTTTAATAACCTGTTCAATACAAACATGCCACTTGTAAAAATGAAATACAATTTCTGTGAACTGATATTTGTTTAGTGAGCTTATTAGAGGATGTTCCCATTTTTGGGGATGTTCCCTTTGATTGTAAAATGTCAATGAAGATGTCAGATTTTGTATATTTGTTAATAATTACATACAACACATGGAATTTTTGTGTGTGTGTGTTCCAAGTGAATCTGCGGCCCCCTGGTGGCCAGTACATC
Source organism: Champsocephalus esox (assembly GCA_036324585.1). Taxonomy (NCBI): domain Eukaryota; kingdom Metazoa; phylum Chordata; class Actinopteri; order Perciformes; family Channichthyidae; genus Champsocephalus; species Champsocephalus esox. Next base: position 56,065,033 of record CM070479.1, on the reverse strand, counting down.
AATTATGTGGCCCCCGCCACCATCAAAGTTGCCCATCCCTGGTGTAACTGCCAGTTAGGGAGATGGTTCAAATATAGGATATCAGGATTGAAAACTAAATGACGGTAGCATTACCCTGGGAAAGTTAAACGGAAAGTGTGCTACCCCAGGTGCTTATGTCAGTAATATCAGCCCCTTTTACAAAGGAATTGTGCGCCATTATTCGGCTGCGTCACGTAAATTAGTTGCCAAGCTAGCTACCATGCAGAGTTGACTGCCACTGTGGTTTTCGCTCTGCAGTTAATATTACGTAACGGGTGCCGCTCTGCCAGTGTCGGTAGTCGCTAGGGCTGTGCAATTTAATCGATCCTGCAATATATATCGATATTTCAGCCGCGGGTATCGATACATTAAGTCCCATTCAAATCCCCCGTGTTCCGCCTGGCACTCTGCTCGCTGCCCATCCCCCCGTTCGCTTTGCATGAAGAGCGATTACGTCAGCCAGCCGAGTCGCTAGTGTCGCTGTAGAGCATTTCTAGATACACAGACGCCGGTGTCTTCTTCTCGCAGTGAGTGCGAAGCGGTTCAGGAGAATGGCGGCAAACATTAACCCAGCACCTTCGTGCTTAAAAGCAGATGTGTGGAAGCACTTCGGCTTTAAAAAGAAGAACTCAAGAAGCTGCGGCCGCGGCGTGACCCAAAACAAATCGTGCTGGACAGCGATGGCGGTTGTTCCCACAAGTTCCCATCTACTTCACCAAGGTCGCAGAAGATTACAGAGTCCATTGCCTACTTTATTTCTCAGGATTTGAGACCTTATTCCGTGGTGGAAAACATAGGCTGTCGGCGCATGGTGAACGCGATGGAGCCCCGCTTTTCCTGTTCCAATCCGCCAACACCGCACCAAGGTTTGCGTTCCCAGGCTGTATGCTCAGACAAAGGCACACATCAAAGCCTCCCTGGGCAAAGCGGAGAGTTGCCCTGACGTGCGACGGGTGGACCTCGCGAACAACTGAAGCATATGTCACCATCACGGCCCACTTTATTAACGAGGAATGGGAGCTTGTTACGTATGTATTACAAACCAGGGACATGCCCGAGAGCCACACCGGACACAACCTGGCAGAACATCTAAGAAAAGCTGAGTGGGAAACCACAGAAAAGGATCCAGTAATTGTCACTGACAACGCGTCAAATATGACAATAGCAGCTGAGGAGGCAGCGTTCACACTTCACATCAAATGCTACGCACACACCCTAAATCTGGCTGCACAACGTGCCCTCAAAATCACAGCAGTCGCACGCCTGTTGGGAAGAGTGAGACGCATTGTGAACTTCTTCAGACGAAGCACCACAGCCAACCACATGCTGAAAGAGAAGCAGAGGCTTCTACAACTGCCAGAGCACAAGCTGATGACGGACGTGGTTACAAAGTTTGTGCGTAGTTACTTTTTAATTGTTTATTTTGTTTTTATTACTAATTTATTTTGTCATTAATAAATCAATTTAAATAAATCTATAAATAAAGTTTCTTACTTTTATTTAACTACAGGTGGAACAGTGCACACGACATGCTTGAAAGATTCCTTGAGCAACAACCGGCCATCTGTGCAGCCCTGCTCTCGAGTGAGGTGAGGAAGACCGAGAAGGATCTGTGCACACTGACTGAGTCAGACGTGACAACAGCTGACGAAGTAGTCAGCGCGCTGAAGCCCATGAAGGAGGCTACACAGTACATGTCCAAGGAGAAGACCCCCACGCTGTCAGTCATCGCACCCCTCCAGGACACACTGATCAATGGACTGAAACCGATCGAAGGTGAATCTGCAGTCATAAAAGAGATGAAGGCTGCCATGTCTGGGGATCTTCAGAAGAGGTACATCGACCTCAAGGCAACTCACCATGCATGTTCAGCAATGGATCCAGGATTCAAAAGTCTTCCCTTCCTGACTGAGAACCAAAGACAGGAAGTTTATGATGGACTGATTGCAGAGGCTCAGGATCAGCCAATGCCATCAGAGGTAAGGCAATGATGGTACTGCTAGGTTTAACCCTTGGCCTTGTATCCTATGTAACATCTCCTGGTGAGAGTAAGCATAGGCCTAAATAATACATTGTTCAAAGTTTGAAAGGCAAATCCTACAACGTTAACTGTTTAAAATGCATAAATAGCATAAATACTATAATGTTCACAGTTTTAAAGGCATATATTTTAGATACACTAATTAAAAGATGTATTGCAGTGAAAGCTCATGAATTTAATTTCATGTTGACCTATTTCATTGAGTTGTCCCTTTGGAGTGTGGTCGAAGAGGGCACAGGAACATGTAATGGTCGCGCTGATGATGAGGGGATGGCATCCGAAGAAGAGACTGTAGATGATGGTGTGCGATTCAAGGAAGGAGAGAGCAGTCAAGGTCAGTATCACCCATTGTTATCCAGTGAAGCACACTGTGTTGTCTGAACCTCTGAGTAGGAATTATGGAATGTATAATAATAATAATGTGTTTTTGTTTTTATTGTTTATTTATTTGACGGTCAGCATCCTCCACCCAGGAATCCAAAGCCGTCTTGTCCACTGGCTGCCCTTCTTGGTGGTGAACGATACGGTGGTGGAGCACAATCCAAGAGAACCAGGCCAAGGAGCAGATGACCCGCTACAAGGAGGCAGATCTCTTGGAAGTGAAAGAAGATCCACTGGTCTGGTGGAAGGAGCACCAGTATGAGTCTCCACTATTGTCACCAGAGTGGGAATTTCACGACGGCCATGGCCGTCGTTGCCCTGCCTTTTGGCCGTGATGCCCTGTGAAAAAAAATGCAATTCACGGCCAAAGTGGCCTTTGTGCCCCTGTCAAAGATTGAAGTGTAAATAACGCCAGTGAAGTTAGATTAGTGCGCGCAGTAGTATAGTCCCGTGCCTGTGGATCAGAGCGATTGCTCTGCTGTGATTGTTCCGTCAGACATGCCGTGTAAACAACGCGAGTGAAGTCATATTAGTGCGCACAGTCCCGCTGTTATTGTTCCATCAGACATGCCTGTAGGTGCCCGACTGCCTCCTCCTCAGCCGCGGGAGCAAGAGAAGCACAGGTAAGCAAGCGGACCAAGCTGTTTTGATATGATGTGGTAGTATTTGAAAGGACTTAACATTTACGTGTTTATAGAAAGTACTATTGATAGGTAATTACCATTGTATTAGCCTATTTAAAGTCGACTCGTTAGTACATTTTGTCATGAAAACTAGCGATAGCTAGCTAGCTAGTTTGGATAGCGCTAACGTCTTCCCTTCAAGGGGTCTACATCTAGTGTTGCTTCTACAAGCTAGCAGATAGCTGTCACCTTTGAATCTAGTATTTTTCTTGCTAAGCGGTTTTGATATAATACATGACTGACTTATGTGGTTTATGGCTGAACTTAACGTATACGTTTTAGTGTTGTCACGATACCAACATTTTGGTTTCGATACCGATACCAAGTCAAGAATTGCGATTCCGATTCTTTTTCGATACTTTTCTTAAAAAAGGGAAACAGTCTTAAATATAATCAGGGATGCAAACTCATCAGGTATGAAAAAGGTGACAAGGATCCGAGCCCCCCGACCCCACGGAATATCGGCTTTAAAATTAGGAATAACAGAGGATTTTAGCAGTCGGAACAACTAAAGCAGCAGTTAGTAAGAACAGAAACGCCAAAGAGTCACATCTAGTAGAAATATATATAAAAGCATTTATTTTAATTGTGTAGCTGTCAGTTTAACATTTTGGCAGCACTGTTGAGCATTTTGAAAATCTATTTTCATGCCTCTGTGCAAGGCTTAGTCTTTCTATCGTTATAGCCACTGGTGTAAAGTAACTAAGTTCATAAACTCAAGTACTACTTGGGTACAATTTTGAGATACTTGTACTTTATTTACGTATTTCAATGTTTCTTTTGCTACTTTGTTCTTCTTCTCTCCTACAGTTCAGAGGTACATGGTGTACTTTTACTTCACTACATGTATTTAATACCTTTAGTTACTCTACAGATGTGGATGAATGATGTGAAATCTAATCAAGTGTCGAATCAGACTTTAGTTCCACCTGGAGTAAATCCACCAGCTACCCTGCAGTCTACAAAGTACTTCAGACTAGCTGCACCTTCACCAGCTTTGAGAACACTTTCATGATCAATCATTATAAAACATATCATATATATTATTCTGAAATGGACCAGTCTGCACAACGACTACTTTTACTGTCGCTATTTTAATACTTTTACTTGAGGAACATTTTGAATGCAGTACTTTTACTGTAACAGAGTATTCCTACACTCTGGTGCTTCTAGTACAAGACCTGAGTACTTCTACTTTTACTGTCGCTACTTTAACTAAATTTTGATGATAATACTTTTGTACTTTTATTTGAGGAACATTTTTGATTGCAGGATTGTTCCTACATTCTGGTACTTCTACTTTAACTCAAGTACAATACCTGGGTACTTCTACTTTTACTCAAGTACAAGATCTATACTTATACCACCTCCGTTTATAGCCTATGAAAAAAACTAATAGAAAACGAAGGCTAAAGCTAACGTTAGCAGATAGTGATGCTAGTTTGCTAGTTAAGTTTGCTCAACGGTAATATTGCGACAGAAAAACGTTTCAGTGCACATCACGCTCTGCGCTCCGACAGGGAGCTCTGCCCTGAACACCTGAACGGCCCGTTCACAGACTTCTGGCGTCTTTTTTGTCAACAAGCCGAGGCGCAGCGGCAGCTGCACTCCCACTTGCAGCCATGCTTCTCGTTTTCTCACATGCTCTGGCAGCTAGCGCGTGGCCGCGTGCACGAGAGAGGGGAGGGACTTAGAGCGTGCTTGAGAGGAGCACGGCTGCAGTGCAGGGAGTGGAAGCAGAGCGCTGAACACACACGGCTCTTATTGAAACGGCGCTTTTTCACGGGAGTACTTTTCCCCGTCATTCTTAAAGTACCGATACTAATGAAACGGAGGAATCGTACCGTTTTTAACGCCAGGGTATCGCGGTACCTTTCAAGTATCGGTACACCGTGCAACACTAATACGTTTAAGAAACACTATTGCTATTCATTCAGCCATTTGTAAAACGACTGGTGTTGACATTAGTGCTACACTTTTCCATCATGTTGATTGACTAGCGATAGCTGGTGAGCTATCATCACTAGTTAGGAGGATACGTCTCTCTTTGAAGGAATTGTAGGGGTTACTTTTGGAATCCTTCTCATATGATTTTCTGGGCTTTTTGAACTAAAATTCTGACATTTCTGTGAGATGATGCATAATGTTTACGTTTATCCTATAGTTAAGTTGTGGGTTTTTGCTGGCATCATGTGGGTGATTCAAACTCTGAAATAGCAGCTTGATTCCCACTTGATCAAATGTAAAACAGCGCTGATGTAATCCAAGTATTTAGAATACGGTAATTAGATGGAGTAATGTAACGGAATATGTTACAAATGACATTTTAGAGCATGTATTCTGTATTCTGTAACTGAATACATTTTAAAAGTACAACCAGTAAAACTAGCGTAATTTAACCAAACGGCCTTTGTGCCCTGTCATGTGGCCTTTGTGCCCTTGAAAAAAATCTGAACGGGAAGGCCAAATGGCCTTGCCCCTAAAATGACGAAATTCCAAGCCTGCTTGTCACACCTTGCTAAAAGGTACCTGTACATCCCTGGCACTAGTGTCTCCTCGGAGAGGGTCTTCTCTACCGACGGAGATATCGTCACTGCTCAGAGAAGTGCACTTCTCCCAGAACACGTTGATCAGATTATATTCCTGAACAAAAATCTGAAGAGAATGTAGATGCAGTTATGTAGAGAGGAACCTTTCTGTTTAGTGGTGTTGGCTTAAATGTTACTCCTTTGGACTTGAATTATTGGCAGGTACATTTTACATTAAATGTTGTTCTTAGTGACTTGAATTATTGGCTACCTCATATTCTGTGTTAAGCTAAACATGCTGTAAAATAATCTGTTCAGAACAGGCCACCTGCTGCACCTTTTAATTCTCCATTGTGATACTGCACTTTATGTACTTACGTTTCAAAGGCTTCAAATTTTCTCACCACATCTTTTGATTCATTTTGTGCAGCATTTGAAAGCTGTAGACTCTCTGTCTAGTCAGAGCCATATATTGTATAATTGATGCTTTCAGTTGAATTAATTCAATCCAAGTCAATGGAACACTCACAAGATGTCACCAAAATCACACTGTCTTTCTAAAATCTTTCAGAAAATGATGTAAGTGTATCGAATCGTATCGTTGGCTGAATATCGTGATATATATCGTATCGTGAGATTAGTGTATCGCTAGTAGCCCTAGTAGTCGCACTCTCTGTCTCTCCGCTAGCTCTCCCTGCTCAGCATATAGTTATGTTCGGCTCTGTGTCATTGCACCCCCAGACCAGTAACCTACATGCTGCCTGCACTGCAGTGACAAAGAGTCGGCTGAAAATCCGCAACGTTTCCTTAATATTCCTCGATTTTCAATATTGATGTCCACGCATTTTCAGTAATAATGTTGTCAGGCACTTAATAATAATATGCGTGCCTGTCAGTGGCAAAAATAAGCACTTCAACTTTGAGTAATATAGGATAATGTAACAATTCAGTAGGGATGGGTACTGAGCCCCGGTATTAATCAAAGGAGTCCCGGGAATTAATTATTAAAGACTATGGTGCCGTTAAGCTCCAATCTTATCAGTCTTTGTATCGGTACTGGAGACATTTAAAACATGTTATATTTATTATTCTACACAAACATTATATTGCAGTTTTAGTTTCGCCAACTCCGTTTTTAATACGCAAAAAGACTGCAAAATGCGTCTATGATTATTTGGAGTATTTTTGATCTTTCCAATCCAGCGTCTGTGCGAGGGGGCGGGGCAGTTTACACACGCGGCACACACACACACACACACACGGCAGAGAGCCGTCTAAACATCTTGCAAAAGTGCACCACGCTCAGACAGAAATGCACCGTTTTCGACTTTTCTTTAGCTCTGTAGCGTAGCCCCCTCCGCGAGTAACGTTTCCACGTCAGGTATTATGTACGGTGGCCCTGAAGTGCAAGACACCACAGCATTTCACAAAACACAACAGCATTTCAGAAAACGCAACAGCATTTCAGAAAACACCACAGCATTTCACATTGGACGGAAAGGGTATTCCTTTGGGAGAACACTTCTTGTTTGTGATTGGACAGAGCCAGAGAAGCACTGCTGTGATTGGTTGTTTTTGCTGCCAGTCAAGAAATGACGCTTCGTGATTGGCTCAACACATCAGCCGTTAGCTGTTAGCACACACTCAGCGCTCACAGCTCCTCATATCTGTTCAGAAACTGGACAAAAGTTAAACAAGTACAAAACACAGACTGTCTGTCATGGCAAATACAATCGCTGCTTTATTTATGTCTGTATGGCGTTATTGTGAGTGTGGACGGAGCAGCTACAGGTTAGTTTAGCCCAGCGTTTCTCAAAGTGTGGGGCGGAGATGTGATAGGTGGGTCGCGGGAAAAAAGATATATATATTAAAACTTTTTTTTCACACTGGTGGAATATCAAAACAACGGGGTGCAAAACGCATCAATGAAAGCGACCCTCTACCACACAAAACAACACCTGTAGATAACCCAATTGGTGTTCTTTGAAATTGAAAAGGATATTGCATTGTGTTTGTTACTTTCGTTGCAGTTGTATGTCTTAAGTGTAATTTGGCATGCTTTTATTTTCAAGGCGAGTTTACGCTGTTGACAGTTGTTGTTGCTATGGAAACAAGAAACGTTTCACAGCGGGCGGAACTTGTCATAAAGTTCGGGATAATAAAGCCCACCCATTTAGAGGGAAGATATGATTGGTCAATTGTACTGTCATTTGACATTACTCTCTCGTTCAGTTACTATAGCTGGCCCTCTGTGAATTCATAGCTGGACGTCCAATCAGCTCCTATCTTCACAGACTCGCAGAGAGGAGCTTCTTTCATTTAACCCTTCACATTCAAACAGAAACTGAATAGGCAGATTCAAAGGATTTATTTCTTTGGAAATGTTATTTTAAATACAATTTAATCAAGTTATTTTTGGTAAAACTAATGACAAATATTACTAAAAACATATTTAAAGAAATATATATAAAGAAAAATATAATTTGTTTTAATGTCTTTAAATATTATTTTGTAGAATATCTTAGTCCCTCAGAGACAGGCTCGCCACTGATAAAATTCTCTCATACACACGTGAAATGCTCTCACAGACACACACAACAGCGTTGCAGTCGGGAAGACAAGCAATGTGGAGCAAGAGAGCAAGAGAGAGAGAGCACACCTTTATCTATCTTTATCTATAATAACGTTGTAAAAAATAAAGTAAGAAATCATTCCAATGTGTACTATAGGACAGTAAAAAGTTTAAAAGGGGAGGGATTAGTCAAATATGCATAAATAAAAAGAAAGAATGCTAACTAGGTAACATAAGATAAGAATACACAAGTTTAAATGATTTGTTGTTGGTTATGATCATATTCTAAAGATGTTTGGATTGTTGAAAAGTATACAGCTCCCTTTCATCCGAGTGTTGAGAGCTGTATCCATAAATTCATGTTGGGCTCAAAGTAGGGCTGCTCGATTATGGCAAAAATCATAATCTCGATTATTTGTGTCAATAATTGATATCACGATTATTAAAAACGACCATTTACTTTGAAAAACATCAATTTATTGAAGAAAATAATTTGAAAAGTATGTTTTTAACAGTTGATTACCTGAACTTTAAGTATAATTCAACTGAAAAACCTATTTAAAAAATAAATAAAATCGTTTTATTTAGATTATGTTGTTTTCATAATCGTTGCAAGCCAAAATCGTAACTGCGATTAAAATACGATTAATTGAGCAGGCCTAGCTCAAAGTGCACCAGATTGATGCATTTAACTTCAACATTTAAAAAAAATCTTCCTTGGGGTGCATGCCCCCTGACCCTAGAGGATGTGACGTCCACCACCAAATAAAGCAGGTTAAAATAATTAAATTGCATACATTTTATTTTAGTAAACACTGAAAACGGGTCCCACAGACCCAAACAGCACTCAAAGGTTAAAGGTAGCATATAATAATGTTAATATGTGCTAAATATATACACTGCAAAAAAACAAAAAAGAGGAGTAAAAGTAGCTCACGACTTGCTTTATTTTTTGAAAGTAGCTCTCACCCTAAAAAAGGTTGGAGACCCCTGTTATAGAACGATACATTTGACAATTTTAAGCTTGGCCTACCATTGTATTGGAGCGATGAGGAACAGGTGGGGCTTGAAAAGGCCCACCTGTTCAAAGTGGGGAATGCCAGAAAAAGTTTGAGAACCACTGGTTGAGCCTGATCGATCCGATTCTGATTTACATGGAGATACGGCCCGCCGCCTCTCCAGCGTCTTGTTTGAATGACAGGAGTAAACACAGAGTTAATGCTTTATTAATTCATGTTTTTTAAGGAGCTTATCTCCATGTAAATACGATGGTAGACCACCCAATATTCGCATCGCTCTAATCGCTCGAGTTTCACCGCGGCTGTCAGCTGTGTTTGCTCCTGTCATTCACAAGAGGCGCTGGAGAGGGGGCGGGAAGTATCTCCATGTAAATCCAATGGGAGATACCAACTACAACAAAATAAACATATTTGACCGTGATTTGATTGTAATACACGTTTCAAAGTGATGCCGAAGCAACAACATACTGATACCGGTTAGTAAAAACCATGAATTAACGCTTTGACAAGTCTGCAGACAGACGGCAGGCGAAAAGCTTTTAAAATGCGTGTTTCCTGAATGGAATCGGATCCATCAGGCTAAACTAACCTGTAGCTGCTCCGTCCACACTCACAACAACGTCATACAGACATAAATAAAGCAGCGACTGTATTCACCATGACACAGACAGTCTGTGGTTTGTACTTGTTTAACTTTTGTCCAGTTTCTGAACAGATATGAGGAGCTGTGAGCTCTGCGTTTGTGCTAACGGCTAATGTGTTGGGACCAGAGGTTGCGCTTGACTTTTTCGCTGCCAGCCATTTTGACGGACAGGATCGCAACATTTCCGTCAACATCCATTATCACCACGCCTGTACACAACTCTGCCGGGTGGTGGAGAGAGCACACCCGTGAACTGTCAACGCTGTGTAATGCATGCCCACAGCACCTCGCGGGAGCGCGCACAGCGTAAAGCAAATACTTTTGTTGATCTGTTCGGCAAAGTTAGGTCTGGAAACGATATAATTTCCTTTCGAGCGGGCATGCATAACACAGCATAATACCGGAGCCCCGCTGTGGAGATACTTTGGCGCTGTTCTGAGTTTGTTAAAATCTGTCAAAATGACAGACGGCTTTCAGATTTCTCCATCATTGTTAAAAAAATTCCGTCATAGATGGAAAAAATTCGATTAATGCGACCTCTGGTTGGGACATATTGCGCTGCCGGCAGTTGACCAAGCGTCATTTCTTGACTGGCAGCAAAAACAACCAATCACAGTAGTGCTTCTCTGGCTGGCTCTGTCCAATCACAAACAAGTGTTCTCCCTAAAGGAATACCCTTTCCGTCCAATGTGAAATGTTGTTGTGTTTTGTGAAATGCTGTGGTGTCTTGCACTTCAAGGCCACCCTAATTATGTATGCTAGCAGCTACACATGGAGTTAACGCAATGATACAAACATGGGTTAACAGTGTGCGAAAAAGTACACGTCCCACCGTCCGGGACGTGTTATTTACAATATCGGACAAGTAGATCTTTTAATTAACTTGTCCGGTGGACAAGTGACGGTTTTCGCCCTGATTTATTGACAAATTATAGATAAATTCAGTTTACAAAAGGCAGAACTCATTCGCAAATTGTACGTGTCCGCCATTGTTCGTTTAGAAATGTTAGTTTCGGTTCTGCTTGTCGTTTCATAAGGAAATGCATCTCGCTGCTTTCTGTACAGTTAGACGGGGCGGGGCGGGAAGTGTAGCACAGTGGCCGGGTTGGGAACCAAAACTTGGTTCCGACTCCGAATAGGAACAAATAACAATTGTCCGGTACCGGGATTAATAAGAGTTGTGAGGACAGGAGGCGAGGCGAGGCCGAGCCCCGCGGACCGCAGCTCTCTTTCTCTCTCTCTATGCTCCGTATCAGCTGATCGCTGCATGGTGCAGCTCAGCGTCTCTCTCTCTCTCTACACACAGCGGATCCGCTGCCCGTTTAACAGCCTCATCTTCGTCAACCTTTCTTATGTTCTTTCTCTAACACGTGATGAAGGTTATTAAACGTTTTAGCTCCTGTGTTGTTAATATTGACCGCCATTTCCTCTATGAAGTGAAGCAGCCTCCCTGTCTGTGTCCTCGCGCTGTCCTCACATCCCCGGACCCCCAGACTCGGAGGAGCACAGGGTTGTCAGTATTGTTAATGAAGCAGGGTATAGAAAGTACATTATTGAAATGAAAATACTATTTATTTAATTTGACAAACAGTGAGCAGCTGGGCAGCTGCAGCATGTGTGTTGCAGGACATGTGTAAGCGTGCCAGCGTCTTTGAGCTGTAGAAAAGCGCTTGGCCTTAAGCTATAAATATAATGTATTATTATTATTAGACCTATGTGTTGGAGATGTGTGGTTTGACTGTGTCTCACAGGCAGGTTGCAGTGTAACATCAGAGGAGACTGGGCCAATTGTACATTCTCAAACTGCACCACTTAAAATAACCAGTGGCGTTTCTCAATGTACAAAAGTGGTGGGGCACAAAAAACTTAGATGTCTATATATAAGCTTCTGCAGTGAGGTTCATGGCTGGTGTTAGAAATTAAAATCAATGTTTTGATGGCATAAGTGCACCTTAAATATACCGTTAGTTTAAATGCTGTTTTATACTGAAAAACCAGAAGTTTTTGTGCACAACCAGTTGTTAAGCTTTTATCCTGAAAATCCTTCATCTCCGGTTAGCATTTAGCATGAGGCTAATAGATCAATTACTATAGAGGTGAATTTAGCAGCGATATGATATGATGATGCAAACCAGAACCTACTGATTTCGACACTTCAACTATAGACGTTGAGATATTATTATTGTGGAATTTGAAATAAAGGTACAGTTTATTTGAGTACGTTATTGTTTAGCATGTGTCAACATCAGGAACGACCGGAAACCGAACTGCCGTGATGTATTGCCTGTATTTTTTGGAGTATTGATTACAGCATTTAGAATGTGTTAAATGAAAAGTCATGAAAGAGTTAAGGAAGAGAAAAGGCGTGTTTAGATGTTTAGATATATATTGAATGTACAATGTCTGTATCCTCTGATATGCGTAACAACGGACATTGTAAGTGGAGAGCCAGCCCGCAGGGAGGAGCCAGCAGAGGATATATATAAACAACGCGACCTGAGGTGTTAGCTCTCTTTCTTCACTGCCAGAGCCAGAGACACAGCTGTTTTTTCTGTCGGACAACATCCTGTTTGTGAACATAACCGTGCCATTATTAGGGCCTGAGCACGTAGTGCAAAGACCTATTGAAATCGTCAGTATTATTATTCTTCTGTTACCGGTTCTGCACTTTCGACCTGTTTTTGAGGGGGTTACGACACTATTCATGTAGCGACATTTGGCAACGCCGCCAGGACCGGTGAAAATGTTAACATTCTGGATTCGATGGGAGAAAATGTTTCAACTTGCTCTCTAGCGCCACCTGTGTAACTTGAGTGTTTCGAAACATTTACAAAGTCGCAGCGTAAGTCTGACGGACCTGAAATTTTGCACACTTATCCGGGTGGAGCAGCTCTACATATTATCCTCTCATATCCCGAAGCTCCGCCTACTTTGATTTTTTTTAATTAGCATAATGTGAAAAACATTGAAATATTAACTTAAATTCCAATTTCTTGATTTTCCAAACCAAACTTAGTGCACAGCATCAATGGAGGGGCAGACACATTACCGTACAAAATGAGCACGAGGTGTGGAAAAATGTGGCCGACATCAATCAAAACGTATTAGCAAAAGGGTGTGGCCGACACATAAATGCTCACAATTCATCCAAAATGTATCCAAATATCACAGATTTCGGTGGATAGGTTCAGTGTTCAAAAACAAAATGTTCATTTCGGACAATAGGGGGCGCCAAAAACACAACTAATTTATATCTCAAGAACCGATGGACTAAAAAAATATATATTGTCATAGACATACTGGCAGGGTGAGTATAAACTGAGATTTAAAGGGTCGCAACCAATGAAAAATGTGGGCGTGTCCTATTCAGTTTTTTCTCGAAATCGAAGGGTTAAAAAATGTACCGAGCCATAAGTAAGGGAGAAAATGAGTTACGGCCTTTAAATTCGGAACGCATGTCACAGCCCACAACCTTTTCCAGACTGTAGAAAAAAATCGGACGTTTGAGCAAATATGTCTCAGTAGCGCCCCCTATTGTGCGGTAGTCAAATATAGTTTCTTCGAACTACCCGAAACTTGGCACAGAGATTCCTCATGGAAATGCGGACATATTTCAAAATCGCTTCCATTATCTCCGCCCCCCAATGAAGTCGGCCATTTTGAAATATTTCCATTTTAAGCGCATTTTCGCATACTTGTCCTAGGAAAATGATCGGAAAAATTTCAAACCAGGACAAGATCAGCCCATATCCAATGTGATGCTAAATTGCGAATGAATAGTCGACTGCTCAAACGGGGAGCTCATAAGCTAACGGAACATGTACCAATTTTGACGATTTAAATGCCACAAAATCGTTAAAATGACTTTCGGACGCAAAACTTGGAAAACACGTCACAACCCACGTCTTTTTCCAGACTGTACAAAACATTTTTACATTTTTGTACACCAGCCCAGTAGCGCCCCCTATTGTGCGATAGTCACATATAGTTTCTCCAAACTACCCCAATCTTGCCACAGACATTACTGATGGAATTGCGGACATATTTCAAAATATCTTCCATTAGCCCCGCCCCTCAGAAAGTCGGCCATTTTGAAAAATCTGTGTTATTCATGCATTTTAAGCGCTTTTTCGCAAACACCTCCTCGGGAAAAGATCGGGAAAATTCCAGTCCAGGACAAGTTAAGCCCATATCCAATATCATGTTAAATTGCGAATTAAATAGTTGCTAGCTCAATCGGGGCGAACGTAGGCTAACAGAGAATGTACCATTTCTGTACCAGTCTCAAATGACTTTTTTTTTAATATTTTTCCAGATATTCACAAAACGCTGTATACACATTACTATTATGATGGCACACAAATTTACCAGCAACAGCTCTGCTTATTAATTTCCCACATTAACCATAAACACCCAATACATATAAAACTCCTAAACAATGTATGGTGAAATGTTTTCCATCTTTGTTTTTCTATCTACGACTACAAACAGTATTTCCACTACAAGCAGAACAGTAACACATCTTTCTATGCAATACAATAGAACAGTATGTGTTCACAGCCAATCCATGATTTAATGAGTATTTCCTTTGTGCCAAGAGCTGATATGTATATTGCATCAACGACCTTTTCAATTAAATTGACAATTATGTTGTGTTATTAATAGTGTGTGAAACCAGGCAGAGTGAGTGACATGGTGTTCATTTCCACTATGCCAAAGCAGTTTACAGTTGCTGACGGTGTAAGGTAATATATATTGTCCAAAGTAATTGTAGCTGTGTTCAAAGGAGTACACGTTACAAGGACGTGCGGGGGGAGCTGCCAGACCCAGATGTCCTCAAAGTCAGCGAGGTATACAAGGACCTCTCAGCAGACATCTCACCATGAAAAAAAACGAATGGCTCACTACTCAACTCAATCTTGTGCACAGAGCCTATAGAACACATAATTTAAACCAGCAGGATGTAAACAGAGGAGAACAGCCGGTCTGATTTAGTGCCATGTGATTATCCTGTAATGAGTAACATACACAGTGTTGATCGACTATATAAACAGTTCATTTATTGTCTCGATACATGTGTTGTGTAAGACATTTTATTCAATTTGATACGTCAATATTAAATGTACCTTTTATTTTGAAAAACTTTATTGTGAAGGACAAACCGGATGTCACATTTCCGGTATTGCCGGTTTAGAGAGAGACTTAAAGACCCCGTGAAGTGTGTGCCTGTGCATGATCTGTTATGCTAATACATATGGTAATGACCAAAATTGTCCATTGAAACCCATATCAAAAGATGTTGGAATAGCAACTAATTTGATGAGTTTTGAATTTGCTGCCGTGAAATCCGCAGTTGACCTCCGCCTTCGTGGGCGTGGCTTGCGATCTACTGCGTGACGTCACGAGATGGTCGCCTCCAAAGTGTTTACATTCATCACAGTGTATTGTTTCTCTGTTTCAAAGTCGAATTTATCAAAGTTTTTGAGCGAGTATTTTACTGGAAAGTGTGTCGGAGTCGACTGGAAGTGATTGCCAATCGATAAAACCTGACAATGGAGGCGACAGTGAAGAAAAAGGGAGGAAAAACACACGGGAAGCGATGCATTGCCGCTGGCTGTAGTAATGTCAAGTCTGCCGAAGTGGCGATGTTTCTGTTCCCAAAAGATGAAGGTGAGTCTGGCTGGTGTCATTGTTTGGTAGATTCGTTGATTGTTCATGACAAATAAAGGCCACTGGTCGATTCGAGAGAGAGAGAAAGAGAGACTGAGAGAGTTACAGGGTTGTTGTTAGCGTCTAGTGCTAGCTCGGAGCTAACGGAGATTAGCTGTTTCAAGAGGGAGAGTCCTCTCCTGTTGGACTGAGAGAGATAATGTCAGCTCAGGGAGGTAAAGGACTCTGAGTGATTAGATTGTAAACTGTAGCCTATCTCAGTTGGTTTGGTCATCTATGTAAACAAATATTTCCATCTATGTTAGTTGTATAAAATAGGTTAAGAAATCCTTCCAATGTTTTTTGATTATTGAAATATATGTTTGATATGAGTGTTGAGAGCTGTATCCATAAATCTCTTAATGTTGCCCTCAAAGTGCACCAGATTGATGCCTTTAACTTAAATTTAAAGAAAAACATCTTCCCGGGTGAGGGTGTGAGATCATCACAAATAAAACAAGTTCACATGGATAGGATACTAGATAAGTGTGCACACTCATTATGTACATTACACATTTTTCTTGGATTTGTTAACACTATAGTCCCTAATATATTTGTAGAAAGGCAGGAAATGGAATTAAATCGAGAAAAACTGTCAAAATCAATAATTTCTCTCACACTTGTATCACTTTCCAAAGTCTCCGCCATGTTTACAATCACAACTGGGCCCATCTTGTGACGTCACCGCCGCTATCGTCTGCAACTTCCGGTAGGCTCAGACGGCCGTTATTATTAAAAAATATTTTTTCATTTTTCATAATGAATTAATCAATAATTAAAATTATTTTAGCCATGAACAGGCACAATGATATGTAAGGAATGAAACTGCCATTTCATTTTGGCTCAAAAAAATGCACTTCACTGGCACTTTAATTCAGGTAGCTTGCGTTGGCTGTCTGTGTGCGCGGAGGTTTTGTCGTCAACAGACTCATTAAACGACCCACTTCTCGGTACATAGAAACCCTGCTCCACGGTGTCAAACGTGAGTAATATCGCAATTGGTGTGTTATACTGAAATGTGTTGACCTATACTTTATACTTTATTTATATATATGTATGCTTTTCATTGGAACACGCCGTGGGTGTGTGCAGTGCTAATGCTAATACCTAGCGCCACTTGTTTTGATGTATGTTTTTGTTGGTACCCTCGCTAGTTTGTATCTTTTAGTGTTGAGGTGGGCACCGTTAGATTCTGTGTCTCCTTGCGGTCATAAACAATGTGTTGGATGTTGAGCTAGGATAAGTAATAAGGGAGCTAGGAGTGATTTTCGGTGCAGTAATAGGTTAGCATTTTTCGCTCGGGGGTAATTCAGAGGCTCACTGTTAGCATTGTGTGTTTTTTGTGAAAAAAGAAAAGAAAAAGATCAGTTAAATTAGTTTTTTTCCCGTTGTATGGATATAAAATATTCATAGTTTATTAAATATTAAGCTTCCTTAGACGTTGTTTCCTGAAAATGACGCGATGTCCGTGGGGCCTAAGAGGATAACAGAGTAGCCTCTGTTTTATTTTTATTTTATTTATTTTTTCACAACAGTTGTATTTGGATGGAATGAATACCTATAGTGATAATTCAAAGTAATAAAATGATTTTTACAGTGAAAACGTTCAAATGGAACTGATGGTTCCCAAATTAACCAGAGGTGAGGTGGACTATATTTTCTAAACCTCTCTAAAAAGGTCAAATTTCACTTGTTTTGCATCAATCTTAATACAGGGTACTTATTATATG
This sequence comes from Champsocephalus esox, assembly GCA_036324585.1. Taxonomy (NCBI): domain Eukaryota; kingdom Metazoa; phylum Chordata; class Actinopteri; order Perciformes; family Channichthyidae; genus Champsocephalus; species Champsocephalus esox. The sequence goes on along the minus strand of CM070479.1, from coordinate 56,047,706 downwards.
TTATAGTTTGGATTCCGAAAGCTTTTAGTCCACTAAACTCATCATTCAAGGGTGGTTTTCACTATAAGTAATGTTTTTTTTGTTTAGGCGGACATTAGAATTTACATGTTTTTACTATGTTCCATCTGAATTTACTTGAAGTGCAAGAAACCACAGCATTTCACAAAACACAACAGAATTTCACAAAACACAACAGCATTTCACAAAACGCCACAGCATTTCACAAAACGCCACAGCATTTCACAAAACACAACAGCATTTCACAAAACGCCACAGCATTTCACAAATCGCCACAGCATTTCACAAAACGCCACAGCATTTCACAAAACGCCACAGCATTTCACAAATCGCCACAGCATTTCACAAAACGCCACAGCATTTCAGAAAACACAACAGCATTTCACAAAACGCCGCAGCATTTCACAAAACGCCACAGCATTTCACAAAACACCGCAGCATTTCACAAATCACTGCAGCATTTGACATTGGACGGAAAGGGTATTCCTTAGGGAGAACACTTATTGTTTGTGATATTGTTTGTGGACAGAGCCAGCCAGAGAAGCACTGCTGTGATTGGTTGTTTTTGCTGCCAATCAAGAAATGACTTCGTGATTGGACCAACACATCAGCCGTTAGCTGTTAGCACACACTCAGAGCTCACAGCTCCTCATATCTGTTCAGAAACTGGACAAAAGTTAAAGATATGCAAAACACAGACTGTCTATGTCATGGCGAATACAGTCGCTGCTTTATTTATGTCTGTATGATGTTGTTGTGAGTGTGGATGGAGCAGCTACAGGTTGGTTTAGCCTGATCGATTTGATTCCGAATTTACATGGAGATCCGGCCCGCCCCCTCTCCAGCGTCTTTTTTGAATCACAGGAGTAAACACAGAATTAATGCTTTATTAATTCATGGTTTTTAAGGGGCTTATCTCCATGTAAATACTATGGTAGACTACCCAGTTACTAAATCAGCCTACTATCACCTAAAGAACATATCTAGGATTAAAAGACTAATGTCACAGCAGGATTTGGAAAAACTTGTCCGTGCCTTTATCTTCAGTAGACTGGACTACTGTAATGGTGTCTTCACAAGTCTCACTAAAAAATCTATTAGGAAGCTGCAGCTGATTCAGAACGCCGCTGCTCGAGTCCTCACTAACACTAAGAAAGTGGATCACATCACTCCTGCTCTGAAGTCTTCACACTGGCTTCCTGTGTGTCAAAGAATAGATTTAAAAAATACTGCTGCTGGTTTATAAAGCACTGAGTGGTTTAGGCCCAAGATACATTTCTGACCTCCTGCTAAACCATGAACCATCCAGATCTCTCAGGTCTTCAGGGACTGGTCAGCTTCCTGTCCCCAGAGTCAGAACTAAACATGGAGAAGCAGCGTTCAGTTATTATGCTCCAAACATCTGGAACAAACTCCCAGAAACCTGCAGGTCCGCTGAAACTCTGACTACTTTCAAATCCAGGCTGAAGACTTTTCTTTTTGTCGCTGCTTTTACGGTAATTGATACATTCATATCTTAAACTGCACTGTAACTTTTATCCATGTACTTTTTCTTGTAATGTTTAATTGAACTATTTATATTTTAGACTGCACTGTAACTTTTATCCATGTATTTTTCCTTAATGTTTATTTGATTAGCTTTTCTTTTTTAATGGTTAATGTCTTTCATTTTTTTTTGTAAAGCACTTTGAATTGCCTTGAGTTGAAAAGTGCTCTATACATAAACTTGCCTTGCCTTGCCTTACCCAATATTCGCATCGCTCTAATCGCTTGAGTTTCACCGCGGCTGTCAGCTGTGTTTGCTCCTGTCATTCAAACAAGACGCGCTGGAGAGGGGGCGGGAAGTATCTCCATGTAAATCCTATAGGAGATACCAACTACAACAAAATGAACATATTTGACAGTGATTTAATTGTAATACACGTTTCAAAGTGATGCCGAAGTAACTAATACTGATAACGGTTAGTAAAAACCATGAATTAATGCTTTGACAAGTCTGCAGACAAGACGGCAGGCGAAAAGCTTTTAAAATGCGTGTTTTCAGAATGGAATCGGATCCATCAGGCTAAGCTAACCTGTAGCTGCTCCGTCCACACAGACATAAATAAAGCAGCGACTGTATTCGCCATGACATAGACAGTCTGTGGTTTGTACATATTTAACTTTTGTCCAGTTTCTGATAGGGATGGGAACGATTAATCGAATATTCGAATATTCGAAATGATTCAGGTATTCGAATAATTATTCATGTATTCAAATATGAGTTATGAATATTTTTATTAATTTATTAATTTTTTGGGAGTGATGCCTAAGTTGATTACATATTATCAAATTGAATAATTCAATGTATATATATACGACTATGCCATAGCTAAATGTGTTAGGTGACGTCTAAAGGTGTGTTTTGCTCCGCTCACCGGTCCCTCACAGCGGGCAGAGCTGCAGGTGCTGATCTCTCTCTCGTGTCTGGTTATACTTCACTCGCGTTTATGTCCAAATCCATCAAATCTAGCTAGTTCTAGCCAATGATATGGCTGCTGCCCCTCCCTACACGCAGATCACGCAGACTCAAACCTCATCTTAGGCCCAAATGTGGCGCAAATGAGCTCCGCAGCCGCTGCGAGGTTCCGGCGCTAACAGTTCATGAGCGTGCTCCCCCGCCCCCTGTCAACACTCGCGACACATGAGTGGCCAGCCTAAACAACAATAAGCGCTGCTTGGCAACTGTGTGTGGCGGCAAAGTACATAGACATTTTGACTGGAGAGATTTAGTTTTGCCGGTATTCAACATTTTACCAGTCATAGTCCGGCAATTATTTACACTCTAAGAAGAGTCCTACACAACAGACATGGCGTCAAAAAGGAGTAATGTGTGGAAATATTTCGACCAGGTTAGTGAGTGTGGTGTAGAGGTCAACCTATGCCAAATTAAACTTATAACATGCTATACCTTGCTATACCTCCGTTCCAGCTGAGAGGGTCTTCTCTCCAGCTGGGCTGATTGTGAATCGCCTCCACACATGAAAGCTGTAGGCCTATAGCTGTCAAACTGTGATCACCAGTTCAATACATTAGACAAATTCGACTTGGTTTCTACACTTATTTGAACATGTACGTATTTGTCAAAAATTATTGGAAAAAAAATGGGTAAAAAAAAATGTTACCCAATTTTTTTTTATATAGGATATGTACATTTCGGTTAACCGGTTAACCGTTTTTTGGGGGGTCGAATATTCGAATATACATTTGCTTTCAAATTCCCATCCCTAGTTTCTGAACAGATATGAGGAGCTGTGAGCTCTGAGTGTGTGCTAATGGCTGATGTGTTGGGAGGGACCGGTTGGGACATATTGCGCTGTCGGACGTTGACCAATCACGAAGCGTCATTTCTTCACTGGCAGCAAAAACAACCAATCACAGCAGTGCTCTCTGGCTGGCTCTGTCCAATCATAAACAAGAAGTGTTCTCCCTAAGGAATACCCTTTTCGTCCAATGTGAAATGCTGTAGTGTTTTCTGAAATGCTGCGGCGTTTTGTGAAATGCTGTAGCGTTTTGTGAAATGCTGTTGTGTTTTCATTTTAAGTCATACGCTAATATTAACCAATACATAGCTTCAATTATTACTTTACTTACCTTGACCACATAAAAGCTGTATTGAAGGTTTGCTTTTTGATCAATAAACACAACAACAAAAAGGTAAGTCCACTGGTATGGAACATACATGGCCTAATATCAAGAGGAGATGCGTTTATATGATGAGATGCAGCTCCTTCCGCTGCAAAACTAGCGGAAGGAGGAACCTATTGCGGTGAGCAAGTTGCACGTTGTAACTTCCGGTTGTTGTTGTCATCTCCGGGTATCCCGTGTGCCTGTTTTGTTGCTGATAGTTTATTTACTTAAACTTAATCGATCGTTTTAAAACTCTTGATCACGGCAACTGCCTGACGTTGTAATCACACGTTACTACAGCTTAAGCACTCACAACTCTCCTTCTCTTAGCGACTGTAACTCCACAGTTGCCTAGACTCTTTTCGGGTTTGCTAACGGTAGCTACTTTAGCTTGATAGCTAGCCATGGCTCTTTCCCCACCCTCGGGTGTTATTTCCTGCTCTTCCTGTCTCATGTTTGGTTACTTCCCGGCCTCCCTTACTGGTAAGGATACATGTGTTAAATGTAGTATAGTTGTTAGGTTGGAGGCGGGAATCATAGCCATAGAAGCCCGGCTCCGCATCTTAGAAAGTAACTCAGCTAAAGTAAAGCCCATGTTAGCATGTGCGGACCGGCAAAAGGTAGCTCCTCTTAGCCGTCCCCCGGCAACTCCCGAGCAGCAGGGAGACTGGGTGACTGTTCAGAAGGGGCATAACGCGAAACCCGCAGGTCCCCACCAACCCGTTCACGTATCTAACAGATATTCCCCACTCAGCGAGACACCCGCTGAGAAGCCAACTCTGGTTATTGGGAGCTCTATTATGAGACACGTGAATTTAGAGACCGAAGCCTCCACAGTCACATGCATTCCGGGGGCCAGAGCGGGCAACGTTGAGGCGCATCTTAAACTGCTGGCTAAAAATAAACATAAATACGGTAGGATTGTTATTCACGTCGGTGGTAATGATGTTTGTTTACGCCAATCAGAATGCACCAAAGTTAACGTGGAGTCGGTGTGTAGTTATGCTAAAACAATGTCGGACACCGTAATCTTCTCTGGTCCCCTCCCCAATCTGATCAATGATGACATGTATAGCCGCATGTCATCATTTCAGCGCTGGTTGTCTTGGTGGTGCCCAGCAAACAATGTGGGCTTCGTAAATAATTGGACAGCCTTCTGGGGAAAACCTGGTCTGATTAAGATTGACGGGCATTCACCCTACTTTGAAAGGTGCAGATCTCATTTCGGCAAACATTTCAGGGCTTTGTGGACTTAATCCATGACAAACTGGAGTTGAGACCAGGAGGCAGAGTCGCAGTCTTACACGCTTCTCTGCGCTCTCTCCTGGGCAGTCATCCATAGGAATCCCGAACCCAATAAAATACCCAATATTAGCGGTGTGTGTGTCTGCCCAAGGACAATTTAAGGTAAAACCTAATAGAGGTGTCATACATAATAACCAAATAAAAGTAAATGTAACAACTACTACAGTGCAACAAAACAGGAAGATTAAATGTGGTCTCTTAAACATAAGATCACTAGCATCTAAAGCAATATTGGTAAATGATTTAATATCAGATTATAATATTGATATATGCTGTCTCTCTGAAACTTGGTTGAGACATGAAGAATATGTCAGCATAAATGAGGCCACTCCACCCAGCCATGTCAACACTCATATTGCCCGAGGCACAGGCGCAGCAATCTTTGACTCAAGTTTACTTATCAATCCTAAACCAAAATGTAATTATACCTCTTTTGAAAGCCTCGTTTTTAGTCTTACGCATCCGACCTGGAAAACTTTGCAGCCAATCTTATTTGTTACACTGTATCGTGCACCAGGTCCTTATTCAGAATTCTTATCAGAATTCTCTGAGTTTTTATCAACTTTGGTTCTTAAAACAGACAAAGTAATTATCGTAGGTGACTTTAATATTCATGTTGACGATGATAAAAATAGCCTTACTGTTACATTTAACTCTATATTAGATTATGTTGGTTTCTGTCAGAGCGTAAATAAACCAACCCACTGTTATAATCACACTCTCGACCTTGTTCTGACTTATGGTATTGAAATTGAGCAACTATTAGTCGAACCACATAATCCTGCTTTATCCGACCATTTCTTAGTAACTTTTGAAGTACTATTACGAGACTACAAAGCATTAGTCAAAAGCTCTTGCAGCAGAAACCTATCTGTTAGTGCTATAGCCACATTTAAGGAAGAGATTCCACCAATACTTAACTCGATAGCATGTCTGCATGTAGGGGAGGAAACTTATACAAAATGTACACCACCCCAAATTGATCATGTTGTTGATAGTGCTATAGATGCGCTGCGAATAAAATTAGACTCTGTTGCTCCTTTGAAAAAGAAGAAAATAAAACAACATAGATTAGCTCCATGGCATAATGCCGAAACCCGCAAAAGTCTAGACAACTTGAAAGGATATGGCGTTCCACAAAACTTGAAGAATCTCGTTTAATTTGGCATATTACTCTCAATGAATATAAGAAAGCACTGCGTCAAGCGAGAGCAGCATACTACTCTTCATTCATAGATGAGAATAAGAATAATGCAAGATTTCTTTTCAGCACTGTAGCCAGGCTGACAGAGAGCCACAGCTCCATTGAGCCTTCTATTCCCATAGCACTCAGTAATAATGATTTTATGTGCTTTTTTAACGATACAATTGTTACTCTTAGAAACAAAATTAATGACCTCTTGCCTTCGACCAGTATAGTGTTATCAACAGCTCCCGGAAACGTAAGTTCTAATATTACACTAGATAGTAAACTAGAATGCTTTTCAGCCATTAACCTTGAACAATTACATTCAATGATTCTCTCTTCTAAACCATCAACGTGCATGTTAGACCCAATTCCAACTAAGCTGTTGAAGGAAGTTTTTCCATTAATTTGCACTTCTTTATTAAATATTATGAATATATCTTTATTATCAGGCTATGTTCCACAATCATTCAAAGTAGCAGTGATAAAACCGCTTCTTAAAAAGCACAACCTCGATCCAGAGGTTTTAGCCAACTATAGACCTATTTCTAATCTTCCGTTCCTCTCAAAAATTCTTGAGAAAGCAGTCGCAAAACAGTTGTGTGATTACTTAAAAAACAATGATTTATTTGAAGATTTTCAGTCTGGCTTTAGAACACATCATAGCACAGAGACAGCTCTGGTTAAAGTCACAAATGATATTCTAATAGCCTCAGACAAGGGACTTGTCTCTATTCTTGTTTTGCTCGATCTCAGTGCTGCATTTGATACTATCGACCATGATATCCTATTGCAAAGACTAGAGCACTTAGTTGGCATACAGGGAACTGCTTTAGGCTGGTTTAGGTCCTATCTATCTGAACGCTCTCAGTTTGTACGTGTTAACGATGAATCTTCCACGCAAACCAAAGTTAGCCATGGAGTGCCACAGGGCTCAGTGCTCGGACCTATTTTGTTCACATTATATATGCTTCCGTTAGGCAATATTATAAGGAATCATTCTGTAAACTTTCATTGTTATGCGGATGATACTCAACTATATTTATCAATCAAGCCTGATGAAATTAATCATCTAAATAAAATTCAAGACTGCCTTAAGGACTTAAAAACATGGATGACCTTAAACTTTTTGATGTTAAACACGACCAAAACTGAAGTTATTGTACTTGGCCCGAAGAATCTACGAAACAAATTATCTAAAGATATACTAACTATGGATGGCATTAATTTGGCCTCCAGTGAGACTGTAAGGAATCTTGGTGTTATATTTGATCAGGATTTATCCTTTAACGCCCACATAAAATCAATTTCAAGGACCGCCTACTTCCATCTACGTAACATTGCAAAAAGCAGGCATATCTTGCCTCAAAAGGATGGAGAGAAACTAGTCCATGCATTTGTTACTTCTAGGCTGGATGATTGTAACTCTTTATTATCAGGGAGTACCAAGAAGTCAATCAAGTCGCTTCAGCTGATTCAAAATGCTGCGGCTCGTGTACTAACCAGAGTTAGGAAAAGGGACCACATTACTCCTGTTCTGGCTGCCTTACACTGGCTCCCTATAGAACACAGGATAGAATTTAAAATTCTTCTTCTCGCCTACAAAGCCCTTAATGGGCAGGCGCCATCTTACCTTAAATAACTCATTATACCCTACTGTCCTACTAGGGCATTGCGTTCCAAGAATGCAGGGTTGTTGGTTGTTCCTAGAATCTCTAAAAGTACAATGGGAGCCAGAGCCTTTTCTTATCAAGCTCCACATTTGTGGAATCAGCTTCCAGTTTGTGTTCGGGCGGCAGACACCCTATCCGTTTTTAAGAGTGCGCTTAAGACCTTCCTTTTTGATAAAGCTTATAGTTAGGGCTGATTCGATTCAGCCCCTAGTTTTGCTGATATAGGCTTAGTTTTGTCGGGGGACATCTTCCTTCTCTCTGTCTATACCCGTGTACTCTCATGTTCCGATTAACCCAGCTTCCCCAAATGTCTTTCTTTTGGTGTCTATATACGCTGGGATCCGGAGTCATGGATGATCCTGCGGTCTTGTGTCCTGGATCGCGAGCCCTGGATCGCGAGTCGTGGCTGTGGTCCTGGATCATAGGTCCTGGATGGATATCCTCGTGGATTCATCTTCCTATTATACACACATGCATTTCCAAACATTTGGACTACCTATGTTGCAAATGTATTATCTTTTCAATTTACACACAGCATCTATTGCACGTCTGTCCGTCCTGGGAGAAGGATCCCTCCTCTGTTGCTCTCCCTGAGGTTTCTCCCATCTTTCCCTTTAAACTGGGTTTTCTTTGGAAGTTTTTCCTTGTACGATGTGAGGGTCTAAGGACAGAGGGTGTCGTATTGTCATACTGATATTCTGTACACACTGTGAAGACCACTGAGACAAATGTAACATTTGTGATATTGGGCTATATAAATAAACATTGATTGATTGATTGATTGATTGATTGAGTAAACAAACAGTCAAGGGCAGAACGTCTGCACAACCCACTGCACCGCACGCCACGGTTAACCTGTTAAGCCGGCGGGGACCATGTTTTTTTTTCCACGACACTGTGTCTCAGAGCATTTTAATATTTAAAAACCTATTAATGTGTTATACCAGATTAACGAGAAGAATCTCAGCTAACTGACGATAAGAATTATTTTTACCGAAACAAAACAAAAGTCTCACAAGAAGCGTTAGCATTAGCCCTAAGCTAAAACGGGCAGATGCTACTTCCGGTGTTAACAAGCAAAAACGACCTTTAAAACTTAATGTTTTCTGCACAAACTACATATCATCTGAAAGCTGATACTCCACAGATTATTTGTGTTATAAGTATCATCACTGTAGGACACAAACTCACTGAGCTATCAGCCAGAACAGAGAAGAAAGAAAACAACAGTTTTCAAAACCATAACAATAAGTATGTCTTACCGTTGCTGTTTTGTTATCAAAGCTCTTGTTCAAGGGAATAAAAACGCTGCTTAAGGTTAATCCAATGTCTCTTAGTCACTTTAGAATTGTTCCTGATAATCTATCATTACATTCATGGCAGCAGAGTAGGTATAACGTTTTGCAGTCCCGAGCTAATGCTGTCTCACGTGCTGTTTACGCAAACCTCTCTCTACTTGACGTAAGTGTTTAGCGGGACTTACTAACTGTCACTCGATTCTACTGGCTCTAACGGTTCAGAAAAGGTGTCAATCACCCAAATCGACCAATGGGTTCCAAAGATATGATCCTGCCTAGTATAAACTACGCCCGCTCCGGCTCCATTACGCATTACGCTGCCAGAAGGGAGAGCTTCACCACCGAGGCAAGCAGGTGCTAGAGATGCTAGCTGACGATAGCAGGGCTATGATCATACCAGATGACTCTTCGTCGAATGATGAAGATCTCCTCCAGCCAGACCTGGATCCGGGCAGTAGTGACTCGGATGTTGAACTTCCACCACGGGAAAGGTATGTAATCTCTCTGTTTTTATATATCACTTATGTGTTTGGTGGAACTGCGTCACAGTGCTAGCTTAGCCAAGAAGCTACAGGAATGATTAGGCAAAATGCTAAATAGTTTTACTTGTCTTTTTGGAGTTACATTTTCTAAATGAATGGCCAGTGAATGAATATATAAATGTGTTTACTTATTTATTTGGTGTAATATTATTTATTTATAGTCCAATATTATCCTCTTTATATATTACTTTTGTGTTTGGTGGAACTGCATCACAGTGTTAGCTTAGCCAACAGGAATGATTAGCCAAAATGCTAAATAGTGTTACTTGTCTTTTTTGAGTTACATTTTCTAAATGAATGGCCAGTGAATACATGTGTTTACTTATTTATTTGGTGTAATATTATTCATTTATAGTCCAATATTATCCTATAAGTATAAGCCAGTGAATTAATCTAATCTCTTTGTTTTTCCACATTTGTTAGATGCAGCAGGACAAAGCCACACACCCAGAAGACTGTCAGGGAGCAGCTTGCTGCAGAATTGTTGGAGTTTGCTGAAGGCCCTGCTGAAGGCCCTGCATCTCCACCACCCCCTCCTCCACCACTCACATGCATGCCCGAGTATTATGGGGAAGATGCAGTCCGGGACACGAACGTTTAAGAAATTACGAACGGCTCATTTCGGAGGACACGCGCGCATCTGCTTGACACCGGGACGACCAGCGACCCTCCTCTACAGGCGCTCGGACGCGAAGGCCCGCCCACAACTGCGTGCACGTCTGTGACCGCAGTTTTAATTTTTAATTAAAGTACCAATTTGAAACAATTTCAGAGACTCCATTTCGTCTCCTTTTAAGCTTCTCACCCGGGACACGAGAATAATCGACACCGATAACACTGGTGAGGCACCTGACTCTTCAGGTTTACAAATATTATATTTTGACCTAAATCAAAATATAATATTCTTTTCAAAAGCCTCTTTAGTCTGATGCTTCAATTAATTTAAACAGACAGTTCAACAGAAGGATACCCAAAAAATGTAATTTTATCATTGAATTGTTCTCTCTTAGTAAGATCCCATTTTCAATAAAATGGTGGTCTTACCTTGACATGAAGATGAAGTCCATTTGCCTATCCTTCTGGACAAAAATCTATTACTTTTTTGTAAAAGTCCTTCTTATCTTCTTGTAGTTTCAAAAGTCTATCATAAATCTAAATGATGGATTTATGATTCGAAAATTATAAAAGAAGGGTAGATATGTGGATATTATCCGGCTGAACAAAACGTGCATTTATCTAATAGGTACGTTTCCCACAGATCTTATTTTGAGCTATTCTCTAAAATCCTATGGAGAAATCTCATTGCTTGTTTGTGTTTTTGTGGAGGGAAGCCATGCGCAGCTTACTTCCTGGTTTTAGGACGCGTCCCTCGTCTCCTCTTCACACACCACACTTTTCGCGGCAGACGTACTTACAGCCAATCAGCTCTGAATTATGTGAGATGACGTATGGTGGGGATGGCAGCTCTATGCCCCTATGGTCATTATTTTTTGCCACACACATTACATAGGAAAATACTCTGAGCATGCGCAGTGTAGTTTTTGCAGTCACCGTTCACTTAGACAGTCAGAGGGAGGGGCAGGATCGGGTTTTGTCCCACATGGCTCTAAACAGCTCAATAGGCACACACTGTAAACACTAATTAGAAGAACACAGACTAAAACAGCAATGTACAGACGAATCAGATGATTAAACATGAAATATATTTTATATATATTTTAATTTATTTTTTGCATTTTGTTGTAATCATTATTGTAATACTTGCTGCTGACACTAGGTGGGGCTGTGCCTGCCCCTAATGACCAGTCGCCACTGGAAATAACTAAACAATGCAGAGATTATTTTTATATAATTGTATTCAATAACCGTAACAAAATTAAACAGTATGAAGTGATTCGTAAATAGGAATACAGATTTGAGTTAATGTTTTCATAAATATATTTTTGTCCCAGTTTGTCATGGGACTTATTTTTACCCTCTCAAAGAACCGGAATCGAGAGCCGAAAATAACCGGAATCGAAAAGCAGAACCAGAACCGTTCAAATCCAAACGATACCCAACCCTATGTGTGATGCAGTAAAAGCTTACCGCTCACTTACGTTAGCGGTGTCGTAAAAACTGTGGGAAAATATAAAATACGAAGGCGATGAAGAAGATTCCAGTGGCCCCACTTTTTGTCCATTCTGGACAAGTGAAAAATGTATTCGGACAAGTCAATTGCCAAACTCACTTGTCCATGGACAAGTACTCTCAAAACACTTTTTCTCACACTGGTTAATGATTCGAGGTAACTGAGTTATTTATTTTGTTAAAGTTTCAGCTACAATAAAACAACCATGGTGCTGTTTCTTTTGATGTAAAATATTATTTATATATTTTAAATAAAAAGCAATGTTAATTCTGTTTACAGTTCTGTCATCACATTATTTAATGTGATTTGTTCATTCAGTTTTAAAGCTTAGCACTTAGGCTGGATCCATGTCTGTTGAATTGGTTTGGATATGACTAAGTAATTCTGATAAGGGGACTGATAAGGTTCGGTGTAAAAAAAGCAGATGTCATGATGAGTCTTAATTTACAGTAATATTGCGAGTTCTCTGTGTAAATTAACTTTCATGTATGTTGATTGGTCTCTCAATTGTTCACAGCAATTTGTGACTGCAAAAGTTCCTGTGGCTGCTGTCCGACCGCAAGAGTGTCCTGTCTAACCGTACCTGTGTCTGCAATCCAACTTCATCAGTGAGGTGAAAGCTGTCATCTGCCATCCTCAAGTTCATGATTGAAATGTTTTTTTAATTTTTTGCTGGTGATTTTGTTTTGTTGGGCAAATGTGGAGGTGTAAGGAGTGTAGTGAATCTCTTTCTGGTAGATATGAGTTACTAAAGCATTTTAGACTACAGCAGCGGCATAGGCAACGCTATCCATGCCCACACACACACACTGCCCATGTACATTTAAGACATGGAATGCTTTGCACATTCATTTAAATAGAGCCCATCCCAAACAAGACTCTCAGGAGCAGCTGGAGTTGTCAATATTCAGTTGTCATGTATGCACTTCGAGCGATCTTCCTACGGAGAGGGATTATTTTGTACACATTGGAACTCATTTTAAGAGTCATGAGACTGTTCCTTGTATGTTTGTGGGTTGCAGTTTTGAAACAAATATATATGCAACATTTCACTCTTACAAAAACAGGAAACACAAACCGCATACGTTGAAAGAGTTCAAGCCAGGTGTAGTTAGAACCACTCTAGTTGCACAAGAATCCTCTGAGGAATACGCACATAATCAAGATGACTCTGCAGCTGAAGTACACAGTGCTTGTTCAAGTGGTGATGTGGATGTAACTCAGAACTCATCCAAAGTAATTGAGAAAAACGTTGCTGCATCGTTGCTCAAGTTAGAGCATGTTGCACATGTGCCGGGTACACAAATGGATGAGTTTTTGGAAGAACTGCACTACTTAAGTCCAGCAACATTGCCCCTCCGTTAACATTCTTGAAGGTGTATTTCAGAAACATAGTCCAACGACTGATAAGTCTGTGATAACAGAAGTAGCCACTGCTCTCTCTGCATCAAACCCTTTGCTCAAAGCCATAGGGAAGGGTGGTGCCCCAAGGACATCTTATCTCCGCAATCAGTATTACAAAGACAGCGTTAATGTTGTAGAACCCATAGAGTACATACTTGATGCCAAGGAAAAAGGGAGTTTTCAGTATGTGCCTGTACTCAAATCTTTGCAGCAGCTCTTTCAGAGGAAAGGTGTTGTAGACAAGGTGCTTGAAACCGCAGAGTAATAGGGGGACTGGTGAACAACAGACTTACACATCTTCCCAGGATGGTTCACACTTCAAGGAAAACGGTTTTCTATCAGGGGATGACTTAAGAATGTTGTTGACTATATACATAGATGACTTTGAGATTTGCAATCCTCTGGGTACTTCTCGCAAGAAGCATAAGCTTTGTGGAATCTACTGGACTTTGAGTAATTTGCCTCCAGGCTCACATTCATCACTATCCTCGATTTACCTGGCGGTCTTGTGTAAAACTGATGATGTGAAGAAGTGTGGTTATGACCGTGTCTTACATCCTCTTCTTCAAGATATGATAACTCTAGAACAAGTTGGTGTTTTCATTCCATTGCTTGGCAGATGTCTTAAAGGCACCATTCAGGTTGTTGCGGCAGACAACCTGGGAGCTCACAGTATAGCTGGTTTCAATGAGAGCTTTTCTGGTGAATATATCTACCGATGTTGCACAGCAACAAGTACATTCAAACAAGAGGTAAAGTCAGGTGCATTCAGTCTAAGGACAAAGAACTCCATGACTCTCATGTGAAACCAGCGCAGGAGAATGGGACAAGCTGTGTTTGGGTGAAAAGACATTGTTCATCACTCAATCTCTAGACCACTTCAGTATTCACACGGGTTATCCTCCAGATATTATGCATGATATTGTTGAGGGGTTAGTGCCAGTAGAGCTTGCACGTTGTTTGGCATTGCTAATATCTAAGAAATATTTCAATCTTGAAACCCTCAACAAATCTGTCCTGCAGTTCCCTTATACATGGGCAGACAAAACAAACAGGCCACATGTGATCCCACACACATGTTCTCAAAGAAAAACAATAGGTGGGAATGCCCATGAAAACTGGGCTCTGTTGAGACGACTCCCATTCATAAACGGGCATCCGGTGCCTGAGGGTGGACTTGCATGGCAAACACTGTTGGACTTGAAAGACATTGCAGAGCTCGTGGTTGCTCCAAGACACACAGATGAGTCAATCGCCTATCTTGAGGGCAAGATTTCAGAGCACAGACAAAAGTACCAAGAACTCTTCCCTGATGTGCGACTGCTACCAAAGCATCATTATCTGGAGCACGATCCACACCTGATCAGGATGTGTGGTCCTCTTGTGGGCCTCTGGACCATGCGGTTTGAGGCCAAGCACCGTTTATTTAAGCAGGTTGCGCGACACACCAATTGCTTTAACAATGTGCCCCTCTCGCTAGCTACTAAGCATCAGCTCATGATTTCCTATCAACTGGTATCATCCAGGGTTGATGAAGCTGCCCTGGAAATCACACAGGTCTCAACAGTGCCTTTGGATGTATTGAAACAAGAAACAGCTCAGACTATTGCCCAGAACTTCCCTGGTACAACTGAAGTTCTCTTAACAAAGTGTGTGTCAAGCAAAGGGGTAATATTCAGAAACGGGATGATAGTTGCTCATGGGTCTACAAGTGGACTGCCTGACTTTGGAGAGCTTCTTCAGATGTGCGTTGTACAGGAGAGACTATGTTCCATGGTGAGAAGGCTTTATGGGTGGTATAGGGAGCCTTTCAGAGCCTTTGAGCTGAGTATAGAGAAACAAGAGAAACTGTTTTGATTGAGCTTGAGGAACTGGCAGATGACTATCCTTTGGCTGACTACTTTGTTGGACCTCTCAGAATGGTGACATTAAAAAGACACAGACATATGAGGTAACCGACAGATTTAACATTGAATGGTTATTTTGTCCTCTCATTGCTCCGTTGAAGTTAAGATGAACCCTTGTGCATCCCTTGAAAAAAAAGTTCTGTATAACATGTAGGCTAATGTTGTCAACCCTCTTTCACAGACGGCCGTGGCATGGCTACTTCAGTGAAGCTCAGAATCCTTTTAGGAGCAAACAGTTCCCAGAGATGGATCCTTCCAGGTGGGATTCCAGAGTCTGGCACTGACGCAGTGAATGAAGAGGCAGTGTGCAATAGAAGGGGAATTCAGGCTCCAATTCATGGATGCTGAGTTTGGGAATGAATTCACCAACTTGCTGTCAACATCAGATGTCCAGGACAGAAGTTCCATCAAGGTCATCTTTACATCAGCTGCACCTGCACAGCCTGTTGGCTCCCTGCCCCTCCCTACTCAGCTGCTGCCACTTCCCGCTGTCTAAATGACTCCTTCTCTCTCTCATCTGGAAGCTCCGTCACTACTGACATCTCCTGAGTCCACGTCAAGATCATCTGGATGGCCCCTGTCTTCATTGGGCCCCGGTTCTCTTACGACACTGAACTACAGCTGGACAGGGCCAACGCTACTTTCAAAATGAACGGAACATTGTTGAGTCCTGACAACAAACTTCAATCTGCCATTCTTTATGGCTTAGCTGAGAAGATTATAGAGTACAAAGTCTACCTCTCTGACAGTGAGTTTGAGGAGGTCTCATCACATCCATGTTTGAAAGCACCCGGTTCTTTCACTGGATATGGCGGATGGAAGACGAGCTTGAAATATAAACTTGCTAACTACCGAATAAAGCTTGGATGCCCCGAAGTTATAGTAAATGCCCTAAAACACAAACCTGATGGCAAATGCAGTCCTGCCGATGGTGTGAAAAAGCAGAGGTGAATTACTGCCCCACCTACCCATCCGGGGCAACGGCAGAGACGCTTGAACAGTTGAGAGTGACCCTCCTCTCAGAAATAATACAAAGGATAATGAGGACATGGATGGAAAAGACCCTTGCATGCAGAAGGCAGGAGGTTGTTCGGCAGGCACCGATGATAGCCGATTTCAAACCAGGTGGCCGGCTCTCTTCCCTGTGCGTGAGGTAAGTGAAGGAACGTCCCCTTTTTACTTTGATTGGGATATCTATAGTAGACAATGAATGCTCACCTGCACAGTGTGTGCCATATCAAAGACATATTGACATTCTGAATGTTGTATGTACAGTGGCATTTGTACTGTATGTAGGAATCATATAAATAAATACATGATTTATGCAATTGCATGTCTTAAACGGACTGAACTGCGAAATCAAACCTGTGAACAGTGACATCAAAATAGCCAATCTGAGTTTTGAACGAGAGCTACTTCTAAAGTTGCCAGTCTGCCGAGATCTACCAGTCCACATAGAGAGGCGTAGCCATTACTGACAGCCTACTGTCAGGTACATACACACTTCTACTCGTATAAAACTGACCTTCGTACGATTAATACTTCATAAAATACTGCAGATCCTTTATCTCACCTCTTTCTAATCTACACACATACAAGTATTTAACTGAAGTTACACAACAGTGTGTTGATACAGAGTTGGAGTGTATGCACACGTCACTACAGTGGGTAATGTTTAAGAAGCATTGAACAGTGCTGCCACATGTGACACAGGGACAAAGAGAAGACTTGAACCCTTTCTTTGCCATTATATACAAATAGTGTTGCTACAAAAGTATAAATGAGGCTTACTAATAAGACGACTCAGATCTGAAGCTACTCAGAAATCTGCTGCTAACGTACAATAAAAGAGACTAAATTAATAGAATCAAACTCTTTTTTTGTTGCATTTTAGTTGATTATAAAAAGAAATGCCTTTAAAATAGGATGCAAGCAACACTAGTTTCTTAACCTGAATTGATAATAGACTATAATCAATTTAAGTTTGCATTCTTATACCATGTTGTACAATAATTAGAATGAATAAGTTCAAACAAACTAAAACTCAAAGCTGATTAATAACGGTATCTAACTTGAGTTTGTATTATATCAAAAACCTGTTGAAATGCTTCTGTTATTTTTACTGTCCCCAAAAAGCGCGTCGCAGCCTCCAGGAATGCTTCTTTCACAACTTCACCGTCTTTGAAAGACTTCATGTGTTTCGCAAGAACGTGACTGACACGTTGAGATGCTCTGGAGCAGCCTTGCTCTTGTTGTTGGGCCTGGTGGAAATGGACTGCTGTGCATTTAGCTGTCCTCTCAGGCCCCTCCCCTTTAGCTGTCCTCTCAGGCCCCTCCCCTTTTGGAGCGTAGGGCAGAATCAGGAGGGAGTTCCGTCTCGTAGCGTTTGTGCACGGTTTTGAAATGCCGCTCCTAAAAGACCCTTCTTCGATAAAGCCACGCTCGCAGTGCAGACGAGACAGATGGACTTTGAACTGGAATAGATACAAAAATAATCATCCTCCCACTCGGAGTGAAAATTATATATTTGGGGCTTTTTTGCTTCTGCCATTGCGGTCTTGTGTGTGTGCGGACTGTCACTCCTGCAGTGTTGACACGGACAACGTCAGCCAACTAGTGCCCACCAGCCACGCCCCGACACATGGGGTCACGCCGGCCAATCACAAAGCTTTGATGCGTTCAAGTGCATTATTCTGGCACAGGAAGATTATGTTATAGGACATTAACGATAAAACAGAATATTGTTTTTCTATTTTCGGACACATCTCGCGATCGACTGGGAATCTGATCGCGATCGACTGGTTGGGCACCCCTGGTGTAGGTGAATGCAGACTTTAAGAGAATCACAACAATTAATTTGAAATCCAAGTTCTTCTCTTCACTGGATATTCACTCTACAAGCCTGATCGACGTGTATACCAAGAAAGGTGGAGTTCAAGGGAAGAAGATCAAAAGCATCATGCTTCCCATAACCCAGGTATGAAAACAAGGTAAAGGTGACAAAGAAACTGTAGGATCTGTACAAAGTCTAGGATGTTCCGTGAATAGCATAGCATCCGGAGCATTATGTTTTTCAACACTTAGCCCCACATCCATTCCCCCAGTGGGGGTCGTTGTATACGAGTGAGCGGCATACTATGAAGGCCTAAAATAACGCACACAAAGCTGTCCAGCAGTCTTTCATGGAAATGGCAGGTGTTCCTCCCCCAATGGTCGCTGAGTGTACTGTAGGGCTGCAGCTATCAAGTATTCCATTGATTAATCGAGTAATTGGAAACAGATTACCTTTTTAAAGCAAAAGTATTTCTTCAATAAAAAGCCATTTTAATTATTCAAAATAAGACAAATAATTGTTTTCCTTTTTTAGAAAGATGTATTGCTTAAATTGCATCGTATATTATCTGTCCAAACTAAACCCATTTAATTAAAGTGCAATATTACATTCAGGGTTTTAAAGAAAACATTTGTGAAACGGTGAAACCCAGTCTGCTTGTTGTTCTTAATGGCTTTTGTATCGCATGTTCTCTGACCTGCACACTTGTCTAGGAGATCCAGAGGAGCTGGTGAAGGAATACATGGCATGTCGATGTACCTTTTTTATCTCCACAAAGAGGAGGATGATCATAGATCATTCTAAAACTAACCCTTAGGGAAACGTTGCCTTTACGTTTTGATGATGTTGGATGTGTGCATGCTTTTTGGAAACAGTGTATTTTGTTCTTTCTTTTTTTTCAATTTGGAAAACCCAAAGTACATAAAGCTCAATATGACACATTATAGAGATGGACGTAATGCACATCAGTGAACATCACTCTCCGTGCAGAGCATCGACAACAGCAGACAACAGCAGACAACAGCAGACAACAGCAGACAACAGCAGTCAACAGCAGTCAACAGCAGACAACAGCAGTCAACAGCAGTCAACAGCAGACAACAGCAGTCAACAGCAGACAACAGCAGTCAACAGCAGTCAACAGCAGTCAACAGCAGACAACAGCAGTCAACAGCAGACAACAGCAGTCAACAGCAGTCAACAGCAGTCAACAGCAGACAACAGCAGTCAACAGCAGACAACAGCAGTCAACAGCAGTCAACAGCAGTCAACAGCAGTCAACAGCAGTCAAACGGCAATGGCAGAGACAGTCTTCGGAATATTTGTCATTCGACACGAAGGTGCAGAGCCTGGGGATGACCCCGAGAACGTTGGGATCATTCTGGAGGGGCTCGAAGTGCTGGATGATTGGGAAACGTATCTTTTGCGGTGGCGATTATGTTTGCTCTCGTGTATGCTCTGAACCTGAGCTACCCTCCAGAGCTGAAGTTTACATTTGAAGCACTGCAGAAAGTAATGATGGAGCGAGATGGAAACAGACTCAGACTCAAGTCCTCAAAACATCGCTTTCCCGTGCCTAAGGTCACTGTTTGGGATCGCCTCATGTTCCAAACACGCAGCCATCAGAGATTTGGCGACTCACCTCTTTGACAGAAATGTTGATTATATGCAAGAAGTATAAAAGTAAGCATTCAAAGTTGGCTGTACATGGTTACGTGGACCTCACTGCGCAGAGGGCTGTGCGAGGAGGCAGATGTTACCATGTTGTCTTATTTGGTCTACTGTTGAAACTCAAGTTTGTTATACTGGTCACCCTAAAGTGGAAACATTTTAATATTTGGGAAGAAACTGTGTTTTCTCAAGCATCTGTCAGTGTAAAGCTATTTTGTGAAATATATATTCACTGCTATATTTAATATCCGTCAGTGTAAAGCCTTGTTTATCTTTGCCTATTTTGTGAAATAGGCAAAGTCTGCTTGTTGGCTGAGATGGTGTTCTTAATGGTCTTTTTGAATTGCATGTTCTCTAATCGGCATACTTAGACTGACAGCATTGACGTGAGACGCGAATGCATCCTCGTATTATATTTCATATAATATTTTTATTCCATTGCATTTAGCTGACGCTTTTATCCAAAGCGACTTACAATAAGTACATTCGACCAGGAAGACACAACCTTGAAGAAAACAGAATCATATAAGAACATCAGGTTTCAAAGAGCCAAGCATTTCAAGTGCTACTCAACTGGCTTTAGATAAGCCAGTCCTTTATTAGTATATAAGTGCTCTGTTAGTAGTTCTTTGTTGGTCATTCTATCACTCGAAGTGGAGTCGAAAGAGATGAGTTTTCAGTCTGCGCCGGAAGGTGTGTAAGCTTTCTGCTGTCCTGATTTCAATGGGGAGCTCATTCCACCATTTTGGAGCCAGGATAGCAAACCCACATGTTTCTGCTGATGGGAACTTGGGTCCCCTTAGCAGCGAGGGTGCAGCGAGCCGTTTGGCTGATGCAGAGCGGAGTGCACGTGCTGGGGTGTACAGTTTAACCATGTCCTGGATGTAGGAAGGGCCAGATCCATTCGCAGCATGGTACGCAAGTACCAGTGTCTTGAAGTGGATTCTAGCCGTTACCGGAAGCCAGTGAAGGGAGCGGAGGAGCGGCGTGGTGTGGGAACATTTTGGAAGGTTGAAGACCAGACGAGCCGCTGCATTCTGGATGAGCTGCAGAGGTCGGATGGCACATGCAGGTAGACCAGCCAGGAGGGAGTTGCAGTTGTCTAGGCGTGAGGTGACGAGAGCCTGGACCAGAACCTGCGTGGCTTTCTGGGTCAGCTGGGGACGCATCCTCCTGATGTTGTAAAGCCTGTATCTGCAGCAGCGGGTTGTAGCAGCGATGTTTGCAGTGAAGGACAGGTTGTTATCTAGGATCACACCCAGATTCCTTGCAGTCTGGGTCGGGGAAACAACAGAGGTGCCGATGTTGATAGTCAGGTAAAGAGTGGGACACTGTTTTCCCGGAAGGAAAAGCACTTCAGTTTTGTTAAGGTTGAGCTTGAGATGATGAGCGGACATCCACTGAGAGATGTCAGCTAGACAAGCAGAGATGCGTGCGACGACCTGGGTCTCTGAGCGGGGAAAGGACAGGATTAATTGGGTGTCGTCAGCGTGGCAGTGGTATGAAAAACCATGCGGGCTAATGACAGATCCGAGCGAGTTTGTGTACAGGGAGAAGAGGAGAGGACCAAGAACAGAGCCCTGAGGGACCCCTGTAGTTAATTGAGGGTCGGACTCAGACCCTCTCCAAGTAACCCTGTAGGTACGGTCTTTGAGGTATGAGGTGAGGAGGGAAAGTGCAGAGCCTGATACTCCAAGTTCTTGGAGAGTGCGAAGGAGGATCTGATGGTTCACCGTGTCGAATGCAGCAGACAGGTCCAACAGGATGATGACAGAGGAGAGGGAGGCTGCTTTAGCCATGTGCAGTTCATCAGTGACAGCAAGGAGGGCAGTTTCTGTGGAGTGACCTGCCTTGAAACCAGACTGGTGCGGATCCAGAAGGTTGTTCTGATGGAGATAACAGGAGAGTTGTTTAAAGACAGCGCGTTCAAGTGTTTTAGACAGGAACGGGAGGAGAGAGACAGGCCTGTAGTTTATAACATCAGACGGGTTGAGAGTGGGTTTCTTCAGGAGACGGTTTACTCTTGCCTCCTTGAGACTGTTTGAAAGTGACCAGAAGTTAGAGAAGTGTTGATGAAATGGGAGAGAAACGGTAGAATATCAGGAGCGATAGTCTGAAGGAGGTTTGAAGGGATAGGGTCCAGAGGACAGGTGGTAGGGCGGGCAGAGGTAATGAGGGTAAGAACCTCACCTGGAGAGAGAGGGGAAAAGGAGGTCAGTGTGCGGGTGGAAGGAGGGTCAGGTGATCCAGTGGTGAGTAAAGGTGAGTCAGAAAAAGAAGAGCGAATATTATCAACCTTTTTTTCAAAGTGATTAACAAAGTCGCTTGACAGAAGGGAGGAGGGGAAGGGGCTTTGGGGGGGTCCAGGAGGGAGGAGAAGATGGAAAATAGTCTTTTAGGATTGGAATAGGAAGATTGGATCTTATCTTGAAAGAAAGTGCTTTTTGCCTGAGAGATGGAAGCAGAGAAAGAGGAGAGGAGAGCCTGATAGGTTAGGAGGTCGTCACGATGTTTGGATTTCCACCATTTCCGCTCTGCTGCCCGAAGGACGGTTCTATTAGCACGCAGTGCGTCATTTAGCCAGGGAGCAGGAGGGGACTGACGTTGATATTTGGGAAGAAACTTTATTTTTCAAGCATCTGCCAGTCAGGGTTTCCGTTAGCCGGTAATTACCGGTTTTTAGCTGGTAACATTTATTAAAAACCGGTAAATTCAAAACCTGACGGTCAACATGTCTGGTAATAATTAGGGAGGCCCCGATCGATCGGCCGCCGGTCATTATCGGCCGATATTCACTCTTAATAGTTTGATCGGTGCTCTCTATAAAGGCCGATCAGAGTGAAGTGTAACCGGAGGCGAGAGAGAGATCAGATCAGCTGCTGAGTCTGACCGAGACACGCAGCTCTGCATGAGCACCTGAAGCCCCGCCCTCTGTTTAGCGGGCTGCAGGAGCTGCACGAGAAACTGACGGGCTGTCAGGAGAGAGGGAGGGAGAGAGAGAGGATCCGTTTCTCCCGTGTTATTATTCAAATGTAATGTAAACTTTTGAATAATGTACGTTATCTACTACAAGTAGTTTGTTTGAATGTAATAATTATGTTGTTTGTTGTTTGTGGAATTATTTATTGAAAAATGAATCTGAATTTTTCGATCTGTTACGATTATAAACTGAAGCAATATAAAAATGAGCCCGTGAACTGAGTTTTAAACATCAGCACATCCGCTCATAGTCCGGTAATTACATGCTAACGGAAACTCTGCTACACAACTCTTATTATTGAAATATGACCGGTAAGTTTCAAATTAGTCCGGTAAAATAAATTCTGCCCGGACATTTGACCGGCGAGAAAAAATCCTAGCGGAAACCCTGCTGCCAGTGTAAAGCATTTCTCTTTGCCTATTTTGTGAAATACAACTGTATTTCAACATCTTGCGTTTGCGTTGTGTTTCCACCCTTGAAGCTCACTAGACTGTAGACCAGGGGTGGGCAATTAGTTTGTACAAGGGGCCACTTCAGAAACTCGAGCTGTGTTGAACTTAATTCTGCTCAATATACATTTTCTCCCATTATAGAATGTAGTATATTACATATTTGTATGAGCTGTTACTGGTAACCAAAAGAATAAGAATGTTCCCTTACAATAAATATATGAAATGGTGGAGTGGGCCAAATAGGAAAATACTCCTATAGAAGTAAAAACAATCATTGAATCAGTATTTAATTACATTTGACACGTTAATCTTCACAAACCAATACTGAAAAGGTGTCTTACAGTATGCTAAAGATAAGAGATTAATCAGCTTTATACAAAAAGAAATGAGTGCTTTTGATATTTGTTTTTCAGTTCATCTGACTTGTTCAGTGAGAAAAATCCAGTCGGTCTTGGGCTTGAATACGTGCACGGAAATCTGGTTCAATGTCGGAGGTTGATATGCGAAGGACAGCTGAGAGGTGATCGTCAGTGATGGAGCATCTGCATCTGGATGTGTTGGACTTCATCACTGAGAATGTCTGTTCACATCTGTAGGTAGATCCAAAGAGGCCATCATCTTCTGAGCACGTCTCCTCGTGCGTGGAAAGTTCTCCTCTTTCAGGGAAGAGTACAACTCAGGCAGTGAGACTGACCTGAAGGGCTCTGACAGCAGGGTGTCCGACTGCAGGTCCATGAGTTCAAGCTGCACATCGCTGGGTGCTCCGTCCACATGGCATGCACATGGCATGCACATGGCCTGCACATGGGGAACAGATCTTGTTCATTTCATTCTCAACTGTTTTGAAGTCTTTGAATCGCCTTGAGAACTCACCATGCAGTGCTTCTAACATGGATGAGTACCTCCGGAGGTGATCAGCTGATGGTGTGGCTTCCTTCAGTGGTGGCAAGAGCGTGAGAAAGAATGTTGTCCTCCATGTGGCTTGAGAGAAGCTGCAGGTTTCTCATGCAAGCCTTCACTGCACATGCCATGCACAAAAGGCCCTTGCCTTTCAGTCTGACATGTCGTTCACTCATTAGTCACATCGACAACGAACCCAAGGTCTGCCATCCAGTCTGCATCTGAACGCTGTGCGATGTCCTTCCCTTTCTTCTCACAGCAGTCTTGAATCTCTTCTCTCAGGTCCCATACTCTTTTCAGCACATTGCCCAGGCTGAGCCACCGGACAGCTGCATGGTAGGTCTGTCACGATGTTCAGTCTCACTTTCCTCAAAGTGCAACAAACTGTCTGATGCAATGCTCTTGCCCTGAAGAAGTTAACTATTTTAGTTACAACATCAACAACATGGTTATTTTTAACACTGACTTACACAACGCTTCCTGATGTATAATACAACGCAAAAATGCTTATTTCTGCTCAGGGTTAATTTCTGTCACTTTATCCTGCATTCTCTTCAATAGTCCAACATGTGTCCCCGTCAGATTTGGACACGCCTGGCAGCTTGTCCCATTTCAGTCCCAACTGTTCCACACATGCATTTACCTCCGTGAACAAATCACTCCCTTTCATTGACTGCATGGCCGTTGACCGCTCTGTTCTGCAGCTGAAGCTCCAGATGTCCCGCGATGTCCTCAATCCTCCTCGTAACGGTGCGTCGGGAGAGCGGCACTTTCTCAAATGCCTCCTTTTTCTCCGGGCATATTAGTGCGGCAGAGTCCAACAAACACTCCTTAATGAACTCTCCGTCCGAAAACAGTTTACTTTTTTTTGCAATGTTGTGGGATGAGACATAACTCGTCTTGACAGCTGCATCTCTGGATGTGCAATGTTTAGTGAAAAGTTGTTGTTGGCTTTGCAGCTTAGCTAGCAGAGCATGCGACTCCTTTGCCCGCTCTTCCTCAGACAGGTTCTTGTATTTATCTGCGTGTTTGGAACATAGTGGCGACTCACATTGCACTCCTTGAACACAGCGACCTGCGCACCACAAACTAAACACACAGCGTTACCTTTCCCTTCTGTAAATAAATACTTGGCGGTCCATGACTTGTTGAAAACGCGGCATTCAGTATCGATCATTCTTTTTTTGCCGTTTGCGGACATTTCGAGGACTAGCCGGCCAGCATCACTCGTAGCTGTTCACGGCACGTGCGTTTACGTAAATTAAAAAAACAAACAGCAGCACCCTTTTCAAAATAAAAGCAACACAGTTAGAAAAGTATTTACGCCATGCAAGCACTACAGCTGTGTTGCTTTTATTTTGAAAAGGTTGCTGTTTTTTTTATTATTTATGATCAACCTCACGTGGGCCGTAACATGCCCAGTACTGCTGTAGACTGTTGGAATTCTGTTTCTGTTCACTCTAAACGTTTTAAAAGTGTAAACACTCAAACGTTATTCTTTGAATGAACTTGATGAAATCACGGACAGTATTTCCACATGATGAAATGGTTTTCTTTCAGCTTTGAGCAATTATGTTGACTCAACCCAGGTAAATCAAGTTGGTAACAAACCGTATACATAAGTAGTATCAATCCTAATAGATTACGTTGACCCAACCCAAGTAAATTAAGTTGGACCGATCAAATTGCTTAATCTTGAAAGAAAGTGATTTAATCATGTGGAAATATTGTCCATGATTTAATTACGTTCATTCAAAGAGTTATTTCTTTGAATAAATAAACACTAGATGGCTCAAGGGGGAGTCGCCAGCATAGCTCACTGGCAGCCATCTTGCCACAGTCAACAACTACTGCTACAGCTGTTGTAAGGTGAGTGATCTGCACAAAAATACTCTTAACTCGCTGAATTCTTGAATGATTTACAAACGGTTTGGTTTATTATAAACGATATTAGCATGGCTATGATACAGGAGACAACTAGAAATGTTGAAATAAAAAAGTGCATGACTATAATTATAAGTATGCAGTTTCATAACTACATATTTGATGTTTATAACAAACCAAACCGTTCGAGAATTGTTTGAAAATGGAGCAATCTACGGTTATTTCAATATGAGCGAGCTGCCTGTGGCAATATGGCCGCCATGTGGCAACGTCGTTCTCCATTGGCCAGCAGTGCGGGTGAGTCATCTAGTGTTTATATATATATCTATGGGTACTAGGGGTGTAACGGTTCACAAATATTGAAACAATTATCACAAAACATAAAATATATATATATATTTTTAATTATTATTAAACTGAATAATGTATTCACTCAAATAAATACAAAATATAATAAAATAAACATTAAGGTGCAGCATTTCGATGAACTGAAATCATCTGTATTTGAACTGTACTAGTACCTAAGCAGCCACTTTGACATTAGGACTTGCTTGTCATTGTGTTTTCATGTTGTTTAAAGAAAGATGAACTTGTCCACATTGCTTGCTGAAAGGGCAGATATGCTGGCACTAACAATGTCTCCTGCTGTGGAGAACACCCTCTCTAGGGACAGAGGTAGTAGCAGATACAGCCAGGTAGCGCTTTGCTACCATGGCAACATAAGGAGATTTGGCATTTGTAATAGCTCTGACTCGGTCTGAACTTGTTGCGAGTGGTGGAGGCTTACATGCTAGCGGGAGTTGGGTTTGCACTTCAGTCTTTTTTCTTTTGGTACCGGTGATATTCACGTTCGGGTGATGCCTTTTCAAATGAGTGTGCAAGTTTGATGTATTGCCAGCTGCGTAACCAATTGTAGTTGACCAATGCCGACAAACAGCTTTGGTTCAGTCCACCTGTCTTTGTCCGTCATCCTTGTACGTAACTGCGAAACCAAAATGTTCCCAAACCGGAGACTTCAATGATGCTGGAGGATTTTCGAGCTCAACTTTATCTGCGTTCGACAGTTCCTCAAAATTACTGACTACATTTGAACGCATCCCTGTGTCCAGCTCTCATAGTATGCCTCTCGTCCAATGAAATGACTTGGTCGCTCTATGACGCGTTGAACCCAATGTGAGCAAATGACTCTGAATGCTGCGACGCAGCACCTGAGATTACTTCCAAGAAGTTGTTCACATACTCAATTGTTTACGTTATATTCGTTCGGTACACACGTTCATCCTCTGAACGTGTGCTGTCTGCAGGAACCCAGAACCCAGACAAAAAAACATAACACCCTTCACATCTCAACTATTGTAAATGTTACGGGTCCCCGATGTGACCAGAGTAGCAGTGATGATAATTGTATTAAGCCGTTGACAGGAAGTTGACGGTATCTGATATCATAAAGACGGAGAAAGTAAAGAATAAAGTGTATTTTTAAATGTTAGCACCCCCCGAAGAGACACACGCTCTTACGTTGAGTCTGGAGTTTCAATAAATTCTAAATCATCAGTACGACCATATTTCGGAGGGATATGATATTAACTTTCAATTTTATGCATTTCAGTTCTTCAATAACATTACTTAATTAACACTTCACTTTCCTGACACAGTTCCACTAACATACATTCACTGTCGATTGTTATTTTTTAATATTCTTTGCGGAATTTGGCCGTGTAAAATGTCCTCTTGGGTTGCCGTACAGCCAATGCGTAGGGTGACCAGATGTCCCGCTTTGCGCGGGACTGCACAGCATTTTCACGACTTTTGGTGCGTCCCGCAAATTGAGACGATGTCCCGCATATTTCATTTTGATTGGCTAAAACGCTTTTCTTTAAAATCAGATTCATCCAATGGCTGTTGAGAAAGCAGGGAAGGCTATCATCAGGGGGCTGTGTTTGCTGTCAATCAAACTGTAACACACGGCGGGTGCTGGTCAAGTGTTAACCAATGAGAGTAACTCACTCACACACACCCCCCCCCCACCCCGCCAAACAACAACAACAACAACGAACGCAGGCGACGCAGAAGGTTATGGAAAATGGAGGAAACTGAAACTACAACAAAGACTGGGAAGACACTAACCCGTGGGTGCAGCCAGTGCAGGGCGACTCTCAGAGTTTTTTGCAATCTGTGCAAGAGTAATTTTTAAATTTCACATGGCGGTGAATACGACGTCAAAAGACACAGAGAATGCGATTCTCACAAGAAACGTGTCGCTCAAAAAGAGACATCCCACTCTATGGAGACATTCCTCCTCAAACCAACACACGATGGTCACTCAGACAAGGTGACAGCAGCAGAAATAACCAGTGTTTACCACAGTGCAACACTCCCATTCATACCGGTCACATGACTGGTAACAAGCTAGCGCCGACCATGTTTCCAGACTCTGAGATAGTAAAGAAAATGTCATGTGGTCGTACAAAAGCAGCGTCCATAATAACAGATGTGCTTGCCCCTGCCTCTGTGGAGAGTTGTTTGACAGAGTCAAAGACACCAGTGGTTCTAGGGGACAAAATAGCCCACACACTGTGTGTGGGGGGGGGGCACCTTCTGTTGCTGTGATGGACACAACTGAAAGCTATTTTATTTGATGTATTATTATGTTTCTGTTCCCTCCTGGCCAGTGTTGGTTTTATTGTATCTATTAATTTATGTTGTGCCTACTTGTACAGGTAATACTGACTAGTTGAATTAAGAAGATACATTTCTAAACACGTGAAGTGAATAATGCCTGCTGCCTTAGTTTACTTTTCTTTATTAAAAAACTGCATTTTGACTTCACTTTCTGCTCTGTTGTTATATATTTGTTACGGTTTTTTTTTCGGGGGTTGGGGGGTGCTGTTGAGAGGGTGTCCCACATTGTCCCACACAACCATACTCCTTGTCCCACATTTGGTTTGTTGGGATCTGGTCACCCTACCAATGCGTGACGTCATTAGTAAGCGTAACGAACCCCGTGCTGATCTGGTAGGCCGTGCAGATATGGTACCTACACCGGGACTTCACAAATGTCAGTACCCATAAGGAGCCGCAGTTCCTGCGTGTCTGTGTCTTTAGCTGAAAGCCCAGTGGCGATCTGTTCATCTGTCACACTGATCATACAGTCAATAACTGTGTTGTTATCATTAGCATCTGGTTAGCTAGCTATGCTAACGAATATAAGAAGCTTTTTCTACCACCAGTGAGGTAAAGGCACATCTTTATATGATCATTATAGTTATACAAAAATAAGAGAATAAAGTAAACTGGTATAAAATACAATATGACTGTAAAGAAACCAACACTGAACACAGGAGGAGACTAAACACAGGGAGGGGTAATCACGAGACGAGAAGCAGCCGGGCGGGGAGGAGGAACACGAGGGCCACAGGTGAACACAATCAGACAACTAGAAACACAGGGAAACTGACGACGGGAGGAGGACACAGGGAGAGGGACCAGACAAGATACAAGGAGGAAAACAAAACACCCAAACCTACAACCGTGACATGAACTTAGGAGCGTGACAATGCCACACGCATGCGTGCACGTGCACGGTGCGATATCTGGATTCAGAGGTTGCTTTTTCTTTGCACAGCATGAAAGAAAGGCCAAATGAATGGGCTGTGATTTTAGTGTTTTTAAGCAGAGGTTGAGTTCAATCATCTGTACGACCCTCGGAGGATGTTGTCAACATGTAAATGGCCCTTGAGAGGAAAAAGGTTCCCCACCCCTGGTTTACATGCTGCTATACTACTTTCTCACATTCACCTCAAAAACGTTTCAATAACTCTGATGATGGTTTTACAGCTGCCTGTCCCTTTGAGGATGGACGTGTGTTGTATGTGATGGCCGTGGGAAGTGAGTGCAGAGAGGACGTTAGCGTAGTCAGAGAGGAACACAGTGTTCAGTTTAGCTCAGGGTGAGGACTGTCTGTTAGCTACCACTGTAAGAAGCAAGGATACACAGGTAGGACAAAGGTGACAAGGACCCGAGACAACACTAAAAACATTATTTCATTGCGGATCTACATGAATCACACAAACTACCTATTTTGGAGTCATAAATATTTGAAAGCAGCACGTTTTACGACCTGGGCAGTCTGAATGTGTGTGTGGGGGGGGGTGGGGGGGCTTACCACTGACACGTGAGGCTGCTCAGCTAGGTGTGAACAACTGCAGGGGTAATCCACATCTGGGAAGCAAACCTCAACAAGACCTGCTGCTCCATACCTAACGACTGTGTGTTCAGAGTGTTTGAAAAGGACTCAAGCCTTACTTTAACCAAGCCACGATTGTTGTTACCTTTAAGTTAGAAAGCTACTACCAATGTAATGTTGCACCGTTTCAACCTACACACCTCTTTAACTTACAAGATGAAGAACATTTGAATGTCTGTCTTGTTGAGTACCTTTTGTTATTTGTTTAATCCTTCCCAGCTGTTCTCGTGCAGTACATGTGATGAATCCTGAGTCTATGTCTGGAACATTCCTCTCCAGGTCAACAGAGGCCATGACAGTGCCACTGTTCAGATTGACCTGGCACTTTTAAGGTTAGGAGAAAGGGAGACAAATATAAAAAAGGTTATATAACTAATTTAAACAAATAGCTTTAATCTTTTGATCTTCTTGGAGACAACATCTTCTTAGTTTACCAGTGAAAAACATGACTGTCAAACTATTCCACATTCCAAACGAAAACCCTGCTTAGACCTCGCGGCCATCGCATTGAGTCCACGACGGTTCAGACACCTCACGGCCATCGCATTGAGTCCACGACGGTTCAGACACCTCACGGCCATCGCATTGAGTCCACGACGCTTCAGACACCTCACGGCCATCGCATTGAGTCCACGACGCTTCAGACACCTCACGGCCATCGCATTGAGTCCACGACGCTTCAGACACTGGGAACCGTGATAAGACATGTGATGTTTTGAACTCATTCTGAAAGCGTCTTTCAAACGAAAGTCAGTCAAATGGCCACTTCATGCATTATCTGATTGACACGAGCGAGCAGCTGACAGTGCCCTCGCAGTGCTCTACAGGATCACCGTCCAATGAGGTGATCATAGCCATGAAGGCACGCAGCGATTGGCCATTGGACTCTGCGTGTGTGTGGTGTGTGTGTGTGTGTGTGTGTGTGTGTGTGTGTGGTGTGTGTGTGTGTGTGTGTGTGTGTGTGTGTGTGTGTGTGTGTGTGTGTGAAAGACCACCCTGTGCTGCAATGGGGCAACACGTCCTCTACGTGAGAACAGGCAGACATCCAGACCCAGTCCAATACAACATGTCGTGAGTATAACTGTGTTGGTGGAATTCTAGAGACGTTGATTGTTTAAATAAGAAGGATCCCTCTTTAACAAAGTGAGTCAAATAAAAAGAGATGGAATACGACTTAGTGAAACCATCATCCCAAACGTACTGTCTGAGCCCGCGCTGTGCAGACGTGTGAGGATCAGTGTCAGAGGACACGGTGACACTCAGCTGTCTGCTTCTCAGAAGGACGCAAACACTGAGAGACATAAAGAGATCAGTGTGGAGGACGCTTCCTCAGACACTGCACAGGAGTCACGTAGGAGGTTGCTGGGAGTTCAAACACACTCAATGTTGAATGTCTTCTTGTCTCATATTCTCTCCCGTGCAACACTGGCAGTTATACATGCAAAAAGTATATTATATCTGGAGGCACACAGATGTTCCCCTCCTTCCACCTGGTTACGTTTCACTGGCCTGTCCCAACTGTTGCCATGACGTCCAGCTCACTAGTCATGGGAGTGCTCCACAGTCACAGTGGAACAAGTCAGTATCAGGTGTTCAGTGGGCTGAAACTCAGCACCTGGTGACATGTAGTGGAGTGGATGTGATGCAGGGAGGAGTCAGGGACACACAGTCAGAGGCGTTATGGCTGCCGTTCCCCTCCAGGAGACCTGCCCAGGTGTGTTGCCTTGCTGCAACGAGGTGGCCACAGTATGCCCTCTCCTGTAGTGTGTTCTATAGGCTTTGTAAAACATGTAAATGGTGCACAGGCTGAAATCCCTGTGCTCCCTCCAGGGGGAGCTTCTCTCCCAGCACATGGTACGTGATAGGCTAAGGGGCAGGACATCTCTAAGCGGTTGCCAGCTAAGGTGAAAAGAGGTGCTGCAGCATGAGAACAATAAAGAGCTTTCAGAACATGAAAGCATGGAGACGTGTCCCAGTGGAGACGTGTCCCAGTGGAGACGTGTCCCCCAGTGGAGACGTGTCTCCCAGTGGAGACGTACGTGTCCCAGTGGAGACGTACGTGTCCCAGTGGAGACGTGTCCCAGTGGAGACGCCACATTCATATGAACCAGAAGGAGCAGAATATGTGAAGCCTCCTGTGACGGAGAGGCACTGTTGCTAGCTGCTGTACAAACCCCCAGTGCAGGTGCAAGCTATTCTGCAACACACAACAGCGGTCTGCGACAAGAGGAATATTTAATATAACCCGACGGTTTTGAAAAGTAACAAATGAGATGTACTCAAACACTGTACAAAGTGCTCTGACACCGCTTCGCCACTTCCGCCACGTGAAAGAGGGCGTGGTTGGATCTTAAACGAGTTGGACAATGATAGATGCTCCCAGGTGTTATACTCAGGGCTGTCAGTCGATTCAAATAGTTAATCGCAAATTAATCGCACATTTGTTATCTGTTCTAGAGGGATGTTTTTCTAGTTTTTAATACTCTTATATGAGTGGACAAATATGCTTTATATGTTTGTTTATTATCATTTGAACAATGACAAATATTCGCCTCAATTCAACCTGGAACCTCTCATATAATACAAAGTGTGTGTGTGTGTGTGTGTGTGTGTGTGTGTGTGTGTGTGTGTGTGTGTGTGTGTGTGTGTGTGTGTGTGTGTGTGTGTGTGTGTGTGCGCGCGCGCGTTGGAGCTATGTGCAACTCAAGGCATATGCTCGAACCGGAGCTGCCTGGACGCTGCAATCATGTTGCTGAGTGTGCTGACTTCTCCTCCAATGTCCCGCTGTCTGCTTCCTGCATCAAGTCAAGTGCTCGGCGCAGTGGTGGCGAAATGTCGCTCCTCTGTTTTCATTAAACAGCTCCTTCTATCCGTTAGCACAGCTAGCTAGCACCAGATGCCAGAGGTGGGACCAAGTCATTGTTTTGCAAGTTCAAGTCCTAAACTTTGACAAAACGAGTCATAAACAAGTCATAATGTGTTTTTCACCAAATGTAACGACATCGATCAACAGAATAATACTTACTAATCAAACTGCTTTGTATTAGTCACATTAATAATCCATTTTCTCTCTGCTGTGTTTTTCTATTTTAAGAGGGATCAGTAAGGTAAGGCTGCCGTGACGGTTTGATTCAGAAGGAGTTTAATGGATAAGATCCCTGATGTTGAGGTGACAGAATGTTTATTTCCACTGTGTACAACATGTTGTGAGGGACCCACGATCTATCTCTATGCCAGGGACAATGTGCAGCGAGGCGTCTCTATGGGGAGAGAACACCTGCATCTAGATCCCTCTGCAGGTGGTACTTTAACTATATTTTGATGCTGATACTTTTGTACTTTTACTTGTAACATTTTGAATGCAGGACTTTTTATTGTAACCGAGTATTCCTACACTCTGGTGCTTTTGTACTCAAGTACAAGATCTTAACTTCTCCCACCTCTAACAGTAAATCCTGAGTGGTTACAAAAAGGTTATTTTCATTTTACAAATCCTGCACTCTGCTTTGCTTTCTCCAATATCATTGAAAAGCAGCCAGATGCTTTCTTTTTCCAATCCGTCTCCCCGTCGCTCTGTGCAGCTGGCCTGTACCACTACACCTGCTGTGCCCCCCACCCTTCTTTCACATAATGGTATGATCATAGTGTGCCCTCGCATATGATTGGCCGCATGGTGGCCCAGCTAAATAAAGACCCGCCCCTGCCTGCAAGGGTTCTCAGCAAGAGTAGGAGCGGCTGGAGATTCTGCTCTCCCCGACGGGAGTCTGCTCTTCTAGCGGCAGCTCGCGATCGGCGTGTTGGAGACCTCTGAATTAAATGATCAAGTCACCTCAAGTCAGAAGGCTCAAGTCCTAGTCAAGTCCCGAGTCCTTGGTGCTCAAGTCCAAGTCGAGTCGCAAGTGTTTTGTGATTTTGTCAAGTCGAGTCTCAAGTCATCAAATGTGTGACTCGAGTCCACACCTCTGCTAGATGCTAACAACAACAACAACACGTAAGGTGTGCCTCGTTCGCGCCACACACACACCCCCGGTCCTCCCGATGGCCAGTCGGTGCCTGCCGGTGAGCGTGGAAGTGCGGTCTTCAGCAAGCGGGCTGTCAGCATCAGCTTGGAGATGGTATTTTAAACTCGATGCGCTCTGAAACTACGGGGCGGCCGAGGACAAAACATTCGTTAATCGCATTAAAATAATTAGTGGTGTTAATTCTTTTGTGCGTTAACGCGTTATTAACGCGTTAACTTCACAGCCCTAATTATAATTTATGAGCAACATCTTCTCACATGGAGAAGCTGCGCATCAAATGTTTAGCACCTTTGAGGGAAAATTACTTTCAGTGCTTAATCATGCCCTTTTTCTTTTACTTAGGTTTTATTATTTTCAGGAACAACAAAACAAACAAAAGTAGTGTCAGAGATGAAAGAATGATCTATACATAATGTAACTAAGGTCAGGGTTGGCTGTGACTTAGTGAAGGGTCTTGTCCACTTGAACAGTTTATGTTTCATTCTGAGCCCATGGGTGAGTCTTTCCATACGGAGTATTCCTCCAACCAGTCCTTGGCTGCAGGGGGCTCCTCCTGCAGCCAAGGACTGGTGATTGCTTTGTTCATGATATTGTCTCCGTATTGGACAATGCTCCTTGTGAGCTTTCCTAAATAAAGTACTTCAGAAGTGTTCTGGACCTCATATCCCGGAGCACAGTCCATACATCATCCCAGTATCCCTTCCTTTTCGCACATTCCCAAAGAACATGTGCATGTCCAACATTCCTCTCCCCGCAACGTCTCCAGCACGCCTCCTGAGTACGTGCGTGTTTCACTGGGAGTAATGAAACATCTGAACTAAACTCTTTCCACTTGAGCTGGTGGCAGATTTCTGAACAGTACATCTATTACACCAGTCTTCATTGGACAACAGTACATTGCTCTCTTTCATCCATGTTCTGGAACATGAAGTGTTCCTGTTCATGACTAGACCTTGGCTGACATCCCTTCACAAGAGACACTACATGCTTTACACAATGTTATCATCACTCATTTCCTGCTGCTGGTGTGCTTTCCCAAAGACATCTTGTAAATACCTACATAAATGCTGGTTATTCAAACCGAACTCCTTTAAGTTTTTGAAAGCTTTTAATCATGCCCTTTAAAAAAAATGAATGTAACAATCCTCGCAGCAGCAGGGAGAACGTTATGCAGTTGCTTCCCAACAGCTTGCTGCCAGCCTCTGACACGGAGCCGTGCAGCAGCTGCCTCTGAAAGGCTTCACCGCTGATTCCTTTTCCAATGTATCAAAATGTCAACCTTTCATCAAACAGAGTCGGAGGTATTTTGTTCTGAAAGCGTGTTCATGTAGCACAGCTCTCATCTCCTGAATGTGAGTAATCCAGTGTGAGTGACATGCAGCCGTCCAGAGGCCAGGATCTCCCATAGCAGGCTGTTAATAAGCCGGGAGACAGCTGTCCCACACATGAGCTTCCCACCAGCTCCAGAAGAGTCTCACACACACACACACGCACACACACACACACACGCACGCACGCTGTGTCACACTTTAATGTGCCGGCATGCCGCCTCTCTCCCTCCCTCCCTTACGGCCGCTGGCATCACCCCTCTCCTCCCCTTCCTGCAGATGTTGATCCTGACTGATTCTGTCCTCACACAGGACGCCTTATGACAGAGGGGGGGGTTATAACAAACCACCTGAAGAACAAAAGGCCACTGTATTCCTGCCCTCCTCCCTCGCTCACAGCAAGAGGAGACAGGATAGGATCTGACAGCAGACATGAGTACTCATTTAGACAAAAGGATTCCTTTCACCCGCCCCCCCCCAGCTAATAATAACAGCTAATCCCAAATTAGGAATGTTTTATGTTGTTCCAGACTCTGTCTTGTCGGGTCATCTCTGGTAGGGCTAACTCAAGTCAGTATTAGCAATGTAATTACACACACGCTATATCGGCCCCCGTGACAATGAAACGCCACGCGTGAGCTTTAGATAATTTCCCCGTCTCAATCCAAATGAACTGTCTGAAATAAAACGGTACATTTGTCTTGTAGTAAATAAAAAGGGGTCACTGTGAACGTGACGTATGATCAGGGGTGGGTTGTAACGGAATACATGTAACAGCATTACGTCATCAGAGTACACAAATCAAGTAACTGTATTCAGCTCGCGTTACATTTGAAAAACGAGTAATCTGATTACAGTTACTTTCGTAAACCTGAAGTGATTACATTTTGGATTACTTATTGGAATTATTGGTGGAAAGATTTCCTCTCAACATGTAATATGCATTACTAAAGGCACAGCTGAATCATCACGGCGCACAAAGCCTGTTACCGCGCAGATGGACCAAACAGGGAGCGTTTTAAAAAAATGTGCGGGTCTGCTCGCTCAGTGAAACGATAACAACGAAACATGGAGGAACAGAAGTCTGCGTTTAAATCGTGGCGATATCGATACCACTTCGAATTTAAGACCATGGGAAGAATATCACGGTCCAGTGTACCTTGTGTCTTCCAACCATCAACACACTGTATGCATCAAAGGACTCACTTTAATCTTAAACAGCACTTGGAGGTAAGTCAACGTTTGCTTTATTTGGCTCTCTTTATTCTTATCCCGACTTCGACAAAGTTACCTTACTTACAACGAACGAACACACACACACCATGCGCCTTGGTGACCGGAGATCTCCTTTATACAACTAATAAAAGGGGAATAATCGGGCAGTGTGTGTGTGTGTGTGTGTGTGTGTGTGTGTGTGTGTGTGTGTGTGTGGTTAAAACACATCAGCCTGCGGTCGCTCTTAGCCTTTCTAATGATTCTGAAGGTAAACACAGCGAAGGCGGTGCGTGAAAGGCACTGCGCGCTCCTCTTCTCAGAGGCGGAGTTAACCCTCCCGCTGCCTCCTGGCGCTGCAGAGATGTCATGAAGTGAAGGAGGTTTTCCTTCTATAAAACAGCTGCGGGCAGCAGATACTGTGAGAGTCACGGACATGAAATCATAGATCAAGGCAGCCTGGTGCACAGTAAAAACACGTTCAGTTGCCTTTAGCTTTTTGTGTCTCCTGTTCACCAAAACATACCCATCTGTGGAGGAAACAGAAAGTCATCCAAAAGTAATCTGAATACGTCTTTTTTAAGACGCGTAACTGTAACTGTATTCGGATTACTTTCAGAGCCATGTATTCAGTAATCAGTAACTGATTACATTTACAAAGTAACCCTCCCAACTAGTGTTAATTTCGTTGACTAAAACTATGACGAAATATGTTCGTCAACGACCTTTTTTTCCATGACGAAAACGAGACGATGACGAGACGGCAGTAAACAATAACTGTAACGAAATCATCATGCAATATCGTTGACGAAAAGTGACGAGACGAAAATGTAGTTTACTAAATAAAAACTATGCCAAAATCTCTCTTTACTTTCGTTGACGAAAAATGAGGAGACGAAATATTATCAAAGATAACGTTAAATCTCTGATAGTCAGTTTTTCTCCCAGCAGTTCCATTTCCGGTGCTGCGGCTGGGCAGCAGCTGTTTCTGTGCTGCGCGCGGCGGTACATTTGAATTACACCGGGCAGCGGCACAATATGAACTGTCAGGAAGACTCGGGTCAAACTCATGGTCTAACTCGTGGTCTAACTCGTGGTCTAACTCGTGGTCTAACCCGTGGTCTAACCCGTGGTCTAACTCGTATTTAACAGAAAATAAAATGGCAACAATAGGGCTTGGGAGCAGTGGTCGCACTCGCGTTAACCGAAAACCCCCCCGTCAGCGTGAGTGAGTGATAAATTGTGCACTCGACGGATAATAATGGATTATGACGGAAATGTTACGATCCTGTCCGTCAAAATGACTGACAACGAAAAAGTCTAAAGCTACCACTGCTTGGGAGAAAGAAACGATGTGATATTTGGGCCCATTTTCGCTACAATGAGGCGGAGAAAAAAAGCGAATGCATTGTTTCATCAGAAGGGAAGCAATGTGGCCAAAACACAGCTGGTACAAACACCACAAACCTGAGCAGATACTCTCTGCAGAGCTGCTTAATCATTCAACCTGTGTTTTTCATCAGATAAGGACAATACATAATCTTATTTATTTATATACTAAAATGACAAATTATTGGTTTTGGCTAGACTAGTTTGACTGAAATGTTCTATATAATCTGATGACTAAAAAAGACTCAACAGTTTTCATTGACAAAAAGTAGACTAAAATAATTAGTTTTCTTTGACTAAAATAAGACTAAAATGCTCAGACTTTTAGTCGACTAAAACTTGACTAAATAAAAACAGGATGAAGGTGACTAAATATGACTAAAACTAAAAAGGAAATTTAACATAGGACTACGAATAAAACTAAATATAAAAATAGCTGACCAAATTAACAC
The DNA here is from genome assembly GCA_036324585.1 of Champsocephalus esox. Lineage (NCBI taxonomy): Eukaryota > Metazoa > Chordata > Actinopteri > Perciformes > Channichthyidae > Champsocephalus > Champsocephalus esox. The sequence goes on along the minus strand of CM070479.1, from coordinate 56,009,204 downwards.
TACTCCCAACCCTGGGCATGATAGTACACGTTGAAGATCCAATGGGGATACTGAATGGCGGTTCCGATTGATCTCATCAGTAAGGCATGACGCAGACCCAACGTTTCGTTGCTCTGATTGGCTGTAGGTAATTTTGATCTGACCGCGGCGGCGCTGATACTTTAACGCCAGAGAATGTCCCCACCTTTAGTGTATAAAACTCCCCCACTACTTAGACTATTCCTTGCACCCCTCTAGCATAAGCCCAAATGGGGGGTAGCCTACCCCAGCTATACCCTGGTGCCGCCACTGCTATCACAGGACAATGATGTTACTCTACTTGAAAAACGGTACAAGAAGAAGGTGGCAGAACATCAATGTCAGAACAAAGAGGGAGTAGAACATCTACAGGAGCCTGAGCAGCACCAGGGCTAAATGTTAGACAGAGTCACGAGGCTCAGAGACAGAGTCATAGACAAACGCAACACAATGCTAACCACAAAACATTGTTTTCATGCCGCTTCACCTGAAAGAACGCAGAAGCCGGAAGCCGATCATTTGTGTTGAAGCAGAAACACAGAATTCAAAGGCTCTGAATCTAAAGATCATGGCAGAAAGAATTGTGAAACATCACACACACACCCACCCGGGGGTTTTAAATGAGCACTACAAAGACTTCCAACAGTCAGGTAACCTGAGCAGCCGGGCGAAGCAGAGCGAATCACAGAAGCACGCCCTGTTGGTCTGTGTGCTGTCTCCGTGGATCCACCAAAGGAACCCGAGGAGAGGTCACTCCAGTGCCAAACGGACCCGCTTCACCTGGTACCTCACACGGTGTGCTGACTGTGAGACGCCTTGCGGTAAGGAGTCAGGCAGGACACCTCTGAGGCGTCAGAGGGATAAACAATGCTCATTGTAATAAACACATCAACTGTACGGCACAGGTTAGGATTTCTTTAGATCATGTTCAAAATAGTTTCAATGTTATTTTTCTAAAACTTGAATAAGTGAGATTGTTGGTCTTTATAGTAAATGGACTGTGTTTATAAAACACAAAGTCAACTACTGCGGGCCATCAGGAGCAACAGTGGGTTTAGTATCTTCACCGACATCAAACAAGCAATTACCCAACAGCCTTTTGATGAATGAGCGCACGAGCTCACATCCCTTCATGTGGGGGGGGGCTGGGTTCATACCTGGTGACGAGCACGGCCGTGTCCACTGGGGGGGGTGTCGTCCCTTCCTCCAGGAACGTGGTTGGTGCCGAGGTACCGTGGCCCCCCAAACTCCTGATACTGCCAGTGACAGAAGCTCTCCAGAGCCCGCTCCCCATGGTGGCCCACCTGCAGCTTCCCCTGGAGGGCCGGCGAGCACAGTGCATACGTTCACACAGATGGAGCAGCAGACAGAGTGGGACGTATTCACAGTACATGTTGCACTGTGTTGCTCGTGAGCAGTAACCCTCTCCCCGACCTGCTGTAACCCACCTGCTCATCAGCCCTACTCTCACAGTCACTTTGAATTAAGACATTTTAAAATGGCTTATTATGTAATGAGAAAGAAAGAATAATAACTTTGTTATCATTTGTTATTTCGTTTTGGATAAAAAGTGCAATTCCATCGAATCTCCTTCAACTCTATTAACGTATTCTGTATTTTTGAAATATTTGGTAATGGAACATTTCAATACTTCACACACACCTGCGTTCTGTGTGAGCTGCATATCTGAGGAATGAGGTGCACGTTCCTCTTTATAACATCTGGTGTGTGGGAAGTGGATCTTTGAACATCTGAACATTATATCAGACACAACCCCGAAGCAAATGATGTAAAGTCTTACATGCAGATTATTCTTCATTTGGACATGAATCCTGTCCCTGGCATTCCAAAGGAGGAAAGCAAACCTCTTTCCTGAGAGTCATGACCTCCCACACACTCACACACACTCACACAGGGTCACACACACCCACACAGGGTCACACACACACACTCACACACACACACACACACATACACACACACACACACACTCACACAGGGTCACACACACACACACCCACACAGGGTCACACACACTCACACACACACACTCACACACACTCACACAGGGTCACACACACCCACACAGGGTCACACACACACACTCACACAGGGTCACACACACACACACACACACACACACACACACCCACACAGGGTCACACACACTCACACAGGGTCACACACACCCACACAGGGTCACACACACACACACTCACACAGAGTCACACACACACACACACACTCACACAGGGTCACACACACACACACAGGGTCACACACACACACACACACACACACACACACACAGGGTCACAGAGGGTCACTCACCGGGCGGCTGTGGAGCAGCACCAACTTGGTGACTCTGATGTTGATCCTGATGCCCAGACTCCGGTGGTGGAACATGTTGTAGACCTGAGAGAGCAGGGGGGGGCAGGCAGTGAGGGGGGGGAGTTTATAACAAGTGGATGTTTATTGTCAGTGTACTGATGCTGTTGATTACAGAGGCCCTATATCGTGTCTCTCCCCCTGGATATAGTCCTGAACCTGAACATGAGCAAGATTACACATCATCTGTAACACTTTGTCTTAGGCTTGTGTCTCAACTTCATGTGTGTGTAACATCTCTAATGCCTCCCTCTGCTCTGCCCTCTGCTCTGTCAGGAGCAGCTGGGCGTGGAGGCAGAGCAGCCACGTGCAGACACTTCCTCACACACACAGTGCTGCAGGGTCGCAGTACTATCACATCCGAGACGGCTTAAAGACATCGTATGAAAGTGTGGTATCGACCGACATCGTTATGAAAGTGTGGTGTCGACCCACGTCGTTATGAAAGTGTGGTGTCGACCTACATCGTTATGAAAGTGTGGTGTCGACCCACGTCGTTATGAAAGTGTGGTGTCGACCCACGTCGTTTTGAAAGTGTGGTGTCGACCCACATCGTTATGAAAGTGTGGTGTTGACCCACATCGTTATGAAAGTGTGGGGTCGACCTCCATCGTTATGAAAGTGGGGTGTCGACCCACATTGTTATGAAAGTGTGGTGTTGTTCTCCATCGTTATGAAAGTGTGGTGTCGACCCACATCGTTATGAAAGTGTGGTGTCGACCTCCATCGTTATGAAAGTGTGGTGTCGACCTCCATCGTTATGAAAGTGTGGTGTTGACCTCCGTCGTTATGAAAGTGTGGTGTCGACCCGCATCGTTATGAAAGTGTGGTGTCGACCTCCGTCGTTATGAAAGTGTGGTGTCGACCTCCGTCGTTATGAAAGTGTGGTGTCGACCTACGTCGTTATGAAAGTGTGGTGTCGACCTCCGTCGTTATGAAAGTGTGGTGTCGACCCACGTTGTTATGAAAGTGTGGTGTTGTTCTCCATCGTTATGAAAGTGTGGTGTCGACCCACATCGTTATGAAAGTGTGGTGTCGACCTCCGTCGTTATGAAAGTGTGGTGTCGACCCGCATCGTGATGAAAGTGTGGTGTCGACCTCCGTCGTTATGAAAGTGTGGTGTCGACCTCCGTCGTTATGAAAGTGTGGTGTCGACCTCCGTCGTTATGAAAGTGTGGTGTCGACCTCCATCGTTATGAAAATGTGGTGTCGACCTCCGTCGTTATGAAAGTGTGGTGTCGACCTCCGTCGTTATGAAAGTGTGGTGTCGACCTACGTCGTTATGAAAGTGTGGTGTCGACCCACGTCGTTATGAAAGTGTGGTGTCGACCCACGTCGTTATGAAAGTGTGGTGTCGACCCACGTCGTTATGAAAGTGTGGTGTCGACCCACGTCGTTATGAAAGTGTGGTGTCGACCCACATCGTTATGAAAGTGTGGGGTCGACCTCCATCGTTATGAAAGTGGGGTGTCGACCCACATTGTTATGAAAGTGTGGTGTCGACCCACATCGTTATGAAAGTGTGGTGTCGACCCACATCGTTATGAAAGTGTGGTGTCGACCTCGATCGTTATGAAAGTGTGGTGTCGACCTCCATCGTTATGAAAGTGCGGTGTCGACCTCCGTCGTTATGAAAGTGTGGTGTCGACCTACGTCGATATGAAAGTGTGGTGTCGACCCGCGTCGTTATGAAAGTGTGGTGTCGACCCGCGTCGTTATGAAAGTGTGGTGACGACCTACGTCCTTATGAAAGTGTGGGGTCGACCTCCATCGTTATGAAAGTGGGATGTCGACCCACATTGTTATGAAAGTGTGGTGTTGTTCTCCATCGTTATGAAAGTGTGGTGTCGATCCACATCGTTATGAAAGTGTGGTGTCGACCCACATCGTTATGAAAGTGTGGTGTCGACCTCCATCGTTATGAAAGTGTGGTGTCGACCTCCATCATTATGAAAGTGTGGTGTCGACCTCCGTCGTTATGAAAGTGTGGTGTCGACCCGCATCGTTATGAAAGTGTGGGGTCGACCTCCGTCGTTATGAAAGTGTGGGGTCGACCTCCGTCGTTATGAAAGTGTGGTGTCGACCTACGTCGTTATGAAAGTGTGGTGTCGACCTACGTCGTTATGAAAGTGTGGTGTCGACCTCCGTCATTATGAAAGTGTGGTGTCGACCCACATTGTTATGAAAGTGTGGTGTTGTTCTCCATCGTTATGAAAGTGTGGTGTCGACCCACATCGTTATGAAAGTGTGGTGTCGACCTCCGTCGTTATGAAAATGTGGTGTCGACCTCCGTCGTTATGAAAGTGTGGTGTCGACCTCCGTCGTTATGAAAGTGTGGTGTCGACCTCCGTCGTGATGAAAGTGTGGTGTCGACCCCCGTCGTTATGAAAGTGTGGTGTCGACCTACATCGTTATGAAAGTGTGGTGTCGACCCACGTCGTTATGAAAGTGTGGTGTCGACCCACGTCGTTATGAAAGTGTGGTGTCGACCCACATCGTTGTGAAAGTGTGGTGTCGACCCACATCGTTATGAAAGTGTGAGGTCGACCTCCATCGTTATGAAAGTGTGAGGTCGACCCACATTGTTATGAAAGTGGGGTGTCGACCCACATTGTTATGAAAGTGTGGTGTTGTTCTCCATCGTTATGAAAGTGTGGTGTCGACCCACATCGTTATGAAAGTGTGGTGTCGACCTCCATCGTTATGAAAGTGTGGTGTCGACCTCCATCGTTATGAAAGTGTGGTGTCGACCTCCGTCGTTATGAAAGTGTGGTGTCGACCCGCATCGTTATGAAAGTGTGGTGTCGACCTCCGTCGTTATGAAAGTGTGGTGTCGACCTCCGTCGTTATGAAAGTGTGGTGTCGACCTACGTCGTTATGAAAGTGTGGTGTCGACCTCCGTCGTTATGAAAGTGTGGTGTCGACCTACGTCGTTATGAAAGCGTGGTGTCGACTTCCGTCGTTATGAAAGTGTGGTGTCGACCTGCATCGTTATGAAACTGTGGTGTCGACCCACATCGTTATGAAAGCGTAGGTAATAATGTACTGCGTATAACTCTCATTTCAAGTGTCTTGTTCTATTGAGGTTTTCTTTTAACAGATGTTAACATGCTTACATAATGTTCACATATCGCCCGTGAACCACGTGTAATAGCCCCGTCAGGCTTGTTTTGTATCACCTGCACACTTAAGTAGAAGTAGAAGGAAATGCACCGATCGTTAGAACGTCTTAACATAATGAAGACCACGTTTCTAAAGTGACCGTCCGTAGTGTGGAGAAGCTCACGCAGCTCTCTGGATGCTGTTCTCCACTTTCCACCAAGCACACGAGTCTCAGATTGTGTTGGTCTTTTCACCGTGAGCCCCAACTGGAGCAGCCCACGTTCAGAGAATAGGAATGAGCTTCAGTTCTGAGTCGGACATCGTATAGCCGGAGGCAGAGGACGATATAGTCCTCCTGCCACAAACAGTCCGATTGGTCTTATGATCCTTTTTGTCTGACAAACAGGTCCAGAAACGCCTTTCATTCTTCTGCTAACGGGGACGTCTCCAGCACACGTCTCAAGGGGCAACGCTGCTTCTTGAGGCGGCCGCATGATGCAGCAAACGCTCTCCTCGATGGGAACAATTGAATAAGTGACTAGAAAAATATGCTATTTGGAAGCACACCCCAAGGGGGCGCTCTTTTCAAAGGTCTGAGGAGAGACCCAGGTCCCTGCTTTACACAGAACCGATACAGAGGACATACCACTTGAGCCTATGGACCCTCAGAGGGTGCTGCTGTTATTGGTTCTGATGTGCTCACCATGTTCATGACGGTCAGCAGGAACCTCTGCGCCGCCTCGGCCCCGTGGTACTGCACCATGTCGGAGTCGGCCACCACCACCGTCTCCACTGTGTAGGCGTCGTGCAGGCGGATGGCGTTCCTCCTCCCCCGACCCTCCTTCCCCACTCTGGACATCTTGTTGTCCTTCTTCTTCCCTACCATACACAGGAAGAGAGACACAGAGAAAGACCCAGCGTCAAACAGCCACACAGAGACCTTCTCTACACGGCAGTGTGCTAGAGATCTGTGACATCGAGTTACCTCGAGCTGAGCCCAGCTACGGTGCAACGTCAGTCAGGGGGGTTTGTGTTGTAGCTTTCGGTCCCGTGACCCACATAAGTCATTCCATATTTAAAAAGGTATTGAAAATGCACCCTTTCCACAGCTGCAGCGTCTGCAGAGCGACTGCATGGGAAGCAGACTGGTTCCCTTCACCTGTGCAGAGCGACTGAATAGGAAGCAGACTGGTTCCCTTCACGTGTGCAGAGCGACTGAATAGGAAGCAGACTGGTTCCCTTCACGTGTGCAGAGCGACTGAATAGGAAGCAGACTGGTTCCCTTCACGTGTGCATAGACATGGACTTACAGCAGGTGTCATACTATAGGGAGGCAAGTGTTCATACAGGAAGGATGGTGAGCTAATACTGACTACATACTCCTCATTGTACTGAGTTTTCTGGTTTATTTTGTATATTTATATTTGGTGGAAATACTGTCTTTATCCTCTTTAATGTTAAAACGTTTTTTGAATTGAATTGAATTTTATTTGTATTATTGTTCTATTATTCTCTCACAACTTATTTCCTTATGCTGTTCGCACCACCAAACCCTTCCATGAACTCAAATCCGATTCTAAGTCTAATAAAGCCATGGAAAGATAAGGGAAAGATAAGGGAAAGATAAGGGAAAGATAAGGGAAAGATAAGGGAAAGAAAAACAGGTTGATATATGGCTAGTTTTAGGCGACGCACTTTACTTGTGTACCCGCCTCGTCATTCTGCACGTGGGTCCTGATCACCTCTCGCCCGTGACAATAATGAGCTGACAAAATACTTGGCTCACACCAAACTTAGATCCTCCAGTACATCAGTCCAGTTCTTCATCTTCCTCACCATCATCAGTCTTACTGCTGACATGAAGTCGGCCTCAGGAGGTTTGCACATTCCTCCATGTACTGGGCGAGCTGGAGCTCCCGTCAGCCTGGGACTGCTTACTGCAGCCACTCAGCGAGCACGTCTGCAGGGCCGGGCTCTTCTGTGAGAGCTCTGTGCCGTTCAGCCATCTGGTGTCTGTTCTGCTCGTTTCCTGGAGTGCACTGATGGACTGGTGGCAGAGTGCAGCACTGCAGTATGGATTCACCCAGCAGACTCTGGACCTGAGGACTCAGTCCATCGGAAGCCAAACAGCCATCCAATACATTCCTCTTGTTGTTTGAGTCTCTATGTTTGAGTAAAGACGTTCCGTTACTTGCCTCGTCTGCAGGGTTCTGTAGAATAATCATTGTACCTGGAAGGAGCAGTGTATGACCAGCCTGGACACACAGTGACTGGGGGACCTGAACTGGTTCTAGGACAGCTATTTGGGGTTCTCGAGAGGCAGGATGTTTACACGTGACTTAGGCTACCAGGCTATGAATGCCTGCCTTATCATGGGGTTATATTGTTCTTTCATATCACACTTTAAAGTGCAACCTAATTTGATGTTGCCCTCCAACAAAACAACATGTGGGCTTCCTTGATGTTCAGGGTTGGTGGTAAAGGTTTGATTACGTTTAGGCTACTACAACTCTGCCATGGTAAGGATAGGAATAATTGAGGGCTTCGGGAGATTTTGTGGATTTCTTCAAGTCCCAACTCAACTCAAGTGTAAGCTCAGAGAAAAGACCATGAGAGCAAGTGGTCCCATGAGGGTGCTACATATCCCACCCAGGCAGAGCACTGAGCCCCTCAGCACGACCAGTGAGCTGCTCACTGCAAAGGGAAAACACCTTGTGGAAGGAGAGAAGGAGAGAAGGAGAGAAGGAGAGACATCGGATGTGTTTGAGTCACACATAAAGAAATAACACGGTGCTTTGAAACCAGCAGCAGCCCCCAGGGAACAAGAGTCTGCCTACACGGCACTTTGTGTGACGACATCTCTTTTTGTGTGGTGGTCACGCCACACCGTGCACGTGCATGCATGTGCGAGTCATGGTGAGATATCTGGATTAAGAGGTTGCTCTTTCTTTGCACAGAAAGACAGAAAGGCCGAGGGGGGGTCTTTCCTAATATGAAACCAACTCAGAGTGTAGTGCACGGTTAACAAATAATGCATTCTTTTCTTGCTGCGTGTCAACCTATGGTGTCAACCAGGGAAGTCACGTTATGCTGTGGCATAGGCACACAGACATAGTCGCTGTTTGGCCATAAGGCTCAGAGGTTACTTAATCCCCTACACCAGGGGTGCCCAACCAGTCGATCGCGGGGAGATTCCCAGTCGATGGCGAGATGTGTCTGAAAATAGAACAACAATATTCAGTTGTATCGTTAATGTCCTAAAACATAATCTTCCTGTGCCAGAATAATGCACCTGAACGCATCAAAGCTTTGTGATTGGCCGGCGTGACCCCATGTGTCGGGGCGTGGCTGGTGGGCAGTGGGCACTAGTTGGCTGACGTTGTCCGTGTCAACAGGAGAGACAGTCCTCACACACACAAGACCGCAATGGCAGAAGCAAAAAAGCCCAAAATATATAATTTTCACTCCGCGTGGGAGGGTGATTATTTTTATATCTATTCCAGTTCAAAGTCCATCTGTCTCGTCTGCACTGCGAGCGTGGCTTTATCGAAGAAGGGTCTTTTAGGAGCGGCATTTCAAAACCGTGCACAAACGCTAGGAGACGGAATTCCCTCCTGATTCTGCCCTACGCTCCAAAAGGGGAGGGGCCTGAGAGGACAGCTAAATGCACAGCAGTCCATTTCCACCAGGCCCAACAACAAGAGCAAGGCTGCTCCAGAGCATCTCATCGTGTCAGTCGCGCTCTTGAGAAACACATGAAGTCTTTCAAAGACGGTGAAGTTGTGAAAGAAGCATTCCTGGAGGCTGCAACGCGCTTTTTGGGGACAGTAAAAATAACAGAAGCATTTCAACAGGTTTTTGATATAATACAAACTCAAGTTAGATACCGTTATCAATCAGCTGTAAGTTTTAGTTTGTTTGAACTTATTCATTCTAATTATTGTACAACATGGTATAAGAATGCAAACTTAAATTGATTATAGTCTATTATCAATTCAGGTTAAGAAACTAGTGTTGCTTGCATCCTATTTTAAAGGCATTTCTTTTTATAATCAACTAAAATGCAACAAAAAAAGGGTTTGATTCTATTCATTGTGTCTCTTTTATTGCACGTTGCAGCAGATTCCTGAGTAGCTTCAGATCTGAGTCGTCTTATTAGTAAGCCTCATTTATACTTTTGTAGCAACACTATTTTGTATATAATGGCAAAGAAAGGGTTCAAGTCTTCTCTTTGTCCCTGTGTCACATGTGGCAGCACTGTTCAATGCTTCTTAAACATTACCCACTGTAGTGACGTGTGCATACACTCCAACTCTGTATCAACACACTGTTGTGTAACTTCAGTTAAATACTTGTATGTGTGTAGATTAGAAAGAGGTGAGATAAAGGATATGCAGTATTTTATGGAGTATTAATCGTACGAAGGTCAGTTTTATACGAGTAGAAGTGTGTATGTACCTGACAGTAGGCTGTCAGTAATGGCTACGCCTCTCTATGTGGACTGGTAGATCTCGGCAGACTGGCAACTTTAGAAGCAGCTCTCGTTCAAAAGAGGCTGGGCACCCCTGCTTTAGACCAAAAGCAAATCTTTCAACCATTGCTACTCCAGATACATTGCTATCAGAAAAGTGATGTAACATGTGTGCTAGGTGCAGCAGCTTGTCCTGTATCCATAGATACAGCTCAAATGCTAGCAGTGCTTCCTACATTAGGTTCTGTAGGGGAGCAGCTTGCGACGGACCAGATGCAGATGTCCAGTCACCTGAGGGCCGTGTTCACCTCAGGGACGTTGGCTGTCCTAAAATACACATGAGCTGCAATAATTGTAAGGAGCACTCTATATAATCACAATTGTTGTTGCATTTTTATTTTGAGCAGATCTTGTGGATAATAAGCACATTAACACAGGTGTAGACAAATAACGTCAGATGATCCAAAACAAGGATCTTTTCTGGGCGACAAGATGAACTTGATTCAAACAGCCTGAGTGAAAAACTAGCACTGATGTTTTTTCAAGATACATCCATGAGGGAGACCCTTGTGTCTCATCCCACTGGGTGAGAGTATCCCCTCAGGACCAGAGGGAGTATCCCCTCAGGACCAGAGGGAGTATGGGGCTCAGGACCAGAGGGAGTATCCCCTGAGGACCAGAGGGAGTATGGGGCTCAGGAACAGAGGGAGTATGGGGCTCAGGACCAGAGGGAGTATGGGGCTCAGGACCAGAGGGAGTATGGGGCTCTGGACCAGAGGGAGTATCCCCTCAGGACCAGAGGGAGTATCCCCTCAGGACCAGAGGGGGTATGGGGCTCAGGACCAGAGGGAGTATCCCCTCAGGACCAGAGGGAGTATCCCCTCAGGACCAGAGGGGGTATGGGGCTCAGGACCAGAGGGAGTATGGGGCTCAGGACCAGAGGGAGTATGGGGCTCAGGACCAGAGGGAGTATGGGGCTCTGGACCAGAGGGAGTATGGGGCTCAGGACCAGAGGGAGTATGGGGCTCAGGACCAGAGGGAGTATGGGGCTCTGGACCAGAGGGAGTATGGGGCTCAGGACCAGAGGGAGTATGGGGCTCAGGACCAGAGGGAGTATGGGGCTCTGGACCAGAGGGAGTATGGGGCTCTGGACCAGAGGGAGTATGGGGCTCTGGACCAGAGGGAGTATGGGGCTCAGGACCAGAGGGAGTATGGGGCTCAGGACCAGAGGGAGTATGGGGCTCTGGACCAGAGGGAGTATGGGGCTCTGGACCAGAGGGAGTATGGGGCTCAGGACCAGAGGGAGTATGGGGCTCAGGACCAGAGGGAGTATGGGGCTCTGGACTTGTGCTCCAGCCATGACAGAAGCCGATGCCTGGGCTCCACTGTTGCTTTAACTTCCTCTTCATGTTCCCTGCTGCCTGGGTGACAGTCTGTAGATAGACTGCAGTACGACTTAACGAGTACCCTGGCTCAGTGGTCAGGAGCAGCAAGTAAAGGAATACAATAATAGTGTTTTCATAATTGATACATATTATCATGCGTGACTCACCAGTGTCAGGTTAAAAGAAAATCAATGTTTATTTTTAAGTACAGGGAATATCTGTAACATAACCTTTAGTTGTAACAGAGCTAAGGTTATCGTAATAACGTGGGAGAATGGTGATATTAGAGATGGTTTTCAAAGGGAATTTATCAATACCGTTTACGATACTTTCCAGAAGGGAAACGTCAAAGAAAAGAAAGGAACACAGATTTAGGATCTCCCTGTATTATTGTGCATAGTATGTTGACTTTCCCTGGAACAAGTCAAGATCTTCCTTACTGATAGTACCTCTAACACAGGCATGGGCAAACTAAGGCTCGCGGGCCATATACGGCCCGTTGGGCATTTTAATCCGGCCCGCCGAATATTGGTACAAAATTGGCCAAATTATAGTAAAGACCGCATTCATTTAGCCTTTTTCCTGCAATACCCGGCATTTCAGTTGATCCCACTAGATGGCGCACTCTAGACACAACCGACAAGATCAAAGAACCAAATACGTCACGCTTACATTGGAGGGGGTCGAGATTAACCTGAGCAATAACAGTTCATGGCGAGTACAGCGAATACAAGTTGTAACAAGCAGTAGCGCTTAGCAAAGTGACTAGAACGCGACCACACACTTTATAAAGTCAGGCAACACAAACCAGGCTTAGTGTGATTCTGTTTATTTGACCTTACTTTAATAACCATCCTTTCACTGTTATTGACCATTATGAAGAGGCAGACGTTTTCCTTGTTTTGTATTATTGCAGCTATCGGATGGAATCAATACATGGGCTACATGTGGCCATCACAAGTACATTCATAACGAAAACTACGCCGGTAAAATATGCGTGTAGAAAACGGCTTATGCCACAATATGATAGCAACAAGTAGCTTAGACAGTCTGATTAGCTTCGGTTGCTATGCTAACATCACCTGTAGAATGCCAGAGAAACTTTCATAACAGCGTTGTGATGCCAAACAGATTTCAGACTAAAACACATTCACTGATGGGGATGGAGGATATTTATCAGCTGCTTGTGTGACAGTCAGACAGTGAAGACTTTACAGCTTCCGCTGCCGCGAGTTAACGGGAGAATAAACCCCGGTGGACGAGCAGCGCTGCAGCGGGCGGTAACGCCGCTGAACCACATTAATAAACAATGAACCACGGCACTCTGGAGAAAGGTATAAGGTTGGAGAAGTAGTTCTTTAATTTAATCTGGCTTCGTGTGATTAAAAACTACCCGACGCAGTCCTCTATTGATGTTGTTGTGAGCGGTGTTGCGGTGAAAATCAGCGACGTAAAACGCTGTGTGGGTCATAAGAAGTTAAACGGTTACGTCATGACGCAAACGATGACACAATGACACAATAATTCACCTTTGAACCTACCTCACCTTTGAACCTGCATCAGTAACAAAGAGTGGACCAAAGAAAAGAAAAGTCGACAATGAGTGTTTCATGAGGAGTGGACAGCTAAATATGTTTTCACCGATCTGCTACTGGCCCGGCCCGTCTGTCAAATTTTAAACTCATAGTAGCCCCCGAGCCAAAAAGTGTGCCCACCCCTGGTCTAACAGGAGGCCTGAACACAGAGCGCAGGTTCCTCCCTGACTCGAGTTAACTCACAGGGCCGCTGACATTAGGCTATGCTTCTGCGGCGATGATTCTTTATTCGATCAACTTTGGGCTGTGATTTGGTGAAAACACTTTGAACTGGACGACCTTTAATGCTGAAAGCAGAGAAGTACTTCATGCTGATGTCATTTAGTGAAGGGAGATTGTTGTTTCTATCCTTATTGGAACGGAGAGAAGTGAAGTAGAGTAAGACAAGTTTGTTTCCTGAGCCAGACACCATTTTATATAAGTAAGCCCATGCCATGTTCCTGTTAGTGTTTACTACCTGTCTGTCTTCTGTTGATATTTCTGATGTCCAACACTATGTATTTTAACCCCATCTAAAAGACGCTGAATTGAAGTCTCCTTTATGCTGATGACCTGGTCCTGCTGTCACACCCACCCAACCTGGGACGTGTCAACCAACCCAATACTGATCAGTCAGAAACGTAAGTAGGCTCAAGTCCCGCCTCCCCTTCAACAAGGCAGCACAAGAGATGTTCAATTCCCCCTCTGAAGACCTCTCCAGAGATGCATGGTTGGCGGCTGCTTGTAAGTAGGAGTGGGAGCTAGCCGGGCCCTCCCGCATCCATCGCTACATCTGGGACCCAGGAGATGGCGCCACAGGAGGAGACGACCTACCACGCCGGCAATGGACCACACTAAACCGCCTACGAACTGGGGTCGGTCGCTTCAAAACATCGATGAAGAAGCGGGGCCTGGCAGACAGTTCTGCATGCGAGTGCGGTGACCCTGAACAGACTGCCGAACATATAATAACCACCTGCCCTTTATATAGACCTCCCTCGGAAGCCAGCCTCTTCGACTTAGGACCAGAAATGCGGGCATGGCTACACGACACCGAGTTGGACCTCTGACGTTACACGAAAGAAGTCAGAAACGTCCCAGAATACAGGGACACAAGGACCATTTTACAATTGGAAACAAACTTTGTCAGAGAAATAGGTCATGCTCTTTAGTCTGCTATAGATGACATGATTGCTCTGCTGATGTGGTCGAGTCTCTGGGACACAGAACACAGTAAAGAAGAAATAACCTTTAGGGAAGAAACTGCCAACTGCTCTGCATCAGAGTTAGAAAATGAAACGTACTGAAACACAAAGATCACAATTGTGTGGCTAATTGTCCACACAAACACTAACTTTACTGCCTTCCCTAAAGTGCAGCTCACAAAAGATCAAGAGCAAAGCTGTGTGACCGCAGGAGGACAGTGTCGGAATGTAGATCTGATTCAGATCAATCTTCTAAATCTAAAATGTAAACAAAACTCTGAGTGTCACTGAGTATCAGTGGTGTAAATGTATTTCCTTACTAAGTATTCTCTGTTTATAATCTTTATACTTCTACTCCACGACATTCATTTGACAGCTTTTAGTTCCTAGTTACTTTAAGATTTAGATGATTAGCTAAAACATAATCGATTAGCTAAAACATAATCGAAAGTTCATTAAATTATAGGTTAAGATATCCAACAGCAGTATACAGTATACAGGGCTCCTGCAGGTTTCACCAACTCAAATGTAAGACTTTTTAAGACCTTTTTAAGACCACTTTGAATAGAATTTAATTCATGTTCAACATAAGAACGATGACTGAACATAACAGCAGAACTGTGTTAGACAAAAAGTGTGTGTGTGTGTGTGTGTGTGTGTGTGTGTGTGTGTGTGTGTGTTGGTGTTGGTGTTTAGCTACGGTTAGTGATGGCAGTTTGACACTGAAGCTTCGAACGGAGCTTCAACCCTGGACTTCCTATTCCATAGAAGCAGTGCTTCGAAGCTTGCTTCAAGTCACGTGACATGTGACGTCCGAAGCAGCAACTGCTTCAAGTCACGTGACATGTGACGTCCGATCCAGCAACTGCTTCATTTCCTGAATGAATCAACTCACTGGTTCGCCATCCAATCAGGTGATTCGATGCACTGCCTCGTCTGGATTCTGACAGGTGACAGGTTGAAACAGGTTTAAATGTGAGCGCTTCAACACTTTATAACCGCTCTAAACACTGCGCAATGTGTGGGTTGTTGTCATAGTTTGCGTTGTTGCTGTTGAGCTGTTGTTGGCATTGCATTTGAATTGGATCATTATAGAGCAAGCCAGGGAGAAAGATAGGTCGTTCTGGCTCGGGAAACACTTCGAAATGTGGAGAAGCTGTGAACAAAAAGAAAATGAGTAATATAAAAACACTTCAATAGTGTAAGCAATAGATAGCCCAGTGGGTAGAGCCGGTGGCCCGAATGCGCTCCGCGCAGCTGGTTCAAAGCCCGGAATAGTTAAACTTTTAATCATTGCTTTTCAACTTTAATAAGTTAATAACTGATAAAAGGCCAAAAACATGTCCAGCACTCTCTAGTCTCTTCTCAATAACCCAATACACACAATTATCAATCTTTAATTGCAAATAGAACATGACATTCATATAGCCACTGGTGTAAAGTAACTAATCAAATCCTCTACAATTCAGAGGTAGATGGTGTACTTTTACTCCACTACAGATATTTAATCCCTTTAGTTACTTCACAGATGAATGATGTGAAATCTAACCAAGTGTTGAATCAGACTTTAGTTCCACCTGGAGTGAATCCACCAGCTACCCTGCAGTCTACAAAGTACTTCAGACTAGCTGCACCAGATTGTGGACAGTCCTACTCGCCCTAACATTAAGTCCCCTAGCCAATATCGTGATATATATCGTATTGTGAGCTGAATACCTTGTATCGTATCGTGAGATTAGTGTATCGCGACAGCCCTACTTCACATATCAAAAGTGCTAAATCAAAGTACTATCTGTCAGTAACCACAAAGAATCGGAATAATCCTGGACAATTTTGGAAATAATAACAACCATCCACCTTTAATAATATCCACCGGCGATATCCGTAATGAGCTACCTCCGTGCATTACCACAGCATCTGGCACTATATCGGACAGGGCTACTATGTTAAATTGCTTTCATGAGCATTTTGTGTCCTGTGGTTCTCTATTTGATAATGTGACTAACTCTGCTTCTGTGAACACTACAGTATGTGACTGTCACGATTCTCATGTTAGGTCACGTTTGTAGTTTTGGGTGTTTGCTGTCATGTTTTCCTCTGGGTATCTTGTCTGGTCCTTTTCCCTGTGTCCTCCTCCCGTCGTCAGTTTCCCTGGTGTGTCTAGTTGTCTGATTGTGTTCACCTGTTGTCCTTGTGTTTCTCCTCCCCTGCCCGGCTGTTTCTCGTCTCGTGATTACCCCTCCCTGTATTTAGTCTGGTCTCTTCCTGTGTTCAGTGTTGGTTCGTCTTTTGTTGGTGACTGAGTTCACCGGTGAGTGTTCTGTTTTGTCTGTGTTAGTTTCATTATCCTTGAAATAAAGGTTTATCAGAGTTATCTGCATTTGGGTCCTGCTTCCTTCACTGAACCGTGACAGTACGAACCAACCAGAAATGGACCCAGCAGATGATCCATTTGGGGTGGAACTACAAAATATTTCCTTTTATTTGGCTTGCTGCTATGATTGGTGGAAGGGAGCGTCCAGTGTTCTTCAGAAGAAGGCCGCTCTGGTAGAGGCGCACCGGTTGGCTATGGAGAAACCAGACTAGTGTGATTTCCAGCCTGCTGACTACAGACGTCTCGGTGTGTTCCGTCTGGAGTCAACCAGTGCTTCTGCCCCAGTTCCTGCTCCTGTCCAGGAGTCGTTTTCTGAAACTCGTCTGGCTTTTGGAGGTCCACGGAGCCTTCAGGCGGCTGCTAAGAGAAGGAGTCGCAAGTCCATGCTAGCAGCCCGAGCCCCAAGAGCCATGATTCCGGTCCCAGTTCTGGCCCCAGCGGCCATGGTTCCGGTCCCAGTACCGGGCCCCAGCAGCAATGGTTCCGGCTCCAGAACCGGTCCCTACAGCCATGGTTCCGGCTCCAGAACCGGCCCATGCAGCCATGGTCCCTGCTACAGAACCGGCCCACACAGCCATGGTCCCAGCCCCAGTCCTGGCCCCAGCAGCCATGGCTCCAGCCCCAGCAGCCATGGTTCCGGCTTCAGTACCGGCCCCAGTAGCCATGGTCCCAACTCCAGTTTCGGCTGCAGGACTGGCTCTCCGGCCGACGCCAGCTCCCCGTGTCCTGCCGGCGTACCGGCCGACTCCAGCACCTCATCTCCGGTTGGCTCTCCAGCCAACGCCAGCTCCCCGTGTCCTGTCGGCGTACCGACCGACACAAGTCCCCTCTCAGGTCCCCTGTCGAGTGTCTTCTCGAGTCCCCTCTCAAGTCTCCTCTCAAGTTCCTACCCGAGTCCCCTCTCGAGTCCCCTCTCGAGTCCCCTTTCAAAACAATTCTCAAGTCACCTCCCGAGTCATCTCTCAAGTCTCCTCTCAAGACAACTCCCGAGTTCCCTCTCGAGTCACCTCCCGAGTTCCCTCTCGAGTCCCCCCAAGTCATCTCTCAAGTCTCCTCTCGATTTCCCTCTCAAGCCACCTCTCAGTTTCCCCCTCGAGTTCCCTCTCGAGTCCCCTCTCAAGTCTCCTCTCGAGTCCCCTCTCGAGTCTCCTCTCGAGTCTCCTCTCGAGTTCCCTCTCAAGTCCCTACCCAATGTCCTGGTCCGTTGGAGGTTCCGCTGGGGGTTCTGCCAACCCTGTGTCCTGTGCCGTTGGCGGCCCTGCCGTCTACTCTTCTGCCGGGGGTCCTGCCAACCTTATGTCCTGTGCCGTTGGAGGTTCCGCTGGAGTTCCTGCCAACCCTGTGTCCTGTGCTGTTGGAGGTCCCGCCGACTACTCTCCTGCCAGGGGTCCTGCCAACCCTGTGTCCTGTCCCGCTGGGGGTCCCACCGACTACTCTTCTGCCGGGGGTCCTGCCAACCCTATGTCCTGTGCCGTTGCAGGTCCCGCCGACTACTCTCCTGCCGGGGGTCCTGCCAACCCTGTGTCCTGTCCCGTTGGGGGTCCCGCCAACGACTCTTTCGCTGAGAGTCCTGCCAATCCCATGTCTTGTTCCGTTGGAGGTCCCGCCGTTACCTGTCTCGCCGGGGCTCCTGCCAACTCCTGGTCCTCTTCCGTGGGGGATCCTGCTGAAGCCTGTCCCACCGGCTCTGGTTCCTGTCCGGCCGACACCGGGTCCTGCCCGGCCTCCGGAGCTGTCTGGTCTTCGCCTTCGAGCCCGGCCCCCTGAGAGCCGCAGTCTTCGCCCTTGAGCCCGGCCCTCTGAGAGCCGCGGTCTTTGCCCTCATGCCTGCCCCACTGAATCTTCCTGCCACTGCCTTCGCCCTCATGCTCGGCCCCCTGAGTTTTCCCGCTGTGGTCTTCGCCCCTCCATGGACTTTGCCTTGCCCCCGGGCCGTCCGCCCGAGATCCCTTCTGGGCCCTCCGCTGTGCTCCTGGGCTGTCAGCCCAAGACCCGTCCTCCAGACCCCCTCCACCTACCCTGGTGGCCCTAGTTTTGTGAACTCAGTCTTTTGTTGGTGACTGAGTTCACCGGTATTAGTTTCATCATCCTTGAAATAAAGGTTTATCAGTTATCTGCATGTGGGTCCTGCTTCCTTCACTCAGCCGTGACAGTGACTCTGAAAAACGTGTGTTGGAAAACCCTTTTAGTTTTACCCCTTTTACTGTTGATGTTGTTCGTGAAGCTTTAACCAAGTTAGATCCTAGGAAACCGGCTAGCCCGGACAACGTAGAACCTTTCTTTTTAAAGATAGCTGCATATTTTATTGCTCCACCTCTTACTTCTCTTTTTAACCTCTCCGTCAGCACAAATGAAATTCCAAAATTGTGGAAGTCAGCATATGTCCTGCCTTTGCTAAAAGGAGGGGAGGCAACCTTATTAAATAACTATAGGCCAATCTCTAAGTTGTCAGTTCTGGCTAAGGTTCTTGAACGCTTAGTGAGTGAACAAGTAAAGGTGTTTTTATGTACAAATGACATCCTGTCTGAGCATCAGTCAGGCTTCAGAAAGAAACACGGCACCATCACTGCCACGATGAAAGTGGTGAATGACATTACTACTATTTTAGATAATAAGCAGAGTTGTGCAGCTCTGTTTATTGACCTTTCAAAAGCGTTTGACACCGTTGATCATCACATCTTAAAGCAGAGGCTAGCCAGTATAGGCATGTCCAGCCATGCAGTGGGTGGTTTGTGAACTACCTCTCTGAAAGGTCCCAATGTGTTCACTTTGATGGGCTGTCTTCTGAGTGGTTGAACATTGCTAATGGTGTTCCCCAAGGTTCTGTTTTAGGTCCACTTTTATTCTCCATCGACATCAACAGCGTAGGTGATAATGTGGATGAAGCTACTTTACATTTTTATGCGGATGATACTGTGATGTATTGTGCAGGTCCCTCCATTCAGGAGGCTGGTGTTAAATTACAGGCTGTTTTTAACACTATTCAGACTCAGCTCTCTGAATTAAAGCTTATTTTAAATGTGGATAAAACCAAGGTAATGCTCTTTTCTAAAGCTAAACAGACACCAGAGCCTGTTTTAGATATTGTAACTACGCAAGGAACAAAACTTGAAGTTGTTGCCTGTTACAAATACCTTGGGTATCTGGCTTTATGATTGTCTCTCTTTTAAACTTCATGTCAATAACCTGCTTAAAAAACTGAGGGTTAGGCTAGGTTTCTTCTACAGGAACACGTCCTGTTTCTCGCTTGAGGCCAGGAAAAGGCTCTGTGACCTTTGACCTGTGCTGGACTATGGGGATCTGGTCTATATGAATGCACCTGCCCATTGCCTGGTCGAGTTAGATGCTGCGTATCACAGTGCACTGAGATTTGTGACAAACTGTAAAGCACTAACCCTTCACTGTACCCTGTATGCAAGGGCTGGTTTGCCATCACTAACTGTACGGAGGCTCAGTCACTGGTACATTTTTATATACAAAGCCATGTTAGGGAAACTTCCATCTGATATCTGCTCCCTGATCTCACAGAGAAGTGTAAGTGGCTACTGCCTGAGATCGCATGCTGTGGTTTTATTAAATGTGCCAACTGCTAGGACTGTCTTAGGGAAGACAGCTTTTAGATGCGCAGCTCCTCTGTCTTGGAACAGTCTGCAAATTAAATGGAAACTGAGCAATCTGGTGCCACTAAATGTTTTTAAAGCTCGGTTGGATGCTACTCAATCGGAAGCTGTTGGTACCTGGATAATTATGTAAATGATGATGTAAGATGTCCTTTTGTTGTTCTGTTTATGTTTGTATGTTTCATATGGAACTACTTGAGCAGGTCTCCCTTGAAAAAGAGATCAATAATCTCAATGGGATTCATCTGTATAAATAAAGGTTTGAAACTAAATGAAATGAAATGTAAGTCAATGGGAAAAAGTGTTTCTGGGTCCAGCAACCTTACGGAAGTGTAGTACCGCCATTTGGCCACAACGAATATTCTCCTCAGAGTCCGGCGCACTTCCTTGGGTCTTGGTATTACCGTACTGGTTACTTTGCAGCCCGGACATTTCCCCCAAAACGCATTTAGACGTGATCGCGACACAGAACTACCTTTCAAATCCCATCATTTTTAAGACCTTCTAAATCATATGTAACCCTTGTGCCCTCCTTTGGCATTTTTGTACATTTTTCCTGACATTTTTATTTATTTGGTGATCATTTCAGCTGTGTTACAGCTTTTGGCATGGAATTTTGTAAGAAGTCTTCTTTTGAGTAACATTTTTGAAATCCATTGTCGTTTTTTATACTCTCGTGATGCATTTTGCACTCTCTGGACACCTTCGTGGCAAACATGTACCCGCCCCTAAAAACTGCTATTAAATCATCATACATCAATATTTGTTTCAACTTTTTTTTTCATGAATCACTTCTACGTACTCCAAACTACCAAACATTCAATCATTTTCAGGATTTTAACCCTTTCAATGCCTGTTTAATAATTGTCATTATTTAATTTCTCTTAAAAAAACAAACACAAAAAATGTAATTAAATTGTGTGTGTGTCTGTGTGTCTGTGAGAATCTGTAAGCATGCACGGATCATTTCATTGGTAAAAATGGCCATCTTTTGAGGGATGTGTTTGATGTGTCTTTGAAGAGCTGCTTGATTACTCAAAAGCAACTGTTGGTGTGTTTATGCACCTGCTGCCAAAGATAAACATGCCGTTTGACCCAGGGCTCATTTCAGTAGTGAGCAGAGAAGGAGAAAGACCTGGAGCAAAGAGAAGGAACTCAAATGAAGAAGCATTTCAGTGCAGAAGAGACTTCAGAAATAATCGTGCAGCCTTCATCTGCCAGCGAGCTGCAGAAGACGCAAGGTTCGAGGGGGGGTCTGACACTGAATGCTCTCTGGAGTCCAGCATTTCTTTGAGTTCCTCTGACCCTTCCTCTGAAAGTGGAGTGTCTCCCCTCACTGCGGGCCGGACCCCCACAGTGAGGGGACAGAGAAGAATGAAGGTCGTTCTCCCAGGAGCTGGGGAAAACCAGGGTGTCCTCACAGATTGTGAGAAGAAAGCCCCCCGCAGCAGCTGCTGCTACTACCATGGTGGTGGATGGTGGACCCAAGGGTTAAGACTGTTCTTATGTTTTCGATCATATTTAAGACTTTTTAAGGCCTTCAATTCTGATGATCAAATGTACGACTTTTTAAGACTTTTTAAGACCCCGCGGGAACCCTGAGTATAACGTTATACAAAAGTGGTTCCCAATCAGCAGCGCTATTGCAGGGGGGGCTAAATGCGGAGTTATGTTGCCCCAATTACGTGTGTGTAAGTGCTCAGATCAAGAAGCAAAAGTTGAAAGACTTAAGTACCTCAAAATAAGTACAGTACTTGAGTACATTTAGGACAGAGAGTGAAATTCAGTGAATACAGAGATGCTGTTTGAGAAACCAATGTGATTTTGGAACATTGAACAATGTAAATCTATTCTAGTCGACCTCAACGGTGGAATCATGATCCATTTCTACTAAATGGCCATGTCATGGGACCTTTAAAGTATATTTGTATATTCTTACTTAAAGGTGGGGTAGGTAATTTTGGAGAAAGCAGCTCGAGTGCGCTAGAATTTGAAAATACAGGAACAAATCTGCCACTTCCTCACAGAGCCCCTCCTCCAACACACACGAACGCACACATGACCAATGAGGGCACGAGATCAGTTGGTGCACAGATGGAAGGCTGTCAGGCAGGTAGGCCATCCAGTTACTTTAGCCGGGCCGGCTCAGATGATTGGTCGTGCTTTTTACAGCAGTCCGGATGACATTTGATTATGGATTTTTTCAGATATTCATTGCTATCGGGATGTTAAGAGCATTCCATGGAATATAACAAAGAGTGTATCTCCAGCCGGTTTCTCAAACTTACCTACCCCACCTTTAAGTGAGATTTTGAATGCAGGTCTTTTACTTGTAACAAAGTTACATTAAAAATGTAGTATTGCTAATTTTATATAAGTCACAAATCTGAGTACCACCACTGCTAATACTCCATCTTAGTTGACAGAGGGAAATTCCTCCTTTTGGTTTTGTTGCTTATGTATGGCTATATAGGAGTCCCTTCTGTCATGTTTGACTGGCAGCAGGGAGTGTGTCAGCCTGCAAAGACTTCCAACATCTGATGAGCCCAGGCTTACATCTTTATCTTGTGTTTTGTTTATCTATAGCCCTTTTATATTGTTTTTGTCCATGTTATATTGTGTATTACACCAGCAATACTGCATGTATGGAGTTCTGCCAATAAGGCCACTTGAATATGACTGACATTGAGAGGGAGGGAGAGAGTTTGTCATGTTGTGAATTCCTCTGGACAGAGCGGACTCCTAATGGATATAAAGTCTGCCTCAGCTCGCCTCTCCCTCCAGAGATCATGTGGTTTTGGGGAGGAAATGGAAGCTTTGGTGAAAAAGGAGAGGAGAGAATTGGACAACAGGAAATAGAGGACTGGCTGGGTCCAGGCAGACATGAATGCAGAGGAAAGAATGTAATGTCTGGCCTTCCCTTCATCCATCGCACCTCAGGACACCAGGAGCATACACACTTTAAAGGTCCCATGTCTTCCCCATTTCTACTGAGGTCTACTAGAATACTTTCACATTGTTCAATGTTCCAAACTCACATTGGTTCCTCACAGCATCTCTGTAGAGTCTGTGTATTCACTCTCTGTCCTACACGCCTTGTTGGAGCTCCTGCCCCCCCCTCCGTGAGCCCACTGTGCTCTGATTGGTCAGCTCGCCCACTCTGTTCTGATGAGTCCACCACCGTTACAGCGGAACATCAGTGATTATGTTTCACAATTGCGTTTGTTAGCAACCAGAAAATGACAGGGTTAGGGTTGAGTTTTCCTTTTGTAGCAAGTAGCAAAATATTTGTATCCTGACGTGTTTGAGTTAATTTGTCTTAATATCGCACGTCCTAAAAAAAGATTTAAAAAAAAAGATTTTTTTTTAAATCCCACGTCCACGCGATGTGAATATCGCGCATGCGCATATCGTCACGACACGATATATCGTGCAGCCCTAACATACACTGTAGGTACACACCCTCACTTCTGTCAGTTTTTTTCAATCCAGTACCTCAAATACTTTCACAGAGCACTCTCATTGCTATGGAAGTTGCTCCGTGGTGCACGAAACCAAAACAAACTGACACTAGAGAGCAAAAGTAACGGACCTTCTGCCTCCATAGCCACTGGGGGGTACCTGAAGCGCCTCCTCCAACACGCTGACTCAGAACCCTCTCATCCAGGCCAGTTTAGATGTAACCACGCCCACTTCCGCATTGCGAAAGCATCGAGGCAGCGCCAGAGACTCACCCGTGGCGTTTTCGTCCAACAGAATATGAATTGTACAATGCTACTGTACCTTCAGAGAGCATCTTTGTCAAAGTAGATGGATGGAAATAACACTTTTAAAATGACTGACAAAAACCGACATGCAGAGCTGAGTTAATGTTCAATATTATTGTTCTTTGTTACTTTCCAACACTGTCAGAGTGTATTAAATATTCCTCTTGCTGCAGACTGCTGTGATGGCTTGCACGTGCACTGACTTCAATCAGGTTGATACAGCGGCTACCGACGGAGCGTCTCCGGAGCTCCAGTCTGCCCATCCCCCGGTGAAGATGTCTCTAAATGGCAGGAGGTGAGGGAGAGGGACCTCGGGGAGGATTAGTTGGCTTGTTTTTTGTGGTCTGATTAACACTAAATTGATTAATTTAGCGGCCCACATCAGTTTTATTTCACAAGCTAGAGTGGACGTGATATCTCTTCAGCATTGTTACCATGGGAACAGCGGAGTTCTCGTTATACATCCATGACGCAGTCAAGCAGAGCTACGTTGAGGATGTAGTGGGCGTGGTTAAATCTAAACTGGGTTGGAAAATTGATAGACGCGTTTGGCTTACTTCCTGGGGGCGTGGTTATATCAGGCTCCGCCCTCTACTGGACTCTATGGGTACTACCTTATCCTGCGTGCATTCCCCCACTGAGACTTCTATAGACGTAGCCTAGGGCGGGCCTACCTGAATGCGCGGATTGCGCGCGCATCACACCGGACTGGGACAATAAGTCAGGCCGGGAATTATACAGCCAGCTCGGCCACTACCAGTTCTGTGTGCCATTTTGCTGGATTTATTTGTCAATATTTACAGCGTTGCTGCCCATAGTGCAGCGTTTCTCAAAGTGTGCGGCGCAGAGATGTGATAGGTGGGTCGCGAATGGACGCGAGATTTTTTTATTTATTTAAAAAAAACTGAAACCAAAATCATTTACAGACATGAAAAAGTCTCATACACACATGTGAAGCGCTCTCACACACACACACACACACACATACACGAGTGTTGCAGTCGGGAATAAAAACAATGTGGAGCGGCACCTCACCACTAAGGAGATGAACCGTGACACTTTTCTAAATCCCGTCTGTGTCCGGCAACTTTACAAATAGGCCTATGTTTATTATAATTGTTTAACGCAAGCCGTCATCGCCACGGAGAAGCACACGGCCTCTGTGAGCGAGCGAGAGAGAGCGAGAGAGCACACCTTTATATATTTAATATCGCCTAGTTGTAAGAAATAAAGTAAGAAATCATTCCAATGTGTGCTATAGGACAGTAACAACTGTTTAAAAGGGGAGTGATTAGTAAAATATGCATAAATGACAAGATAAATGTATAGTTTGATATATTTGAATATTATAATCCTTTGTTGTTAGTGCTATCATATCATTTATTTGAACCAGCCGTGTGAAATTGACGGCATAGACGACCGCAGATGTTCGTGATTACGAGACGTTATAGCCGACGGCAGCTGCTGGTGTGTGTGTGTGTGTGTGTCCGTGTGCGTGTGTGTGTGTGAGAAGGAGTAAGAAGCACAGAGCAACATCGTTTTTTACCTGAGGAAATACGTCAATCAATCAATCAATGTTTATTTATATAGCCCAATATCACAAATGTTACATTTGTCTCAGTGGTCTTCACAGTGTGTACAGAATATCAGTATGACAATACGACACCCTCTGTACTCAGACCCTCTGTCCCCAGACCCTCACATCGTACAAGGACAAACTTCCAAAGAAAACCCAGTTTAAAGGGAAAAATGGGAGAAACCTCAGGGAGAAATACGTGTTTGTATTTGATACCCTTTTTGTTTCAGTAAAGCAAACTATCCTTATCTGTAAAAAGAATGTTGGATGACTGGAACTACATTTGTCAAAAACTATGCTCTGGAGAAGCCGAGCTATGAAGGGGGGATTCCAGTGAGGGTGTCGCATGAAAGGTGAAGATATAGGGCGGTGGTGGCGAAGTCCATAGGGACTTGGCTTAGCAACTGGAAGGTCAGCAGTTCAAGTCCCGGAAAGACCAAGTGCTACCGAGGTGTCCCTGAGCAAGGCACCGTTCCCTACACGGCTCCCCGGGCGCCGTACATAATGGCAGCCCACTGCTCCAAACACGAGGATGGGTCAAATGCAGAGGTTTCGATACATAGTACCTGTACTACGTAATGACAATAAGTTGAATATTCATCTTCTTCTTCTTCATAAAGACTGCTCTTCCACACGGAGATCGGCGCATTAAGTGGGATACCCGAAGAACAAAAGACGGTGAAGTGGCCTGTTGTTATGTTAACGTCTGAAGACGGATGGGAGATCGCTACTCTCCGACAGAAGAGGGAGTCTGAATGGAGCAGCTGATTCCAACTACCAGCTGATTACCTTTTCCTTTGTAAACGACATTTAAATAAGTTGTTCTTTAAGAAAGACGGTGCAACAAAGACATTTTCTATCAAAACGAAGCGTTTATTGTTGGACACGTTCAGTTGAGTTTAAGCACTGTATACGTTTAATTTGAAAGAGCCATGGAAGAACTAACCGAAAGGTGCCACAAGAGGGAGCTAAAGCCCACGGAAAGGCCAAAGAGGAGAGGCTCCAGGCGAAATGGATTAAGGAGAGCGAAGCTGGGCCAGCTCACCAAGAAGGTCAATGAGCTGAATCGTCTTAAAGGAAATGTTAGCAATGTGGATAAAGTGGAAGAAGAAATCCTGAATGACTTTGCTAAATTATATGGAGAGTTTAATGACATTAACAAGGAGTTTGTAACTCTCTTACCTGAAGAGGAGGCGTCTGAAGACCAGCTACACTGGTTTAATCCCAAGTCAGCAAACATTGAACAGTTTGTACGCATAACGCGAAGGCACAAAGGAGGACCATGACGAGGAAGCCTGCTCGTCTGAAGTAGATGATATCAGGCCTGAAGACAGCGCCTCCAGAGCCAGTCACCATACAGTGGCTTCCTCTACTGTTTCTTCTGCTCGCAGGAGGGCGGAGGCTGAAAAGGCAGTGCTGCTAGCTCGAGCAGCATCCTTAAAGAAGAAGCAGGCCCTTGAGGTAGAAGAAGCCTCTCTAATACAGCAGCATGCAAAGCTCAAAGCTCAAAGAGAACAATTAGAGATGGATGCAGCTGTAGCTGAATGAGATGCAAAGTTAAAGGTGCTTGACGGGTATGAAGTAGCCCAGGATGGTATGAGCAGCTACCTCAATCGCAGCCAACGTCATGTCAAGTCAGAGACATCTGACACCGGATCCAGAACTGCTCCAAAACCAGCTAAATATGGTGAGAAACTTGCCTCAGCACACCTGCTAAAAGGAACTGTCATGCCACGCCCAACAGGGTCAAGCATGTGGATGGATACGCAGGATGGAGCTCCTGATGCAGCACACAGTCTTATCTTCCCAAACGAGACTTGCCTGTGTTCAAGGGAGACCCGCTCACCTACCAAAGTCCTTTATAAGAGCCTTCCACCATGTCATCGACAGCAAGGCAGAGAGCAGCAGCGACACATGGTACTACTTGGAACAGTTCACCGGAGGGGAACCTCAAGAGCTCGTCCGCAGTTGTGAGCACATGGCATCACAGAGAGGCTACAAAGAAGCCAGGGCTCTACTCCAGAAACATTATGGCGATGAACTTAAGATTGCTACCGCTATATGGATAAAGCTCTAAAGTGGCCACAGATCAGATCTGAAGACGGAAAAGCTCTGAATGCCTATGCCCTCTTCCTGATTACGTGCCGTAATGCCATGGAGGACATAGAGTACATGGACGAAATGAACAACCCAACTAACATGAGAGTCGTTGCCTCAAAGCTCCCATACAAGGTGAAAGAAAGATGGAGGAGTGCTGCTTTCGAGGTTCAAGAGAAAAGGGGACGAAGAGCAAGGTTTAGGACCTAGTGACGTATATATACAGACAATCACGAATGGCTAACAACCCCCTCTTTGGAAGCATGCATGATACCAGGACAACTACGGAGGGAAGAGTCAAAGCTACGGCCACGGACTCTAAAGCTTGGAAGTCAGGCTGGCAAAGGGGAAGCAGTTTTGCCACAGCTGTCGCTCCAATGAGTGAAGAGAAAACACCGCCCTCAAACTTAACGTACAGCTCCTCGGCTACAAAGCCAGTCAGTGCCTTTCAAAAACCCTGTTTGTTCTGCCTGAGAGACCACACACTCGATTCCTGCAGAAGCATCAAAGAGCAGCAACAGAAAGACAGGATTGAGTTTCTGAAAGCTAAAGGTCTCTGTTTGGGATGTCTGACACAGGGACCCCTTAGCAGAAACTGCAATAAAAAGATGACCTGTCAAGTCTGCTCCCTAAGACACCCAGGATGGAGTTGTGAGCCACATTACAGCCAACCACATCTCCATAGCTAACTTAGAGGAACTGTTGATCAAGCAATATAACACAGACTTCTCAGAACCCAGCGGTGAAGACAAAGAAGAGATGTCCCAGGAGGATCATCAGTTCATGCGGTCAGTGGTCACATCTGCAGAGTTAAGGGATGGGCACTACTGCATCGGCTTACCACTGCGAAATGCAACAGCCGCTCTATGGAAGAGCAGCGTGCCGCACGTCTCCAAAGAAAGCTCAGCAAAAACCCGGACCTGTACAAAGATTACAAGGACTTCATGACGGGTATACATGGAAAAGGCTACGCTGTCAAAATCCCCATGGAACAGTTAAGCCGAGAAGATGGCCGTGTGTGGTCCATACCTCATCACGGTCTCTACCACCCAAAGAAAGACCAAGATGTGGATCTTCTGCGTCTCCTATGGTGGCAGGATGGTGATCTGGACAAACCGATGGAAGACTACCGAATGACAGTGCATCTGTTTGGCGCTACCTCGTCTCCCAGCTGTGCATCATATGCACAAAGAAGAACAGCACAGGATGGAGGAAGCAAAACAACGCCCGAGGTGATGGAAACGGTTCTCAGAAACTTTTATGTGGATGACTGTTTAAAGTCTGTGGATTCAGAAGACCATGCTGTTGCTTTGGCCAGGGACCTCAGACATCTGTGCG
Source organism: Champsocephalus esox (assembly GCA_036324585.1). NCBI lineage: Eukaryota > Metazoa > Chordata > Actinopteri > Perciformes > Channichthyidae > Champsocephalus > Champsocephalus esox. Next base: position 55,980,289 of record CM070479.1, on the reverse strand, counting down.
CCAGTGGAGGTTTCAGGCTTACAAAGTGGGTCAGCAACAGTAGAGCCGCCTTGTCGTCCATCCCTAAAGAAGACAGAACAACGGAAGTCAAAGATCTTGACCTGAACCATAAGCAGCTTCCTATGGAAAGAGCCCTTGGTACTCAGTGGGGCACTGAATCAGACACCTTCAGGTTCAAAGTGCAACCACAGGACAAAGCCGCTACAAGACGAGGAATCCTGTCCATCGTTAGCTCCACCTACGACCCCCTCGGGTTCCTGGCCCCATTGGTACTGCCAGCGAAGCTCCTTCTGAGAGACCTTTGTAGGGAAAAGAGAGGCTGGGATGAGAAGATAGACTGGGCAGGCCCAGAAATGGATGAAATGGCTGGCCGACCTTGAGCAGCTGTCAAAGTTTATGTGCAGAGATAAGTCAAACCGGCAGGGTTTGAACCCCTGAAGATGGCACAGCTCCACCACTTTTCCGATGCCAGCTTGGATGCATATGGAACGGCTACCTACAGTGTGCAAAGAAACAACCAAGGCAAAACACATCACCATCCCGAGAATGGAGTTGACAGCAGCAGTCGTCGCTGTCAAGGTCGACAAGATGCTAAGAAGAGAGCTCCAGGTTCAGCTGGAGCAATCTATCTTCTGGACAGACGGTGCTACTGTACTGAAATATTTTGAAAACAAAAATGGACTCCCAGTAAAAGAAGAATATAAGTTCCTTCATTATGTTTAGATTATATGGTCCTATTTAGGTTTATTTTAGTAATTGGTATGCTCCCCGCCTAGCCAATTAGGGCCGGAAATGTAGGAGCCATTTGTTAAAAATGTAAAGTTTGATATATTTGAATATTATAATCCTTTGTTGTTAGTGCTATCATATCATTTATTTGAACCAGCCGTGTGAAATTGACGGCATAGACGACCGCAGATGTTCGTGATTACGAGACGTTATAGCCGACGGCAGCTGCTGGTGATTGTGTGTGTGTGTGTGAGAAGGAGTACGAAGCACAGAGCAACATAGTTTTTGACCTGAGGAAATACGTGTTTGTATTTGATACCCTTTTTGTTTAAAGAGCCTGTGACACCATCCCAACAACTGTTGTGCAATGAAATATTGGTCTACTAGTAATCTCGAACCGTCAGTTTAAAAAAGAAAAAGCGATACCGTTCCGTTAAATATCAATAATTTCGAACATCGCGGGGAAATTCCTTCGACTCATTTTGAAGTGTTGGGGGAAGCCGGAAGTGACGTCAATGCGGGAACGCTTCGAGAGCCAAACACGGACAAAGTGTGTTGTTATGCGTAGAAATGGTGAATTACTGAGATTAGGCACGTTAATAACGTTTTAATGAAGTTGACTACAGTATATTCATATTTGTCAGTGCTTTCATGTCAATTCGGCGACATAAACATAAATGATCGTGGTGAAGATGATGATTACATTAGGATTAAAAATCGGGAGTGAGAGCTGCTGAATTTCCTCCCGTCGGATGTGATATACAAACAAATCGATTATTTTTGTGGTTGTAAACTCAAGTGGATGAAACTACATTTATTAGTGCTTTCATGTCAATTCGGCGAACATGTGATACATTAAATGATCGTTTGTTTGAGCCGGTCTGCATTTCCTGATGAGAAAACAAACCGATGCTTTTTGTAGTACTTGTAGTACACCAACAACGTGGATTAAACGTGTGTTTTTTTACCACAATGTTGGGGAAATTAATGGATAAAATGCACGGATTATTATTATTATTCCCACTCCGATCGGGACACTAGGTCCACCGTTTCCCCGCAACGAGGCTCCCCCCGTTGACAGTTTACGTGGGCTGGGTGCAGTGGCGGACTGGCCATCGGGACGAATCCCGATGGGCCGGTACCGAAGTGGGCCGGTCGGATAAGTCACCAGCACATCCCCCATAGGCGGCGCGTGAGGCTCAGGTTTGAGAAGGCTAAATAACTTCTTTTACCTGACGCTGCCCGCCTCCGGCGTCTATAGAAAAGAAATCAGCTCAGTGTGCGGAGTTTAAATCTCTCAAGTCATATTACAGGATAAAGGAAATACAGTTTAAACTGCCGTATGCAGAGAAGACGCCGACGTGTCGCACTTATCATTCATATTACATCATCAATCAGTCGATCATCGATCATATAATATCATAATATATCATATATCTCCTGATCTGAGTCAGCTTCTCCAGCCTCATCTGGCCGTGCAACACTCACAGTGTCACAGACTGGATGCAGAAGTATTATTTAACACATTATGTTGACGAAACACTCGAGACAAATGTAATTAAAGTCAGATCCACGCGTGTCTTAGACGTGAACGCGCTCTCAGCTGGAGAGAGAAACCCTGGCTTGATTTACCGAGTTGATAACCAGCGTCGTCGGACCGCTCAGCGAGATCTCGTTTGTTAGTTTGTTGTTGTTAGTTTGTTTGTTACTCAAACATATCCAGGGTCTGTTGAACTGGCTTCGTAGTAGAGGGCACAGGTGGCTAGCAGCGCTCATGTCAAAGACACAGACATTATACATTATATTTGTATTTTACCAGGATGCAGTGACACAAATATTTACATATTTACATTTACTATATACAGCACCCGCCGCCCCTGACATCCCCCACTCCCCCCGTTGACAATTTACTAGCGGTACCGAAGTGGGCCGGTCGAGAGTCCCGGGATGATTTTTAGTCCCATTCCACCACTGGCTACATGACCGTATGATCGCCCATATTGACGCACCTCATTCCTAAACTTCTAACAGATACAACATAAACCGATCCTTCAGCCTCATATGAGCTCTCAGACACGTTCAACATTAACCTGTCATTGCTGTCTGAGCTTGCTGCTGTGTGCGCCGTCGTGCGTTTACATCTGACTGTATATATATAAAGGTTTACACTAGGGATGCACGATATTGGTTTTTTGAAACCGATACCGATACCGATAACTTCCTGCTTCTCAAGACCGATACCGATACCGATAACCGATAATAAAAATTAAAATTACGCCACTAATTATTTTAATGCGATTAACGCATGTGTATTTTTTTTCCTCGGCCGCCCCATAGCTTCAGAGCATACCGTCTACAAGCTGATGCTGACAGCCCCGCTCCTGCTGCCCGCTTGTGGCAGACCACACTTCCACGCTCACCGGCAGGCACCGACTGGCCATCTGGAGGACCGGGAGGGTGTGTGTGCGTGTGGTCCGAGCAAGCAAGAGAGAGACGTTACATGCATTGTTGTTGTTAGCATCTGGTGCTAGCTAGCTGCGCTAACGGATATAAGGAGCTGTTTAAATGAAAACAGAGGAGGGCTCTATCCACACAACTGCGCCGAGCACTTGACTTGATGCAGGAAGCAGACAGCGGGACATTGTAGGAGAAGTCAGCACACTCAGCAACATGATTGCAGCGTCCAGGCAGCTCCGGTTCGAGCATATGCCTTGAGTTGCACGTAGCTCCAACGCGCGCGCGCGGAGACACACACACACACACTGTATTGTATTATTGTCTTCGTACGCTTTTAACACACCATCATGGCGATGTTTCAGGTGACTGATCAGGTTCGAAGTATTAGGGAGCGCTGGATTTGTGAAGAACTCCCCTCTTCCTAAACCACTAACACCACAGCACTGGCAAAACGGGAGGAGCCGAGTGAAAAACAAGCGCCCCTCACCCCAATCCACCCACACCGCAGGATTTTTTATTTTTTTTACCCAAAAAATATATTGTATATTATCGGGGCTATTAATACTGTTATCGGTTTATCGGGATGACGTCATAATTCCTAATATCGGGCCGATAATTATCGGGCCGATAATTATCGTGCATCCCTAGTTTACACGCAGATGCTGGGATCCTGGACGGTGCAGCTGGAGCGCTGTGCCCGCAATGACGTCACACATCATTTGGCGGGACTTGAAGAATCCGCGAGAAGATCCAGAAAATTGTCAACATTGAAGGATTAATGGTTATCAAAGTACAAATATCCAAAATCAGTTCAGTAACGGTTTTCAAGGAGACAATATGTACTCAAATTGATGGGTTTGGATGATGGGGGAAAACCGTGTCACAGGCTCTTTAAGTAAAGAGTCAAGCAAACTATCCTGAGACGTATCTTGTCCGAGTCATGCTTATTTGCAATCTGTAAAAAGAATTTTGGATTACTGGAACTACAGATAGAATGCTAACTAGGTAACACAAGATAAGACTAAACAAGTTTAAATGATTTGTTATTGGTTGTGATCATATTCTAAAGATGTTTGGATTATTGAAAAGTATACAGTTCCCTTTCATCTGAGTGTTGAGAGCTGTGTCCATAAATTCATGTTGTGCTCAAAGTGCACCAGATTGAGGCATTTCACTTCAACATTACAAAAAAAAATCTCTTCCCGGGGGTGCATGCCCCCGGACCCCCCTAGAGGAGGTGAAGTCCACCCCCAAATAAATGACTGTTTGAGCACACTTTCTGTCAGCCACAGCCCAGATTTCTCCTCGGTCACAACCAGGTTAAGGGAGAATGTGGGGCAGCAGCTGCTGACCGGTCAGGGGCAGTAGGGTGGAATGTTGTTGGACGACAGTGCGTACATACATCAGGGCTTCACCCACTGTACCCATAGAGTCCAGTAGAGGGCGGAGCCTGTGAGTGATATAACGTTGGGTTACGTATTGTAACCCTTGTCATATTAGCACAGACGGAGCCCTCTACTCAGGGCACTGTCTGTCCTATTCCGCTCGCTGAAGAGAGGTGTAGGATGATGGGCAGGAGGCGAGGCCTCCTTATATACGGTGTGATGTGCACGCATTCAGGTAGGCCCGCCCTAGGCCGGCTACGTCTATATAAGTCTCAGTGGGGGAATGCACACAGGATAAGGTAGTACCCATAGAGTCCAGTAGAGGGCTCCGCCTGTGCTAATGTAAGGGTTACAATACGTAACCCAACGTTACAACCCGTACTCAAGCTTTAAAATCACACAACCAAAACAATCAATTAAATAGACTCAGGCTGGAAAACAGAGCTCTCTCTCTCAAATATATATATATATATATACAAATAAATAAATATGAGCACACATTGTCTCACAAGCAAAACAAACCTCCTTAAAACAACAGTCAAGTGTACAGTCCACTGTCCAAAGACCCAGATGCCTCAACAGGCCATATCCAAATCTGTATTTCAAAGTTTTCGAGCAAGGAACAACAACATGTTTGCATTGTTGGGCAAATGCATCTTTGATTGTAAACTGTCGGGAAGGTGGGGGCTCTCCATCTCCAGCTGCCGTGTTTGCTCCCAGCTGGGAACACCGAATGGGGTGGTTGTGTTTCAGGTGCAGTTTAAGGTTGGTCGTATTGCTAGCTTTTGTTGCTACCTTTTTAAACAAATGCAACACACCGCCCGGCTCATTCAAGTCCGTAGGTTCGCCTCGTTGATTTGGCTTTAATCCAAAATATTCCCACACCGGAGATGTGGTATTAGGTTTTGCAACCACTTCCATTTAACTTCAAATTCCCCTCGAATAAGTCACACGTTGTCTCCTGCTTGCCTCTATATTATTAGTTTGGCTGCTTCACTGCTGCACGCGGAGTGTCCTGACCTGGCTGTGTGTGAGCCCCGCCCCTCACAGCACGCCTGGCCGGTGTAGGTAGCATATGTGTTCGGCCTACCAGATGTGTTCGGGGTCCGTTACGCTTACCAATGACATCACGCATTGGCTGTACAGCAACCCAATAGGTAATAATAATAATTCGAAATAAAACAGGAAGTTAACCTAAATGACATTTAAGACACTGCAACGAAAGTAACAAAAACAATGTAATATCCTTTTACGTTTCACAGAACACAAATTGGGTTATTTACATAATTATGTATACACTGTGGTGACATTTACGGGACACAATTCACTGGGTTATATAGTGTGTGTTGCACCACGGACGAGTTAGTGAGTGCACCGTTGTTGTGTTGTCATTCTAGCTTGTGTAGCGTGTATACAAGATCATCCTGCTTTGCTGTAATGTGATGGAAATAAAGTGTGGAGTGAGTTCCATACTAAACACGCCGCCTCCGACTCCCATTCATTGGCTCTACAACGCTGTCGATTGTTATTTTTTAACCTTCAAACATAAAAAATAACAATCGACATTAATCTGAACGAGGGAGGTGATTTATTATCATTATAACGTAATTTCCCGATCATTTAAATATGAATATGGTGAAATACATTCTTAGAATAAGCAAGACATGTATTTAACTCCTGTAAGACAATAACTGTGAATTTGTTTCCTTTATTTAAAATTAGTTTTTTTATGGGGAATTCAAATATGAGCTTATTTTTAGGATAACTCTAACCTACATCGTTTTGTATTTCTAAATTGACAATGTTACCCTTTCGAACATCGATATAAGATAGTAAAAGATATAAGGGAAATCATTGATATTGACAAAGCCAAATCATTTTTAAATATTTATTAACAGGGGAACTGCATATATATAACTGGATAAGATTACAAAGATCAATCTTCTGACTCATTCTTGGACATCAGTCTCCTGCTGGTCTCCTGAGCTCTGATCCCTCCTTCCCTCTTTTCCTGAGAGATTTACTGAGCAGAAGCCTCGGTCACCATTTTAACAACCCCGATTTCTCTTATTCTTCTCCTTCTCTCTCTCTTTCTCTACCTACACTCATTCGTGTACCCCCGGTATACGCTAGTCAGCGCCCCTAGTTACACCAATCAGCGTGCGATTACCGTACAGCCAATCACAATGCGTGACGTCATTGGTAAGCGATGGACTCCGAACACATATGGTAGGGCGAACACATATGGTACTGACACCGGCAGCCACAGCGCGCCTGGCTGAAATGCTGGTCACATACACTATATGTAAACAAACACGCATGTAAACGGCAATTTATCGAGCTCAGAAAAGTTATTTTTATTTATTGATAAGTCAATTAATTGATTATCGTGACAGGCCTAGCCAAACAAAGGTGCTAAAAATTCAGTGTCAGTCAAGAAAAACGCAACCTGTTCATGCTCTATGGGCCTAGATAGGAGTATTTTTGTACACAAGAGTCAGGCAATTTTGGCTTCTTGCGCCACTGAACAACTTTCATAGGAATGAACGGGGTCCCTCCTCCAACGCTGTATCCAGTTCCCTTTATACATAAATGCCCATACTCAGCTGTGAAAACATATAAGGATTTGAGGCGATTGCATATCTGAACACAAAATGGACTTCACATGAGCAAGTGCACTATGTTTCAGTACATGCAATTAATAGTATTTTAATCTTGATTACGATTTTGGCTTGCAACGATTACGAAAACAACGTAATCGATATAAAACAATTATTTTGCTGCGTGCGCTTTCGCCCCTCCCTAAAAGCCCTCTCAACCAGTTTGTGAGTGACAATAGTTGTGTGAGTTCAGCGCGAGCGAAGATGGCAGAACAAGAGCAACTTGTGAACAAGAAAGGTAAAACGAATTCCGCTGTTTGGAAATACTTTGGGTTTAAGGAGTCCGACGTGGAACAAAAAGAAGTGCAGCAGGGGCAGACTGGCCATCGTTGTGTTCTGGAGAATCACAGAGGGCCGGCTCGGCCCGCTTTTTATAAACGTCATCATTTCAGTTGCGCTGACAGGCGACAGAGGTCCACAGTTTCCCTGCAGCAAGGCTCCCCGCCCCCCCCGTTGACAGTTCACGAGCATGCCCCCTCGACTTCATCCACCACATCACAGTCATCAATTAAGGACGCGGTTTACAGTGCAACGGCCGACTCAACCAGCTCGCAAAGACACACAGATATAACAGATGCCATCACATTCTACATAGCTAAAGACATGTGCCCAGTTAGCACGGTTAGTAACTGGTTAGCACTATGGACAACTAGTTAACACTATGGACAACTAGTTAGCACTATGGACAACTAGTTAACACTATGGACAACTAGTTAGCACTATGGACAACTAGTTAACACGATGGACAACTAGTTAGCACTATGGACAACTAGTTAACACTATGGACAACTGGTTAGCACTATGGACAACTAGTTAACACTATGGACAAGCGATGCCATCTCTGCATCATTTCACCAGATCTGCACTGCATGCCCGATATGACAAATGCCGTGGGGAAGTACTTTGCAGTTGAATTATACTTAAAGTTCAGGGTAATCAACTGTTAAAGATACTGTTCAAATTATTAGGGCCCGAGCACGAGAGTGCTAGGACCCAACGGCGTCCTAGCACGAAGTGCAAGGATACCTATTGTTATTCGTGGTATTATTATTATTATATAATTACGGAATCCTTGTTTTCAGGCCTTTAGGATGCTGAAAAAGTTGTATAATTTTGCACGGACGCCATAACTGGTGAAAAATACCTTATTCTGGAGTCAATTGTACAACTTGCTCGCTAGCGCCACCTATACAAATCCCAATTCGGAATACATTTACAAAGTCGCACCGTAACTCCAAATGACCTGAAATTTTGCACACATATCCGGGTGAACCTGCTCTACATATCATCTCCTTGAACTCCTAAGCTCCGCCTACTTTATTTTTTTTTAAATTAGCATAATTTACAAAACAGTTAAATATTCACATACATTTCAAATTTTTGTTTTACAACACCAAACTCAGTATACCTTATCGCTGGAGGGTCAGACACATTATCGTAGGGAATGAGCATGTTCGGTCGATAAATGTGGCCGTCAGTACTCTAAACGTGTTCGCAAAAAGGCGGGGCTTAGATAGAAATGCTCATAATTCATCAACAATGTACCAAAAAAACACATTTTGGTGGTAAGGTTCAGTCTGTATTGGGGAATAAGCACAAAAAGTAATATCCATTTTGGTCTATAGGGGGCGCCAAAAACATGACAAATGTATAACTCATGAAATGATGGACGAAATCTAGACATACTCTGGGGATGAGTATGGACTTATATTGAAAGTGTCACAACGAATGATAATTGTGGGCGTGGCCTGTACTTTTTTTTTATGACGATGTGCTTAAATGTGTTTCGGTACGCAAAACTTGGGACACGCATCACAGCCCACGACCTTTTCAAGAATGTATAAAAAAAAAGGAATTTTTCAAAAATACTGCTCACTAGCGCCCCCTATTGTGTGGTAGTCACATATAAGTCTCAGAACTTCACGAATTTTGGCACAGACATTCCTCATGGAATTGCGGACATATTTGTACATACATTCCATTAGCCCCGCCCGCCAGAAAGTCGGCCATTTTGAAAAATGTGCGTTTTTCAGCCATTTTATGCACGTTCTTGCGAACTCCTCCGAGGGGAATGATCGGAAAAATTCCAATGCATGACAGGTTCAGCCCCTATCCCATATGATACTTAATTGCGGAGCACATTTTTGAAAAATTACTCGTGGAGGTCGTAAGCTAACAGCGAATACACCATTTTTGACGATTTACATGTCGCAAATTACTCTAAACTACTCGGATATAGTAATTCCGATATTCACGAAACGCTGTATACATATTGCTATTATGATTTCACACATATTTCAAATTGCCTTCCATTAGCTCCGCCCCCCAGAAAGTTGGCCATTTTTTAAAATGTGCGTTTTTCAGCCATTTTACGCACGTTCTTGCGAACTCCTCCTAGGGGAATGATCGGAAAAATTCCAATGCAGGACAGGTTTAGCCCCTATCCAATATGATACTTAATTGAGGAGCACATTTTTGAAAAATTATTCGTGGAGGTCGTAAGCTAACAGCGAATACACCATTTTTGACGATTTACATGTCGCAAATTACTCTAAACTACTCTGATATAGTCATTCCGATATTCACGAAACGCTGTATACATATTCCTATGATGATTTCACACATATTTGTAATTGCTTTCCATTAGCTCCGCCCCCCAAAAAGTTGGCCATTTTGAAATATGTGCGTTTTTCAGCCATTTTACGCACGTTCTTGCAAACTCCTCCTAGGGGAATGATCGGAAAAATTCCAATGCAGGACAGGTTCAGCCCCTATCCCATATGATACTTAATTGCGGAGCACATTTTTGAAAAATTACTCGTGGAGGTCGTAAGCTAACAGCGAATACACCATTGTTGACGATTTACATGTCGCAAATTACTCTAAACTACTCGGATATAGTAATTCCGATATTCACGAAACGCTGTATACATATTGCTATTATGATTTCACACATATTTCAAATTGCCTTCCATTAGCTCCGCCCCCCAGAAAGTTGGCCATTTTTTAAAATGTGCGTTTTTCAGCCATTTTACGCACGTTCTTGCGAACTCCTCCTAGGGGAATGATCGGAAAAATTCCAATGCAGGACAGGTTTAGCCCCTATCCAATATGATACTTAATTGAGGAGCACATTTTTGAAAAATTATTCGTGGAGGTCGTAAGCTAACAGCGAATACACCATTTTTGACCATTTACATGTCGCAAATTACTCCAAACTACTCGGATATAGTTATTCTGATATTCACGAAACGCTGTATACATATTGCTATTATGATTGCACACATATTTCAAATTGGCTTTTATTAGCCCCGCCCCCCAGAAAGTCAGCCATGTTGAAAAATGTGCGTTTCTCATGCATTTTAAGCACATTTTTGCAAAGTCCTCCGAGGGAAATGTTCCAAAAAATTCCAATCCAGCACAAATTCTGCCCATATCCAATGTGATGCTAAATTGTGAAGAAAATAGTTGCTAGCTGAATCGAGGACCTCGTAAGCTAACGGAGAATATACCATTTGGACCATTTATATGTCAGATAAGCTACTGAATCCTGCCTGTCTGCCTCGCACATCAACGCTCACAAACAGACACACACACAGACACACAAACACACCTACACATTCTACAACACACACCTACACGTTCTACAACAAACACAAACAGCTCCTAAAGCATATAATAAATATAAATATTAGGCTACAGCCCTTGTATTTATTAAGTGAAGCACCATATGGTTTCATGAGAAATCTCCTAAAGCCTACAAATAAACACACCCCCCCCTCCCCCCACACACACACACTTTCTCTGTATATAAGGCTTACAGTTACATTGTTCAATCATGCTTTAGCAACCATGTCTTTATTATGATCTCTTGTTTTCTCTGTGATTACCACAATTCTGGAGAAATGGATCTGCTGGGGAACGACCCCTACTTTGAAAAGTGCACGGCCAATCAGAAGGACAGAGCTGCCACCTGAGGTGCTGGATAAAGCAAGCCTGAACAGCGCTCAGGAACATCATCCACCCAAACCTCCGCTGACTGCAGTACAGACGTATGAGACATGGTGAGCTCATCACTGCTGTCACTTCAGCCTGACATACTTTTACTTATAATTAAAAAATGACATCTGTGTGCCATATAGTACTTGTCATTTTGCATAATACTGTATATACTTATTACATTGCTGTTAACATTGTCTTTTTTTAAATACTGTCTGCACTTAATCTACAACTTCTCTCATATCATTGAATCTACATTATGGTTGTTTATATTTATCTGTTATCTTGCACTTCTTTGCGTCTTAGGTTTACATTTAAATGTTTGCTGTGACGGACTGCGGAGCTGAGCAAAACACACACTAACAGTTAGACCAAACACACTTCGCTATTCCATCTACCTCTGGAGCGAGCTAAACTAGTTATAAATATGTTTATTCTTCACTGTCGGCATATCGCTACCTGGTTGATGCAGGAAAAATGGTACCAACACAACTGGCGCACATGCCTAAGATTTCCTGGTCAGAAACAAAGGAACGCAAAGTCAGGTAAACAATTTAGAGGGATGACAAACGGCTCATTTCGGAGGACTGGGGGGGGGGACCAGCAACCCTCCCCGACAGGCGCACGGACGCGAGGGCCCGCTCATCACTGCGCGCACAAGTGCGACCGCAGTTTTAATTATTATTATTTATTTTAAAGTTCAATAAATGGATGTTTTAAAAGTCAATGAATTAAATAATCAATTAATAATAATTAAATAATCGTGATATCAATATTGACCAAAATAATTGTGATTATGATTGTTGCCATAATCGAGCCTCCCTACGATGTTTCCTAAATCTCTAAACTATGTGTTTCTAAGTTATGATGGACGTATGGAGGGGGTGCTCTGTCACACTCACCTCGTGCAGTCCCACAGAAGTGTGGCGGGTCAGCGTGCAGGGCAGAGCGTCGGTGTCTCTGCAGCTGGTGCTTCAGTCCGGAGAAGGACTGTGAGGGGCGATGTTCACCCAGTGGCTCGATGAAGAGGCGCTCCTCTCCAATGTGGATGAAGCCAGTCTGTACGAGACATCAAAGTGTGATTCCCATTAGGAGACTGTTCTACAGTTGAGAGAAGCAACAGTTTAACAGCGTGTGTGGTGAATGGAGCGTGTTTAAATATAATGCAACCAACAGCATTGTTTTGCTCTATCTTTTGTTCCCTAATGATCACTTATTAATCAATATTGATTCTGTTGACAGCCAGTTAATAAAAGCATTCCATCCCTATACATTGTTATGGTTTACAACCATTACCAAATGCTCATTCTACTCTATATAACAAACCATGTTGCACTGCAGACAATATTATAATAATATTATAATAATATGTTCATAAGCTTTGAAAGAGACGTCTTTTATCTACTAGTACTAGCACAACATCTGCAGGACCCTGTCAGAATGAGTGTCCCTACAAGTGGGACTGACAAGTCCACTTCTCCGCCCTTAAAGACTCAAGCTCTCTGACAGAGTGACAGTTCTCCTCACGTCGTCAGAGTACCACATACCTGAAGATGAACGACAGCATACAAGGCACAGCTTGTCAATCAATCAATGTTTATTTATATAGCCCAATATCACAAATGTTACATTTGTCTCAGTGGTCTTCACAGTGTGTACAGAATATCAGTATGATAATACGACACCCTCTGTCCTTAGACCCTCGCATCGTACAAGGAAAAACTTCCAGAGAAAACCCACAGTTTAAAGGGAACATGGAGAAACCTCAGGGAGAGCAACAGAGGAGGGATCCCTCTCCCAGGACGGACAGACGTGCAATAGATGCCGTGTGTAAATTGAAAAGATAATACATTTGCACACACACACACACACACACTTGTGTGTGCGAACTAATATTCGGATATTCGTGTACAGCCCTAGCGTGGGTGTGCGTGTGTGTGTGCGTGCGTGTGTGTGTGCGCACATCTCTTCCTGACACCTGTCTTCGATGTTAGAAATATCTCCATCAGATACGAATTGCTCCTCCAGGACAGAGATCAGAATTACTATCAATGGAATATTAAAAGGAGATATTATGCTCATGTTGAGGTTCATGGTTAACTGGCCGGCTCTCTTGTGATTGGTCAGCCGCTTAGCCGCTTAGAGATGTCCTGCCCCTTAGCCTATCACGTATAATGTGTTGGAGTGCTAGCCAATAGAATCACAAGTGTTACATATGCGGCTTTCACACCAGCGCTTTTCAGTTTCTAGCTCCGAGCGGGAGCTTTCTGGTTCAGCTCCGGTTTCCCTTTGCAGCTCCCGCTCTGTGCACACCGCCCACTGGCGCTCCAGAGCTGCCCCTGCTGCGTCATGACGTCACCGTTTACATCGCTGATTTGCCCCCCAACGGCAGCCATTACGGCGCTCACAACAACAACAACAACTGCGTCGGGTCGATGATCGTGTTGCTTTTAATCACACGAAGCCAGAATAAATTGAATAACGACTTATCCAACCTTATACTTTGCTCCAGAGTGCCGTGGTTCATTGTTTATTCATGTGTTTCTGCAGCATGTACCGACCGCTGCAGTGCTGGCTGCTCTTCCACGGGAGTTTATTCTCCCGTTAGCTCCCGTTAGCTCACACTGCAGCGGCCGCTCTAAAGTATTCACTGTCCGACTGACACAAGCAGCTGATGCATATCCCCAGTTCCCCTTAGCCTAAGTGAATGTGTGTCAGTCTGAATTGACGCTGTTTGGCTTCACAACGCTGTTATGAAAGTTTCTCTGGTATAAAACGGGTGATGTTGGCTAGGGCTGTGCATCTTCACTGGTCTCACGATTCGATTCGATTACGATTATCCTGTCAACGATTCGATTCGGTTCGATATCCCGGTGCATCCCGGTGCATCCCGATTCATACCAATGCGTTGCATCCTCAATGTTCTATATTACTGCACATGGCTTATTTTTCATCAATGCATACATGCAGTAAATACATATGAACTCTCTTTTTATTATTTAGAAAGTGCTTCAGAAATCAATAACATAAATGTCCTGACATTAATTTATAAACCAAAATAAATGAATTGTATAGGTCTAGCCTCCGTGTGTGAAGTTGTTCCATCCTCAAAAACAAAAAGCTAATGCTCCTGCAGTCTAGCTGCAGCTTCTAGCCACGGCCTTCTGTTAAGAAAGGACACTGAAGGTCCTGAATGAGGCATCACACACCTTGAGTCTGAACACAGCAGACAACAGGAGTATTTACAACAGCATATACAAACTAAAATACTGCATGTGGGTGCACACTTACATTCTCTGTCTTACTGTTACATAAATCCCATGCATGTATGAGACTAAGTTAGCTTCATCATATCTCAGTGATTAAGCGAATAATAAAGTTTCTATCGGGTCACTGTCAGCCTGTCACTCATTATTTTCAGGGAGGGGGCGGGGCTTGGAGGAACGGAGAGGAGACGGTGATCGCGGAAGCTTTTTTCCTCCTGCCTTCACGTCTGAAAATTGCTAGAGGACATTCATACTTTGCAATACAAGACTTAATTAAATCCACCAAAAACCTGATATGATTGTAACTTTTACAACTTTTGAAAAACATAAATCCCTGTCACACTCCATGTCGCTGCAGCTCAGAGACACATGGACCCTGTGTCTCTGAGCTGCAGCGACACGGAGTGATTGAGAGCGGGTCCTTCTGCTGCTGGTTCTGGACTGGTGTTCTTGTGTTGGTGGATAAAGCAGACTGCTCCGTGTTGCTGTGCCGCTGTCACGTCTGCTCCCTGATCTCTGCGTCACCGACCGATTTGAGATTAAAGTGACAGAAAAAACGTTATAGTAAAGCCGCGGCCGGGGAAATCAGGAAGCAACGTGACTACTCTATAACCGATTATCTCCCGTCACTGCATCGAGACCGAATCGTCCACGTCCGCATCGCAATGCATCGTAGAAACGATTATTTTCAACACCCCTAATGTTGGCATAGCAACCGAAGCTAAACTGACTACTTGCATCCGATAGCTGCAATAATACAAAACATCACGTCTGCCTCTCTCCACAATGATCGATAACAGTGAACGGATGGTCAAAGTAAGGTACACATAAACAGAATCACACGAAGCCTGGTTAGTGCTGCCTGACTTTATAAAGTGTGTTTATAGGCACTACTGCTTGTAGGCAGGCATAACAGTCGACCCATGTTCAGGGGAGGTGGGTTTAGTTTCCTGCACGCCTCGACGTAAGAGAGACGTAAGCGGCGTCGCCTCTTAGCTCCGAAGCTCTTGCCTCTGGACCGACAATTGTTTGGAGCTGGAAGTGAACCGGATTCCGGAGCTAAGAGCCGGCGCCGCTGCGGTGTGAACAGGAAAACCCGGCGCTTTTCAGGCTCTAGCTCCGAGCCGGAGCTGAAAAGGCGCTGGTGTGAAAGGGGCAATAGTGATGTCATTATATTACAGAAGAAAACAAAGGGGGGGATTTTAGCCTTTGCAGACCACTATACAGCACAGTCCAGGAGAGGGAACACCATAAAACCACAATAGGCCCTCCTTAACAATAACATGTGTAATTTATTTATGTTACTTTTATAAAAGACAGCGGTGTAACGGTGGATTGCATTTATGCAAATCAACTGTTTATCATATCAGAACAACGTATATCATTCAAATTGAGCATAGTATATTACCAGTGTGTCATGTTGCCAGGGAAGGCTGAGCAGCATGCCCCACATGTCCTCTATTTGCCAGATCTGGCTGTTACACATTTTATATGGAACATGTGGGCTTGAATAAAATGTGCTGGGCAGTCAGCCCGACAGGACACTCCAGCTCCATCCTCTCAGTGGTCAAGAAACTCTCTGCTGCTTCTGAGAAACTCTTGCGAGAGCAAAGTGTGACACTCTATAAATCTATAAATCAAATCAGCTCTCATGTCAGAGTGCAAACTGTAGTAATGCGGCTCTGCACACTGTGAGGTCTGCACAGCAGCGGAGAGCAGAGAGCAGAGAGCAGACTGAAGCCTGCTCTGACTGCAGCACAGAGGTATGCTGTAACACACAGCAGCAGCAGCTCCTCTGCTCCAACGCCTCACACACATTCCACTCCTGGCTGAGCCCCCGGATAACAAATGCTGTTAGCCAGCAGAACGTGGACTGGAGGATGCATTAAAGTATTTCTGCAGCTCCACAAACACAGCGACATGACACTATTCATAGGCATTAGCTGGGGAGGGAAGCATAGCATAACCATGGAGACAGCTGTGGGAGGATGTGAGGTGTTCTGAAATCCCTCATTTCTGAGCTGCAGAAGTTTCATTTCATCTCTGAAGCATAAATCAATTTAGTGATGGAAGTTATTGCAGTACTGTGACTCTCTAACATACTTTCTGTTTATCATTATCAGTATGACTATAATTATGTTTAGGGACATCCTGTGTTTCTCTGCTGTAAATAAACTAAAATATTTCAACTCACAGATGTCTTGAAATTTGATGAGGACTTGGCATCAAAGACTTCAGAACAAAACCTCTGGAAGATACAACTTCTAAACGTGACAACTGTAACATGTTGTCATTTGACAGGCCATCAGTTCTCCCGTGCTTGTGTTATAATCTGTCCTTGTCGTAGGAGTTTCTCCCTGACTTTTCTTTGACCCATATTGGCCATTTCCTGATCTGATTCCACTCTCAGTGGGACCACATATTTATCAGTGCTTTTCAAACCCATAGATTGGTTAAGATGGTATGCAAATGTCCCCTCTGTGGGACGAATAAAGGTATTCTGATTCTGAAGATTTGGCACCAAAACTGTTTTCCTCCTGACAGACAATAGCCTAAACTCACATGCCCACTGTAGTTTAAAGCTTACACATCTTCCGGCGCAGACTGAAAACTCATCTCTTTCGACTCCACTTCGTGCTATACAATGACTAACTAAGCACGTATATACTAACAAAGCACTTATATACTAACAAAGCACTTATATACTAATAAAGCACTTATATACTAACAACGCACTTATATACTAATAAAGCACTCATATACTAACTAAGCACTTATATACTAATAAAGCACTTATATACTAACAAAGCACGTATATACTAACAAAGCACTTATATACTAATAAAGCACTTATATACAAACAAAGCACTTATATACTAATAAAGCACTTATATACTAACAAAGCACTTATATACTAATAAAGCACTTATATACTAACAAAGCACGTATATACTAACAAAGCACTTATATACTAATAAAGCACTTATATACAAACAAAGCACTTATATACTAACAAAGCACTTATATACTAATAAAGCACTCATATACTAACTAAGCACTTATATACTAACAAAGCACTTATATACTAACAAAGCACTTATATACTAATAAAGCACTAATATACTAACTAAGCACTTATATACTAACAAAGCACTTATATACTAATAAAGCACTTATATACTAACAAACCATGTATATACTAATAAAGCACTTATATACTAACAAAGCACTTATATACTAACTAAGCACTTATATATTAATAAAACACTTATATACTAACAAAGCACTTATATACTAATAAAACACTTATATACTAACAAAGCACTTATATACTAATAAAGCACTCATATACTAACTAAGCACTTATATATTAACAAAGCACTTATATACTAACAAAGCACTTATATACTAATAAAGCACTTATATACTAACAAAGCACTTATATACTAATAAAGGACTGGCTTATCCAAAGCCAGTTGAGTAGCACTTGAAATGCTTTGCTCTATGAAACCTGATGTACTTTATGATTCTGTTTTCTTCAAGGTTGTGTCTTCCTGGTCGAATGTACTTTTTGTAAGTCGCTTTGGATAAAAGTGTCAGCTAAATGCAATGTAATGTAATCATAAGTCATTAATCCATTTAAAAAGTGACTGATGCCATTTTTCTTTGGAGGATCCATTCCTTGTTGGGTTGGGCTATTTGCTGATTTATACTGTCCTTGTCCGTCAAAGATGTTGCCATGGCATTTATTTCATTAGTTGCTCTTTTGTTGCAAATTCCTTTAGGATGTGATTACTTCCCTCCTCACATCCTTCACACCTGAAAACACCTGCATTATATAGCTTTTTGTTGATTACAGAAAAGTATTCAGCACAATCTCCCCAATAAAACTGAAATATGTAGCAGACTCTGGATGATTGATTTCCTCCGTTCAGACTGATGGTCAGATTTCTGAACACCGGCGTCCATCAGGGCAGAGTGCTCGGCTCCCGCCTGTTCACTCTTAATTTAGCATTTAAGAATGACACAACCAGTATCGTCCAGATTAAGCCTGACTGAATATTTTAAATGAATAACAATATCGATTTTTTAGAGTTTGAACACATATGTTTATTTTCTGTATTCACCATGGTTTAGAAGTTGTAGAGTCAGTCAGTGCTCTGTAGTAGTCTATCGTCAGGGGTGCACATAACTGGTACGCAGGTACGCATGCCAGGGCTTTCGACTAACTTGTTTCCCCATCCTCCCGGAACCGTCCCGAAATACAATCCAAGCCGTCCCGAAATTAATGTGGACCGTCCCGAATTTTTTTTTCTTTTTTTTCTACATTATCATTAGTTAAAATCATTCAAAGTGATCTTTAACATAAATAAAACATCATACAAATCATTAGATGATAATTCATCAACCTTTTTATTTTAGTAAATCATTCAATCACATAAACAAAGGCCAAATATATTTAAACAAACACACAAACGAGAAAATTACTCTAATATTGAATCCAATCAAGTCCCATCCAATTACCAAAAAAAATCCAACACTGTCCTGAAGACAGAACCCAGAGTAACCACTAACCAGGATGACAGTCTGTAACACAGTCAGGAGACCTTTACAAACGGCCCCGCCCCCTCGCACACAGACGGGACAGAGAGATCTCATCTGGATTGGAAAGCTCGATAATACATCATAGACGCATGTTTTAGTCTTATTGCATATTAGAAACGGAGTTGGTGAAACTAAAACTGCGATATAATGTGTATGTAGCAATAATACATATATTTTTTAAATGTCTCCAGTACCGATAAAAAGTCTGATAACGTTGGAGCTTAACGTTACCACTGTCTTTAATAATTTCGGCCCAAGGCCCGTTTAATACCGGGGCTCGGTACCCATCCCTACATGGGGAGAGGCAGCATATTGCTAAGGACTAAATACGATGGAGGGTTCTCATCTCAGCCTTATTACTCATCGGGGATGAAGAGGAGAAATTAAATAAAGAGGCCGGCGCTCCAGGGTCTGGTTCTGCTGTGCGTTTTTGTGTTGTAACGGTAAAACATTTCAGAATTCCTCCACGGGATGCCATTGTCATTGTACATCACTCAATCCGCGAAATACACACACTCAGTACATAGCTAGACCCAGAGCCATATTATATTAATCTGGCTAGACCATAGAGAGCGCGAATTTACGGACCAGGAATTCGCAGGCACAGCCAGCTGGGCAGCTGGCTGACAGCCAGTAGCTACATGTGTGTGTATTTCACGGGTTGCTAAATGTTTTGTGCGTGTGTGTTTATGTTGACAAGGAGGTTTAATAACTGTGTGCTACACAAAACGTGCAGTCGGTTTCATTTTCATCGCCGTTTGTAGTAGAGTTAGCAGGATATTTTTATTTTAACTCTCGTCCCAAAATTATTTTGTATTCTCCCCGACACTATTTTTTTCGGCCCCGGGACGACGGGACGTCCTTAAACTCGAGCCCTGACGCATGCGCAGCAAAAATCTGAAATGCGTAACGTCTTGTGTCACTACGCGCCTTTGCGTACCTGATAGGTCATGAAAACAAAACACTTATTTCGTCTACACGTGTTTCAGTGGAGTAAACTATTAGATATGTCCAAAAAACCAAAGACATTAAGCAGCCACTTTGGCGCTTTGCTCCTTGCAAAAGATCTTCAGACTTTCTTGGACTGACTGAACTGGGTGCTGCCCGAGCCGCGCAGGCCATAGCCGACGGACCTGTGAAGCTTACAGGAGGCAGAGGCTTAGATCACCGGATGACAGAGTTGGTCGCCGCGTGCACAAACAGACAGTAACGTCGGTATGAACAACAGAATTTACCAAAACTACGTCAACTGGGAGACTCCCCTGTGCACATTCTGTGCACGCGCACACACTGGAGAACTGCGCAAAATCAGCTGATCACAACGTTCACGCTCTGTAGTCAAGCTGCTGCAGTTTGATTTACAACAAAGTGGAGTATAACACACAGTTGCAAACTTACTCGAGCTGTTAATGGGAGAACTACTCAGTACTCAGATCTTGTGTAGGAATACTCTTTTACAGTAAAAGTCCTGCATTCAAAATGTTACTCAAGTAAAAGTAGAAAAGTATTATCAAAATATCGTTAATGTACCAAAAGTAAAAGTTGTCATTGTGCAGATTGGTCCATTTCATAATAATTTATATGATGTGTTTTATAATTATTGATCATAAAAGTGTGAGACACTGAAGAGGACAGTGAGGAAGACCAACCCAGTCTCACAAAAAAACGTGTAATAACTACGTTGGTCCACAACGTAGGACGTAGTATTTCTACAAAAACGCCACTGAAACTGTAAAATCCCTACGTTTTTTTTCACCATGCATTCCAATGGCTGGCGTCTATGTCACGTGATCTTCAAATGTCTCCCTGCTCCTCCTCTCCTCTCCTCACTAGAAATGTTATGTGCACCCCTGTCTATAGTTACCTGTAGGACTGAAAGCAATGATCCGTTAGTCAACTGGCTAAACATTAATCATCTACAAATCTGATAAACCATTCAGTCGAGTTAGCTAACAAGCTTAACATTCACTGTTTTCTGCTTTTCGCAATTCCTGCTTTTTGCAGTATTAAGTGACTTTTAAAGAACAAGATTAATTGATTAATCTTTACAATGATTAACCAGTGGCGAGCTGTCAGGGCCCTCTAGGCCCTCTGTTAGGCATAAGATATTCTAAAAAATAATATTTAAAAACTTCTTTTTTTTTAAATAGTATATTATATATTTAATATTATTTTTGTTATATTTTTCATTAGTTTTACCAATTTTTTATTTATTTAATTGTATTTAAAATAACATTTCCAAAGAAATAAATCCTTCGAATCTGCCTATTCAGTTTCTGTTGGAATGTGAAGGGTTACATGAAAGAAGCTCGTCTCTGCGACTCACAAGACAGGAGCTGATTGGTCAGCAGAGGGCCCGCTATAGTAAAACAACGAGAGAGTAATGTCAAGTGACAGTACAATTGACCAATCATATCTTCTCTCTAAATGGATGGGCTTTATTATCGCAGACTTTATGACAAGTTCCGCCCGCTGCGCTGCCAAGTATATGCATGTGTTATAACAACGGGTCAAGCTAGGCGGAAGTAGCTAATTAGCATACGTTAATTCACGATGGCTCATGTCAGTGATAGTGATGACATCATTGCGAAACTACTAACCAAGTCATTTTCAAGAATGAGTTACACGGAGAAATTGGAGTTAATTCCCAAAGGGCGAGCAACACCACAGCTTAATTCAGTTAAAAACCAAACGGTTCGAGAGGCATTTTAATATCGGCAATTACGCCAGATACAACTGGATGACCGGATCAACCAGGGAACAAACACTGTACTGCTGGGATTGCTTGCTTTTTGGCGAGGACAGTGGGTCATGGGCCAGAGATGGATCTTCTGATTTAGGAAGTGTATCCAAAGCAGCACATCGCCATCAGAATGCTTCAGGTCACCTCAGAGCTTCTATTCACCTTAAGGCGAGACACGGCAGGCAAAAACATCGTTTTTCAAGTCCTGGTCAATTTTGAGATTTTGTGCTATTTTGATTCCATAACATGTTTTCTTTCAGGCTTTTGGAAGGAAAACGTACAAAATACACATTTAAGTGTTAATTTGACTATAGTTTGTCTATTTGCGTCTGTAGATTAGTCCTAAATTCACCAAAAGTTAGCATTCTAACGTAACATAAAGTACCGCGACCGCTGTGTGCACGATGTCAACAGAGATATCGTCGTTGGAAAGCTCCGTCTCTCCTGCACAATCTCATCGGATCCAAATATGGTCATTTCCTTTGTATCAGCAACCAATCGTGAAAGCACAAAGGGGTCTTAAACCAAGAAACAAAATCTCATTGGCTGGTGTCAATTTCTGACAACGTGATTCGTTCAGATGCGTCACGTGGTGTGCTAAAACACTTCCTGGTTAGCTTTCAGCTAGAAATTGAAATCTCAAAATGCCAAAAGAACGGCGAAAAAAACCGTTCACAGAGAAGACGACAACAATTGTCACTTGCACGAAGCAAGGTTATACAAAAATAAAATGACCCAGAACATGAAATACCTTCACGGAGTGCGTTGAGGCGCAAGCTATCATCCAAAGAACAGGAGGGTTTAGCTAGCGCCTCACAGCTATCTTTAAAGGAATGGTATGCTCATGACACTCATTTTTAAATAATTATCATCCGATAAAACAGACCAGTCTCTGCCAGTCTTATCCGACGACATTATCAGTGATTTTAAACTGATTAAATCCCGAAATAACATCAACACTGTGGGCGCCGCCATTTTCCGGACGTGACGTAAACCATGCGTTTGGTTTTCGAAGACACGTTGATCTCCATGTTATTTACTGTAGTTTCTCTCTTCAAATATGCCTCACTGTATCGCGAGATATTGCCACAATTCTGATAGGAACAATCCACGGAATGCTCGGTTCCATCTGTTGCCAAAAGGTAAGCGTAAGAAGTACATTCGGAGGCTAGCAAGGGTGGTACTACATGCATACATATAGTATCTTATAGCATCTTCCTATTATACACACATGCAATTCCAAACATTTGGACTACCTATGTTGCAAATGTATTATCTTTTCAATTTACACACGGCATCTATTGCAAGTCTGTCCGTCCTGGGAGAGGGATCCCTCCTCTGTTGCTCTCCCTGAGGTTTCTCCATGTTCCCTTTAAACTGTGGGTTTTCTCCGGAAGTTTTTCCTTGTACGATGTGAGGGTCTAAGGACAGAGGGTCTGAGGACAGAGGGTGTAAGGACAGAGGGTGTAAGGACAGAGGGTGTCGTATTGTCATACTGATATGTATGGCTGAATTCCCCCATCCAATCTCTTCACATTGGTCAAAACTTCTTCCTCTGCTGACCAGTCCGAACTCAAATACTCCGCCATGTTTCCGTGTGTTGACACAGTGAACGCATGGATGACGTCACGGCCATCACGTGACTACTGAAAATGGCAAAAATGGCGGCGGCCAGACGGAATATACAGGTTTTGATAAAAAAGAGCTATAAAATCATTATTTACCGGGGAATATCGCTGATTTCTTCAGGGTATGGTTTAAACATAATGTTTCACTAAATACTGAAGTTTGGAATAATTATCTAATGAGTGGACCATTCCTTTAAAGGTCGTTTTCTCAAAATTAGTTTTTTCTCCTACTCTGAGTTCGAAATGTCCACTTCAGTAGCACGTAGAGACACCAAACCTTCCAGTTATATTCCTATCAATATTATGAAGGCTTTTACAGAAGGGTTTGTTCATATACAATTCATAGCCTGAATTATACAACATTGTACACCTAAAAACATGGCGAAAATGGATTTTTTTTAGGGCTGTTGACAGTATTTTCTGATTTATGGAGTGATAAAAAGAGAAATCCAATATCCCTTCTGTAAAAGCCTTAGATACTAATATGACTACAAAATGAAACAAGAATTTTGAATCTGGCTTTATCCAAAGTTCAGATTTCGATTCCTGAAATGTGTTAAATTGTGTGCATATTTAATGAGATAAGGATAATTTGCATATTTAAACATGCTATTTCAGAAAACTTGTAATACAAAAGACAATTGCCTTATTGTAAGTAATTAACTGGAGAAATGTCTGAGCTGATACCTTTAAGTTAAAAAAATTACCCTATTCACCTGGGATGTCTCGCCTTAAAACATTTGGGGACAACAGGATAGAGGTAGAGGTGTACTTGGGCAAGCAAGAGTTGCTGTTCCGAGGTCACGGTGAGAGTGTAACTTCATCAAACAAGGGGAAGTACATAGAGTTGCTGGATTTAGTGGCAAAGTATGACAGCGACCTGCACACACTTCGCCACAGCAACAGTCTTTACCCGCACGTCTTCAAGGATTCAGAATGACCTGATCAGTGCTGTCCAGTGGCGAGCCGTGACTTTTATACCTAGGCCCTCTGACCCCCCCCTTCCCTCGAAAAAAAAGAAGAGTTATTACGTCTCAACGTATACTTCAGCGGAATATCAAAATAGTGGCCCGGGGTGCAAAACGCATCAATGACAGCGACCCTCTACCACACAGAACAACACCATTTATATAAACACCTATCATGACAGGGCGCCCACTAGGGCTGTGCAATTAATCGTATTTTAATCGCGATTACGATTATGGTTTGCGACGATTATGAAAACAGCATAATTGACAAAATACGATTATTTTGCTGGGTGCGCTTTCGCCCCTCCCTAAAAGCCCACTCGGCCACGTGGGAGTGACGTGTTGTGAGTGTTCAGCGCGAGCGAAGATGTCAGAACAAGAGCAGCAACTCGTTAAAAAG
Organism: Champsocephalus esox; assembly: GCA_036324585.1. Taxonomy (NCBI): domain Eukaryota; kingdom Metazoa; phylum Chordata; class Actinopteri; order Perciformes; family Channichthyidae; genus Champsocephalus; species Champsocephalus esox. The sequence goes on along the minus strand of CM070479.1, from coordinate 55,955,449 downwards.
AAGGGTACAACTATTTCCACGATTTGGCTTTCAGGAGTCTGACGTAGAGCAAAACAAAGTGCAGTGCAGGATGTGTTACCAGGTTGTGTTGGCACCACACGCTAACACAACCAATCTCTTTAATCATCTGAAATACAACCACAAAGTGCAATACGACCGGGCAATAATACAACAAAAAGCAGATGCCCGCTCGACTTCATCCACCACATCATCACAGTCATCGATTCAGGACACATTGTACAGAGCAACGGCCTACGTGACGAGCTCGCAGAGACACAGAGATATTACAGGTGCCAGTACATTTCACATCGCTAAAGATATGTGCCCAGTTAGCACTGTTAGCAACCAGGGCTTTAAGCAACATGTCAACACGTTGGACAAGCGTTACGCGATGCCGTCTCGGTATTATTTCAGCAGGTCTGCGCTGCCTGCACTATATGATAGGGCTGTGCATCTTCACTGGTCTCACGATTCGATTAGATTACGATTATCCTGTCAACGATTCGATTCGGTTCGATATCCCGGTGCATCACGGTGCATCACGATTCATACCAATGCGTTGCATCCTCAATTTTCTATATTACTGCACATGGCTTATTTTTCATCAATGCATACATGCAGTAAATACATATGAACTCTCTTTTTATTATTTAGAAAGTGCTTCAGAAATCAATAACATAAATGTCCTGACATTAATTTATAAACCAAAATAAATGAATTGTATAGGTCTAGCCTCCGTGTGCGAAGTTGTTCCATCCTCAAAAACAAAAAGCTAATGCTTCTGCAGTCTAGCTGCAGCTTCTAGCAACGACCTTCTGTTCAGAAAGGACACTGAAGGTCCTGAATGTGGCATCACACACAGGACTTGAGTCTGAACACAGCAGACAACAGGAGTATTTACAACAGCATATACAAACTAAAATACTGCATGTGGGTGCACACTTACATTCTCTGTCTTACTGTTACACAAATCCCATGAATGTATGAGATTAAATTCGCTTCATTATATCTCAGTGATTAAGCGAATAATAAAGTTTCTATCGGGTCACTATCAGCCTGTCACTCATTATTTTCAGGGAGGGGGCGGGGCTTGGAGGAACGGAGAGGAGACGGTGATCGCGGAAGCTTTTTTCCTCCTGCCTTCACAAACTTTACACACGTATTTATCGTCTGAAAATTGCTAGAGGACATTCATACTCTGCAATCCAAGACTTAATTAAATCCACCAAAAACCTGACATGATTGTAACGCGATTATTTTTGAAAAACATAAATCCCTGTCTGTGTCGATTCAGAGCGGGTCCTTCTGCTGCTGGTTCTGGACTGGTGTTCTTGTGTTGGTGGATAAAGCAGACTGCTCCGTGTTGCTGTGCCGCTGTCACGTCTGCTCCCTGATATCTGCGTCACCGACCGATTTGATATTAAAGTGACAGAAAAAACGTTATAGTAAAGCCGCGGCCGGAAAATCAGGAAGCAACGTTACTACTCTATAACCGATTATCTTCCGTCACTGCATCGAGACCGAATCGTCCACGTCCGCATCGCAATGCATCGTAGAAACGATTATTTTCAACACCCCTACTATATGACAAATGCCGTGGGGAAGTTGAGAGAGATGTGGCTTCAGCTGACTACTTTGCGACCACAACGGACCTGTGGTCTAGCCCAGGGGTGCCCAACCAGTCGATCGCGAGATGTGTCTAAAAATAGAACAACAATATTCAGTTGTATCGTTAATGTCCTGTAACATAATCTTCCTGTGCCAGAATAATGCACTTGAACGCATCACAGCTTTGTGATTGGCCAGCGTCACCCCATGTGTCGGGGCGTGGCTGAGGGTCTTCAGTACAGGTGGCTTGTCACCTGCCTGCGCTCATCTCTGAAACCAGACCATGTCAACAGGCTGGTGTTTCTGGCAAACAATCTTTAAGAGATGACATGAGCAGCCCTACCAGCATTTGCCATGGTAGCCAACATTTTTATTTGGTCTTAAATTGTAGTTCAACATTTATTTCCTGTTACTTCTGGACCATGACGGTTGGCCAGCCTTCAACGTTTAACTGAGTGGAATATGTTGAATATGTTTTACCAACATGTTGGCTACATGTTAAGGAGTTTTCAGCAGGTTGTGACAGTGCACTGCATCATATTTGATTTAATTTATTTTGGTCTAATTTATTTGTATTTATCATATTAATAATATATGTTTAGTATGGTTTTGGAAGTGCGCTCCAACATATTTGTTGATCTTGTTTATTGGTAAAATATTATTTGTTTTAAAGTTCAATAAATGGTCAATGAATAATCGTCAAAATAATCGTGATATCAATTATTAACCCAAATAATCGTGATTATGATTTTTGCCATAATCGCACAGCCCTAGCACCCACAGCCAAGTAACAACTACAAATGAATTAAGTCGGCACGGCGGCCCGCATTGAAAATGACTTAGGCCTACCTTTGATGATAAATCACTGAAACACAAAGTCCATCCTCCTGTCCTTCTGGACGAAGCACTTGATGGCGGGTCATGCTGATCCGTTGCCACTCAAGTTTATCATTGGAACTCAATCTTGAAAATGACTCGGTTAATAATTTCACAACGATGTCATCACTATTGAAGTGAGCCATCATGAACGAACTTATGCGAATCATAAATCTATCCATCATAAATCTATCGATTAGATTTATGATTCGAAAATAATAAAAGTAGGGTAGACATGTGGATATTATCCAGCTGAACACAACGTGCATTTATATAAAAGGTTCGTTTTTACAGCCTCAGTAAATAACGCCTATATTTATTTGCTCCCATTATTTGCAACTTAATTCCCATTAGTTTCCATATGGAATATCCCAGGAATTGTGCAGCCCTGCGTTCATACTGTACGCTGCAGCTGCCATATAAACCTCCATGTGTCTTGTAAGCAGCTGGACAATGATCTGCTCATTCATTGTAGGCAGCTGAATGCTTCAAGGTCCATGTCATGCTTTTCCGGTTCTCACCCGTCCCCTTGTTGTTATGAAGGTCTTTCTGCATGTAGACGGTCTGCAGTCACAAACCCTCAAAGTACCCCCTGTAGCGAGTACAACTCTAACACAGAGAAGACCTGTCTGCTGACCCTGAACGCCTCGTTGGACATTTCTCTTTTTCTTCCTGGGTACAGTGACGTGCCCATACCCAAATGGACCCATTGGTCCACCAATCCGTGGAGCCGTTAAGTTAAGTCCGTGGATTGGTTCAAACGGACCAATCCACACCAATTCCTCACACACACTTAATCTTTGCTCAGCTGCAGCTCTGCCGATTTCTCCTCCCTGAGACGGCGGGACATGGCGAGGCTGCTTTGGGAACACTCAAATGATTTAATTCCCATTTAAAATCAGGAGACTAAATAACATTGTGTGTGTGTGTGTGTGTGTGTGTGTGTGTGTGTGTGTGTGTGTGTGTGTGTGTGTGTGTGTGTTCGGGCTAGGTTTCACTGGGCTCACACTGGGGGGCAGGAGCTCCAACAAGCCGTGTAGGACAGAGATGCACAGACTATTCAGAGATGCTGTTTGAGAAACCAATGTGAGTTTGGAACATTGCACAATATCTATTCTAGTAGACCTCAACGATGGAATTATGATCAGTAGAAATGGCAGTGACATGGGATCTTTAAAGTGTCGCTGAGGTTATATGGAGGAAGTAAAAGAGCACACGTCAGGCCTGTGTGTGCAGAGTCCAGGGCTGAGCCTGAACCCGCCTGCACAGAGAACATTATCCAAAGGCCTCAGATAATGTGGAACTCTATTGCTCACAGTTGGGGAAATGTATACTTTTCTTTTTTACCACACATAAAACATCTTCATTCCAAAGTCTCAAGAAGTATTGCAATATTAAACAAGGCAAAACAGATTATTGATCAGAAAACGTTCAATTACCTGAGAATATTCAGATATTGTTCAATGAAAGACAAGGGAATAATTATTTATGTGGTTCATTTATATTCACTAATATGAACCACAAGTGTTTGTGGGGTGAAGATCTGGAACAATGTGAGTGAGGAGCTACAGGGATGTCCAAACATCAAACTATTCAAAGAGAGGTATAAACCAGTGGCGGCTGGTGGAAAATATTGTGGGTGGAGCTATGGAAATAGGGACCAAACCCAGCCTGTCCTCCTACAAAAAACGACCATATAGGTCGATTGTTCAGCAGCTAAATACGACCCAGAGACACGTTTTAAAGTGTAGCCCCTCTAGTGGTCGTGTAAGAAACAACATGCTCCTGTCGATTGCAAACGCTCCGGAGGGTCGTTTATTCACAAATAACCCTCTCTGGAAAATCCTAAATTGTGGAATAGTTTGGCATTAAAATGCTTTTTTATTAGATTTCTAGCGAGAAGTGTATATTGTACTTTTATAATCTACGTCCAGTGGATGTGTAGGATCTACAGTTTGATAGATATACGAAGATGACTTGAGGTCTCGCCAGGAGAACGTGACCTGTATATGGGGCAGCTTCCATGTAAAGTTAGCGTGGGTGAAAACAGTATTTCCGGTCTCGAAGTTTTCATAATAAAACCGGAAGTATTCCCCACACTGTCAAATGATTACACAGTGATATCTCCATTACTCATCCACTAAAACACATCAGTTTATCCTTGTTAATTACACAATATTGATTGGTTTAAATTGTAAACAATGCTTTTGTGTTTTTAACCTTCGATTCGGAGAAACAAATTGTTTTTTTCGGAGTTTAGACACTTCAGAGTTTCCGAAGACACTACACTACCCAGAATCCCCAGCTATCGTTTGGGACTACAACATCCGCCTTGCTTTACAAACCCCCGTGATTAGCCCTCAAGCTCTGTGATTGGATGTTGGAGTGGCAGTGCGACAAGGTTACGCTGTCAAACAGCTCTTTGAAATGGAATGGAACCACGCCAGACTATCCAAAACTGGACTTGGACGGATCCAGCCCCCGGCTCCAGCTTCCCCCCCAGAACTACACATGCTGGCTATTGTGTGTTTCGCAAAATGTTCTATGGCACGTCTCTACTGGGAAATGTAGTTTTAAAAGACGTTTTTGTATTTCCCACAATTAGAAGTTGCCAGTATTAAACTGTATACATCCCTGGAGGTTTAGGGGATACGAAACCCATTGGTGTTATCACATTTAAAACATATAATTAATACATGGGTGAAAATTGCTTGTGTCCATAATGGGCAGCATTAATATATATACCCACATGACAGCTAAGGTCAGAAGAGCTTTATTTAACAGCTGGTCTTATGTCTGCGACCCCTCCTGTTGTTAATTGATAAGCCTGAAACATGCACTTGTCAAGGTCCAGATGCACATTTAGCAAATATGGCAGTAGCCATCAATCATCTTAAGATAAGATACTTTATTGATCCCAAGTTGGGAAATGTTTTTGTTACAGCAGCATGTATACTTTGTTCTACTGCACTACAATTCAGAGGTTAACCTGGTATTTTTACTCTACTACATTTATTTTTGTTACTTTGCAGATTCTGATTAATGATGTGAAATATAAACAACCCTTAAATCAGACTTTAGTTACACCTGAGTAAAATTCAGCCTTATCAGTTTGTCTGTTTTGCACATCCTCCTGTTACTATCTTTGGACGTCCTGCACTAAACTGTTTTCTTGTAGAGATCACTACAGTATCTTCTAGATATTTTCCATTCTATATTTCTATCATTGACCCCTATTTTGTATGTAGGCTACTCTTAATATTTAAATGTTTTCATCAAATATAACTTATTCTACAACTACATTCAATAACGTGCTTTAACCACTAGGAGGTGCGGTTTAGACCAGTGGTCTAGTTAATAAAACATAATAATATCAAACATAATATGACTATTCACTTTATTGTGAGTTTAAAACAGAACGTTAAAGGAAAATACAGTTTCAGTCTCTCGACGTGAAGCTTATGCATTGTACCATGAACCTGTATAGACCTGTAACAGTCAACTGCATGAGGAGTTGGAAAGGTAGTTCAGAAAATCAGTAATATCTTTAAAAAACGCAAAAAAGTCCCTTTCTCTCAGCTGTGCACCGTTATGGTGTAAATACAGACTATCTACTCATTCGATCAAATATAAAAGTCAGCCGAATTAGTGTTGATACTGCAAGGAGACGTATTGTGTGGAAAGAAATGGAAGATGTTGTTTAATTGTTGATATATGTATGGTCCACGTCACGTATTCAGTTTTGGCGGCATCTCTTCCAGTTTGTCAAAAGGTCTTCTGATCAGGGCTCTATAAATACATATCTAGGGCAGATATGTAATATGTAATGCAGCCGAACCGTGTATTGCAATGCCGTTATGTGATGACTTTCAAAGAGAAAAGCAAGAGCACTCGGAATAAAGTATTATTATTATTTTTTGAATGTTTTCCGATTTCATATCACATAAACACCAAATCCCGACGTGCATTGCGGCGTGATTTTAGCCTATCAAAACCTCTGAAAACAGAAATGTGTCTCTCAGAATCGAAAGAGAAAAACCTATGGGAAAAACACAAAAGCATTGAACAGAATTTAAACCAATTAATGTCGTATAATTAACAAGGATAACTGGTGTTTTTTAGTGGATGTGTAGTGCAGATATCACTGTTAAATCATTTGATCATTGGTTTTATTATGAAAACGGCCAGACCGGAAATACTGTTTTCAACCCGTAACTTTACATGGAAGCTTGCCGCATATACACGTTCTCCTGACGAAACCTCAAATCATCTTCGTAATATCTATCAAACTATAGATCCTACATATCGACTGGACGTGGATTCTAAAAGTACAATATATACTTCTCGCTAGAAATCTAATCATAAAGCGTTTTAATGCCAAACTATCCTACAATTTAGGATTTTACAGAGAGGGTTATTTGTGCATAAACAACCCTCTGTAACGTTTGCATTGAACGGGAGCACTCGAGGCCGACAATTTAAAAAATGTAATTATAGGTCGTATTAAGCGCTTGAACAAACGACATATTTGGTCGTAATAAGGTTCTTAAACAATCGACCCATTTGGTCGTATGAGTTGGAGGACTTGTTGACCAAACCATACTTGGGCGGTCCGGGGGGATTCTCCCCCGGAAGACATTTTTGAGAAATGACCCCTTAAATGATCACTTCTGGTGATGTTAGGGGGGGGGGAGACGACAAATTGAGGTTTAAAAATACGAGATAATCCATAATCTTCAGTGTGGTTAGCTATGGATCTTCCAAAACTGTGCAACAGCACAGTCGGCCCACAGAAACTGCAGAACACTGGTGCTTTGGGAACACTCAAATGATTTAATTCCCATTTAAAATCAGGAGACTAAATAACAGTGTGTGTGTGTGTGTGTGTGTGTGTGTGTGTGTGTGTGTGTGTGTGTGTGTGTGTGTGTGTGTGTGTGTGTGTGTGTGTGTGTGTGTGTATGTATGTGTGTCATGCTTGCCAACCCTCCTGATTTTCACGGAAGACTCCCGATTTCATTGCCCTCTCCCAAATCAGATTTACTCACGACTGTTTCCACTCAGACTTTAATACAGCTACACCATTGTTTGGTTTCCATGGTAGCGCGTCTCTTTAGTAGCGCGCACAACTCAAAGTCTGAGAGGGTGAGGAAGATGAAAACTGAACAAGAATCGACAACTCCACCCTCTGCTCACTCCTTTCCTGTAAAACACAGGTCCAGCCCACACATATGCTCCATGGTGCTACAGGTCCAGCCCACACATATGCTCCATGGTGCCACAGGTCCAGCCCACACATATGCTCCATGGTGCCACAAGTCCAGCCCACACATATGCTCCATGGTGCCACAGGTCCAGCCCACACATATGCTGCATGGTGCCACAGGTCCAGCCCACACATATGCTCCATGGTGCCACAGGTCCAGCCCACACATATGCTCCATGGTGCTACAGGTCCAGCCCACACATATGCTCCATGGTGCCACAGGTCCAGCCCACACATATGCTCCATGGTGCCACAGGTCCAGCCCACACATATGCTCCATGGTGCCACAGGTCCAGCCCACACATATGCTACATGGTGCTACAGGCACTGCCCTTACAACTACAATAAGCATGTAAATGTTAATCTACAGCTCCGGCGATCCACTATTACCGGAGTCTCCTGCAGACGCAGCCATCCTCGACCACTACTGTAGCGTCACCTTGGATACGAGTCCAAACAACAGACACACAGGCCAGGGTGCTGACAAGGCGCCCTTTGAGCATCAGATCTGACTACGCTGATTGGCTGAAATTATGTTTCGGCGGCATAGTATGTTGCAAATGTATTATCTTTTCAATATACACACGGCATCTATTGCACGTCTGTCCGTCCTGGGAGAGGGATCCCTCCTCTGCTGCTCTCCCTGAGGTTTCTCCCATGTTCCCTTTAAACTGTTTTCTCCGGAAGTGTTTCCTTGTACGATGTGAGGGTCTAAGGACAGAGGGTCTAAGGACAGAGGGTGTTGTATTGTCATACTGATATTCTGTACACACTGTGAAGACCACTAAGACAAATGTAACATTTGTGATATTGGGCTATATAAATAAACATTGATTGATAGTTTACAGATAGCAACAGTCAGCTTGTGGGCTGCTGCTGCTCTGGCTGAGGGCTCCTTTCTATTCCGCCCGGACGAGAGAGGGTCATGATACACGCTGCGGCCAGCCAGGACACATGTGACTTATCAGTAACTTTAGACATCGTAAAACAATTTTAAACGAGATTTTATTGTAGATTATACATTTTACAATTATATAATATTTACCTTGTTCATTAAAAATAAAAATATATCTAAATATCTTTTTTTATTTATTTTTAATTTTTAATGACAATCAAACATGTGGGAAGAGGGGGGGGGCGGCGCCCCTAGCGCACCTATGGGCCGGCCGCCACTGGTATAAAGACACAATTCTCACAAGGTACAGCGACTGCTAAACCATAACTGTTTATATTCTTGTTTTGTATTCTATTTATGAATTTGTGTTTGTATGAATTTGTGTATGTACATATATATCTATATATATATAACATTTTATATAGAGACCATTCTCCTAACTTGCCTGTATATATTAGATGAATGATTATATAAATTATTCAAGGTTAAAGTACACATTGATATTGTATGTTAACATATATTAAGATGTAAAAATAAAAAAATAAAAATGTAAAAAGGGAGAAGGGGTCGGATTAAATAAGTGTAAACTTCTTCCGAGCCCTTTTCGGACGTGTAATTACGAAAGCTTTGTTGCTTATTGATATCAGACAATGATACAGACTATTCAATTATGAATTCAATATTTATTTTAGTTATTGCATTCTTTTGTATAGTACTGTATCATGTCTGTATCATCTTTTGTTTCATTTGTATTTTCTTTGGTTTAACACGCTCGACAAAAATAAATAAACTAAACAAAAAAACTAAATGTTCCTTGATCCAAAGGAAGGTTAAAGAAAAGTGTAACAGAACAGCAGACTGGCCGAGAGAGGGTCCTGGCGGAGGTTACACCTTCTGTTTGAGATCTTAGGCTAGCCTGTGTGTCACTCAGACCGGGGTTTGAGCTCCCTGATACATGTTGCCATGGGATCTATCCCACTTTGTGGAGGGATCTTCCCATTTCACTGCATTGCAATCGATTTGAAATGATTACAAAACCAGTTTGACAACCTTTTCATAAACGTACTAGTTTGTATTTGTCTTCATCGGAAGACAGTTTGCTCATCTTCCATCTACTGGTGTGACTGAGAGGCTGTCAGTGCTCCATACAAGCTAGTAAGTGAACATTGAGTGACTTCATGTTTTGAACGCTGCTCTTTTGATTAATTTTAGAAACAGTTCTGCAATTTTCATTCTGGCAGATGTATCTTTGGAAGCTGGCATCCCCACATTTAAAATGCAGTTGTGTTAGTTTGTACAGTGTTTGACTGCACAGTGTGACTTTGAACCGACTGACCCCCTGCAGGTCAGCAGGTCCAACATATTACATGCACAGCCTTAGCCTGATGCTAAAGGGATTCAGGGGGTTGGGCTACTGTCAACCATAATCATTCAGTACATGCTCTACACTGTGGAGCTGCTGTGGTTTCTGCATGCCATGAAAGCTATCACCAGGTCCAAACAGAGAAGAGCAGTTTACCAGGCCTCCACAGGTGCTGAGGGACGCCAAGGAGGCGGTGTGGTTGATGATGGAGCCGGAGTAGAAGCAGAGCTGCTCCCGGGACAGGCTGCTCACTGCCGGGCTCTGCTCTCCGCTCAGCCGCTCCTCCACCACAAAGTCCCGGGAGAGAAACGCGCTGTCCCGCGTCAGATTTAAATAGAGGCTCCTTCCGAAAGCGGGCAGTGACAGGATGATGTGATCCGGGTCAGAGGGTCCTCCGCCCGGGCCGTGCAGGGAGCGCTGGCCGCGGCGCCGCAGGGAGCGGACAGTGTGTCGGGGGGACAGGTGCGCCTCCTGCCCGGACAGCAGCCGGGGGACCACCTCATCCGTCTCCAGCTCAGTCTGGGCTGTGGAAGAGGGGGGGGCGTTAGTTTCCATCAAACAGCGGCCATACACAGCCTGTCCTGCCTCTGTGAACTGACTGAACCGTGCTCTCATGCTCCGTGACTGAGCCACGTTCAGCCGCAGCTCCACTAACAATCTGCTGAAAGTGCACTCCCATGGTGGGGATCTAACAAGCAGACAGGAGGAGGCAGCTCCATACAACGGCTCTTTAGTAACACTGTTAGAGGGAGGAATAGGATTGCTCTAGTCATGACCTATATCTAAGAGAAATAGGCGTACACACTCACAGCTCCTACGTAAAGAGTTCGAAGTCAGTACTTACCACTCAATCCGATGCAGAGAAAAGAGAGGAGCACATGGGGAACAAGGCTGTTATGCATGGTAAAGCAAAGCAGGGTAGAATAAAGGAGAAGAGGTGCCGGGTGGTGTTAAGGGGACTATAGCGGACGGCGCAGTTTCCCTAAACTGGAGAAGTTGCAGTAACCCCGGCTGGAGGGTCTCTGTGCTGCAGGACACGCCTCCTCCGACAGGCCCCGCCTCTGCTGCTGCGCCATTGGTTCCATAAGACCCTGAGCCGAGGGAGGCCGAGATATCCTTCGTTTTCATTGGCCAGTGAAGCTTTCCGTCACTGTTTGAGGTTGAAACCCTACACGTGGTTTCAAGTGAAGAAAGAAAGTTCGGAGAATTAGCTTTAGTGTGTTAGTGTGTGTGTGTGTGTGTGTGTGTGTGTGTGTGTGTGTGTGTGTGTGTGTGTGTGTGCGTGCGTGTGTGTGCGCGCGCAGGGCCGGCTCTATACAATCTGCTGCCCTTGGCGAGATTTTAGCTTTTAATTTAACCATATATCGAGCCCGATTGTCGAATTCAAATGATTTAATGTAATTGTTAACTTATTTTATTTTTTTTATATCTTATTTTACCCAGTTTACATTTATTTATCTATGCATATTTTTTTATCTCTCCAGTTTTAAGCGATATTTTTGGTTTGCTGTCCTATAGTATCCATTGAAATGATTTCAAACCTGTTTATCCCAATAATTATAAAGGAGTGCCTTGGAAAATATGTGAAGAAGAAGAAGAAGAAGAAGAAGAAGAAGAAGAAGAAGAAGAAGAAGAAGAAGAAGAAGAAGAATTGGGATGGATGAAACCCTCTTTAATGGTCACACATGCAGAGCCAACCCAGTCTCACGGCATTTCGTGTTATAGTCACGACATGTAATCTATTGATTCGTGTTCACCAACAGGATTCCCCCCTTTTTTTCGTGTCACACAGAACGATTTTAAAAGCAATGTATTTCTATTGGTAGCATGTTTCGTGCCTGCAGCACGTCTTTTTCTCCGGTCGGGTCGTGGAAGACCGGAAGCTGTGTGGTTCATAAAAACATGTTCTTACTCGATATCAAGCCACGATTATTGTTTTTATTTTAAATCGTATAATGTCGGACTTTTTTTGTCGTCCGTGAGGAAAATACATGGCTCAGAGCCTCAGAATACTGAAATCTGTATTTTTAAATATTTTTTTCCTTCTAATTTGTTATTCTTTTCAAAATAACACACTGTTATTTACTCACCAATAACACACAATTATCCTTGCTTTTATTTATTGGTTTAATTCCATAATCTCGGGCTTTTTTGGCGTCCGTCAGGAACTGAATTTCAAAATAAATATAACCGGAAACAGACGTAGGCCTATAAGGGACATTTCGAGCATCATTGCGATATACAGCCACTGAACTGATTACCCAAGATCCTCAGCTCGCTGATTGGATGTTTTAGCCGCAATGCAGGGATATGGTGTTCATGCCATATCAAATCCGAAAAACATTTCTGAGTTTAGGATGGCCGAAGACACTACACTACCCATAATCCCCAGCTATCGTTTAGGACTACAGTTCCCGTAAGGTTACGCCGAGCGTCAAACAACTGTTTGAAGTGGAACGAAACCACGCCAGATTATCCAAAACTGGAATCGAACGCCCCCCCAGAACTACACATGCTGGCTATTGTGTTTCGCAAAATGTTCTATGGGACGTCTCTACTGAACGTTTTCGTTTTCCCCACAATTAGAAGTTGCCATTATTAAACACATTGGTGTTATCAAATGTAAAACATATAATTAATAAATGGGTGAAAATCGCTTGTGTACATAATGCGCAGCATTATATTAATGCCGTATACCCACATGACAGCTCATTGCTACTTTGTAATTCTACCCCACGACAATTCAGAGGTTAACCTGGTATTTTTACCCCACTGCATTTATTTGAGTTACTTTGCAGATTCTGATTAATGGTGTGAAATATGAACAACCCTTAAATCAGACTTTAGTTACACCTGAGTAAAATTCAGGTAAGGTGATTGTCAAGTGCCAACAATCAGGAGAGATATTTGATAGTTGGTGCTTGAGAAGACTAAACATGTATCTGCAATTGACATGAATGGAAATAAAGTATATTCATTACTCGTTATTCTCTACTAATAGTTCATTAAATAAATTATATTATGGTTATTTTGCACATCCCTTTCAAGATTTTCAAAGGTTTATTGACATATCACACACAACTACGGTGTAGTTATGCAATGAATGAAACACTTGGGTCACAGGTTCCTCAACAATGCATTACAAGACATCTATCAATATGTGTGTACCTCCACCATTAAACTGTCATATTCTGCACATGTCTTATTCTATCTACATACATAAGAGTATACTTAATGTGGATAATATCAGTTAAAATAAGTGCTTCAATATAGTTAACATTGCAGGAAAGCAATATATTAGACGTTAATTACTTTGTCAGGCTTAATATTTATCTATAGATAGATACCCCCAAAGTGTTTTTCTTATTTAAAAGAAGACCTTAATCTAAAGTATTATTTAATGTTTAAATAAAGGTTAATTAGTTGTTCTGTTTTGCACCTCCTCCTATTAACATCTTTGTACATCCTGCACTAAACTGTTTTATTGAAGAAATCACTTATAGTATCTTCTTGATTTTTTATATTCTATATTTCAATCACAGACCTTCTACTTTCCCCTATGAAAGTATGTACTCTTAATATGTTTGTAATCAAATATAACACATAAAAACAATAATTCAATAACGTGCTTGAACCACTAGGCGGTGCACACAAGGTGCACACAGCCATAATAACTTTGTGTGAAGAGAAATTGAAGATGTTGTTTAATTGTTGATATATTTATGATCCACGTCAAGTATTCAGTTTCGGTGGCATTTCTTGAGTTTTTCCAAAGGTCTTCTCATCAGGGCTCTCTAAATAAAGCACTACAGCAGATCTGTAATATGTAATGCAGCCGAATCGTGTATTACAATGCCGTTATGTGATGACTTTCAGAGAAAAGCAAGAACACTCGGAATAAAGTATTATTTTCTTTAAAAAAAAATTGCGGATTTGATATCGTATTAACACCAAAACATCCACCAAAACATCCAATCAGCGAGCTTAAACCATAGCTGAGGATCTTGGGTAATCAGTTCAGTGGCTGTGTATCGCAATGATGCCAGGGCTCTCGACTAACATTTTTCCCCATCCTCCCAGAACCGTCCCGAAATACAATCCAAGCCGTCCCGAAATTAATGTGGACCGTCCCGAATTTTTTTTTCTTTTTTTTCTACATTATCATTAGTTAAAATCATTCAAAGTGATCTTTAACATAAATAAAACATCATACAAATCATTAGATGATAATTCATCAACCTTTTTATTTGAGTAAATCATTCAATCACATAAACAAAGGCCAAATATATTTAAACAAACACACAAACGAGAAAATTACTCTAATATTGAATCCAATCAAGTCCCATCCAATTTCCAAAAACAATCCAACACTGTCCTGAAGACAGAACCCAGAGTAACCACTAACCAGGATGACAGCCTGTCAGTCAGGAGACCTTTACAAACGGCCCCGCCCCCTCGCACACAGACGGGACAGAGAGATCTCATCTGGATTGGAAAGCTCGATAATACATCATAGACGCATGTTGTTGTCTTATTGCATATTAGAAACAGAGTTGGTGAAACTAAAACTGCGATATAATGTGTATGTAGCAATAATACATACGACATATATTTTTTAAATGTCTCCTGTTCCGATAAAAAGTCTGATAACGTCGGAGCTTAACGTTACCGCTGTCTTTAATAATTTCGGCCCGGGGCCCGTTTAATACCGGGGCTCGGTACCCATCCCTACATGGGGAGAGGCAGCATATTGCTAAGGACTAAATACGATGGAGGGTTCTCTTCTCAGCCTTATTACCCATAGGGGATGAAGAGGAGTAATTAAATAAAGAGGTAGGCGCTCCAGGGTCTGGTTCTGCTGTGTGTTTTTGTGATGTAACGGTAAAACATTTCAGAATTCCTCCACGGGATGCCATTGTCATTGTACATCACTCAACCCGCGAAATACACTCACTCAGAACATAGCTAGACCCAGAGCCATAGTATATTAATCTGGCTAGACCATAGATAGAGAGCGCGAATTTGCGGACCAGGAATTCGCGGGCACAGCCAGCTGGGCGGCTGGCTGACAGCCAGCGGCACAGCAGTAGCTACATGTGTGTGTATTTCGCAGGTTGCTAAATGTTTTGTGCGTGTGTGTTTATGTTGACAAGGAGGTTTAATAACTGTGTGCTACACAAAACGTGCAGTCGGTTTCATTTTCATCGCCGTTTGTAGTAGAGTTAGCAGGATATTTTTATTTTAACTCTCGTCCCAAATTCGTCCCAAAATTATTTTGTATCCTCCCCGACACTATTTTTTTCGGCCCGGGACGACGGGACGTCCTTAAACTCGAGCCCTGAATGATGCTACGTCTGTTTCCGGTTATTTTTATTTTGAAATTCAGTTCCTGACGGACGCCAAAAAAGCCAGAGATTATGGAATTAAACAAATAAATAAAAGCAAGGATAATTGTGTGTTATTGGTGAGTAAATAACACTGTGTTATTTAGAAAAGAATAACAAATTAGAAGGAAAAAAAGATTTTAAAAAACACAGATTTCAGTATCCTGAGGCTCTGAGCCCCATTTATTTTCCTCACGGACGACAAAAAAAGTCCGACATTATACGATTTGAAATAAAAACAATAATCGTGGCTTGATATTGAGTAAGAACATGTTTTTATGAACCACACAGCTTCCGGTCTTCCACGACCCGAACGGACAAAAAGACGTGCTGCAGGCAAGAAACATGCTACCAATAGAAATACATTGCTTTTAAAATCGTTCTGTGTGACACGAAAAAAAAAGGGGGAAATCGTGTTGGTGAACAGATTAAGGCCCAATCCCAAACCGACCCCTCCGTGGTGGAGTGAACTCCGTCTGTAGCCACACTCACAGCTCAACGAGGCTCCTCCTGTCAGATGGAGGGAGTACACACAGCAGCAAGCTTTGGGACGGCCTCCCCTCTCTCCGGCAGAAACAGGAAATGCCGTAACTGTTTGTAACAACGGTTTCAAATCAGCATCTCTTAGACAAAAAGTTTAAATGAATAACTCAAATAAAACTCCAAACATCTTTCATTGTGTTTCAAAGCTCTTTTAGTTTTAAACCTGATGTTTATAAGCTTCTTAGTTTTTGCAACGGTCTGTCAATATACACAACTTTATAATAAAATGCACACATTTACCTTTTTCTAGACTAAACACAGGTTTGATTCTAAGTTAAAAACATATGAGGTTATCATGAGGTTGTTAACATCGCAGTTTATCAGTGGATGTTTGCTGGAACTACTTGTACACAGCGTGTTTCCTGAGGACACACACAGCGTGACTCCGGTCAGGCAGAGACCGGTCTCCAGTCAGCACCGCTGCAGACTCGCTGTTTGAGGGCTTGATAGCCCACTCCCCCTCCACACTCGTTGCTTTGGAACAGCCCTCAATATGGCGGACCCTTACAGAGGGGTAGGGTGTAGGGGGTAGGGTTGGGTATCGTTTGAATTTCCACGATTCCGATTCTACTTTTCGATTCCGGTTCTTAACGGTTCTCAATTCCGATTCTTTGAGGAGCAGGGTAAAAAAATGATACATGCTTCTTCCACCAACAAAATGACATTTATTCGAGAAACTTTTACACAGGTTAGTTTACAGTAATATTCACATTAATCAGTCTGTTTATATTCACTGCTATGTCACTGTAACCTGAGAACCACTGAAGCTACAACAGTGCAACAGTCCAACTTTTAAAGGACAGTTCTTGTTGAGAAAAACAAGCATACCTGCCTTCTCAGGCATACCGGGAAGAAATGTCTGAACGTTTTGAAGTAAAATGCTTCAATCTGGTGCACTTTAAGCAGAACTACTAGAGACTAGATCTAGGGGGTACAACTCTAAATTTACATTTTAATAATTAAATAAGTATGTGAGCATAACCAATAACCTACCATAGCCAATAACAAATACATGTAACGTGTTTTATTTTTGTTGTTCATTCATATCTTATTTTACTATTTTAATTATGCATATTTTTGTATCTCTCCAGTTTAAAACGATATGTCTGGTTTACTGTCCTATAGTATACATTGGAATTATTTCAAACCTGTTTTATCCCAATAATTATAAAGGAGTGCCTTGGAAATATGTGTTTACATAAATTATGATCAAAACGTTTGAGACCCACTGAGATAACTTAGACTAAAGTGAACTATCTAACACTCAGAGTCCTTACCTCACTGAGCTGTAGTTATCAGCCTCTCAGTCTGACTGGAGAGGACTCTCCTCCACATCATTGTAGAAACATCTTCTTCTTCCGTTAGAGCAGCTAGCACCAGATGCTAATCACAACAGCGCCGGTTCCAGTGCACCCTCCCTTTCTCCCTCGCTCACTCGCACTTTGGCTGCGGGCGCCAGATAAGCCAACATCCCCCATTTTCATCACTTACAGCGCCCATCGTCAATCAATCAACAACTTTATTAATCCCGCAAGGGGCAATTGTTTATCGTACAGGGCAAATGAAAAGTGTAATTGGGATGAAAAGGGTGTTACATTTACTTAATTATGAATGTTGTTACATCAAGGCCGAAAATTAGGATGAGCCCCAACGGTCAAAACATTTTTTTTTCTCCCATAGCTGTCAGAGCGGCGCCTCCACAGATCTGGCACCCTAGGTGAACATGGTTACACTGTAGGAAGTGTAGGTACAATGCTACATTTCCCGCCCCGCCGCAGTCATACAGTAGGCTACGGAGAGCCGCGAGAAACATTTCCTCAGACATCGAAAAGCGGAACCGAAATCCACATTTCTCAATGATGCCGTTGGAATCGAAATGTTGGTACCCAACCCTAGTAGGGGGTGTCCTAATACCAGGAGTCTAGTACTAGGAGCAGTGGGCAGCTATTGTACAGGGCCCGGTGTTTATTAAATTGTGATCAAAACGTTTGAGACCCACTGAGATAAAGACTAAAGTTAACTATCTAAACCAGGGGTGGGGAACCTTTTTCCTCTCAAGGGCCATTTCAATTTGTACAACATCCTCCGAGGGCCGTACAGATGATTGAACTCAACGTCTGCTTAAAAACACTAAAATCACAGCCCATTCATTTGGCCTTTCTTTCATGCTGTGCAAAGAAAAAGCAACCTCTTAATCCAGATATCTCACCATGACTCGTGCATGCATGCACGTGCACGGTTGTGGCCACCAAAACAGAAAGATATGGACACAAGATGTGTGCAAATGTATTTAGTATCCTATCCATGTGAACATGATTTAAGTGGGGGGGACCTAACCTCCTCTAAGGGGGTCCGGGGGCATGCTCCCCCGGGAAGATTTTTTTTTAAATGTTGAAGTTAAAAGCATCATCTGGTACACTTTGAGAGCAACATTAGTAGATCTATGGATACATCTCTCAACACCCATATGAAACAGAAATGGAAGCAGATCTCTTTTTCTTTATGGATATTTTACAAATCACTCCCCATTCAAACTGTATTCTTGTTTATTAATAACAATCAATCAATCAATCAATATTTATATAGCCCAATATCACAAATGTTACATTTGTCTCAGTGGTCTTCACAGTGTGTACAGAATATCAGTATGACAATACGACACCCTCTGTCCTTAGACCCTCACATCGTACAAGGAAAAACTTCCAAAGAAAACCCAGTTTAAAGGGAAAAATGGGACAAACCTCAGGGAGAGCAACAGAGGAGGGATCCCTCTCCCAGGACGGACAGACGTGCAATAGATGCCGTGTGTAAATTGAAAAGATAATACATTTGCAACATAGGTAGTCCAAATGTTTGGAAATGCATGTGTGTATAATAGGAAGATGAATCCACGAGGATATCCATCCAGGACCGATGATCCAGGACCACAGCCACGACTCAAGATCCAGTGCTCGCGATCCAGGACACAGGACCGCAGGATCATCCATGACTCCGGATCCCAGCGTATATAGACACCAAAAAGAAAGACATTTGGGGAAGCTGGGTTAATCGGAACATGAGAGTACACAGGTATAGACAGAGAGAAGGAAGAAGCAAGATGTCCCCCGACAAACTAAGCCTATATCAGCAAAACTAGGGGCTGAAACTAATCAGCCCTAACTATAAGCTTTATCAAAAAGGAAGGTCTTAAGCGCACTCTTAAAAACGGATAGGGTGTCTGCCACCCGAACACAAACTGGAAGCTGATTCCACAAATGTGGAGCTTGATAAGAAAAGGCTCCGGCTCCCATTGTACTTTTAGAGATTCTAGGAACAACCAACAACCCTGCATTCTTGGAACGCAATGCCCTAGTAGGACAGTAGAGTATAATGAGTTCTTTAAAGTAAGATAGCGCCTGCCCATTAAGGGCTTTGTAGGCGAGAAGAAGAATTTTAAATGCTATCCTGTGTTCTATAGGGAGCCAGTCTAAGGCAGCCATAACAGGAGTAATGTGGTCCCTTCTCCTAACTCTGGTTAGTACACGAGCTTCAGCATTTTGAATCAGCTGAAGCGACTTGATTGACTTCTTGGTACTCCCTGATAATAAGGAGTTACAATAATCCAGCCTAGAAGTAACAAATGCATGGACTAGTTTCTCTGCATCGTTTTGAGGCAAGATATGCCTGATTTTTGCAATGTTACGTAGATGGAAGTAGGCGGTCCTTGAAATTGATTTTATGTGGGCGTTAAAGGATAAATCCTGATCAAATATAACACCAAGATTCCTTACAGTCTCACTGGAGGCCAAATTAATGCCATCCATAGTTAGTATATCTTTAGATAATTTGTTTCGTAGATTCTTCGGGCCAAGTACAATAACTTCAGTTTTGGTCGTGTTTCACATCAAAAAGTTTAAGGTCATCCACGTTTTTAAGTCCTTGAGGCAGTCTTGAATTTTATTTAGATGATACATTTCATCAGGCTTGATTGATAAATATAGTTGAGTATCATCCGCATAACAATGAAAGTTTACAGAATGATTCCTTATAATATTGCCTAACGGAAGCATATATAATGTGAACAAAATAGGTCCGAGCACTGAGCCCTGTGCACTCCATGGCAAACTGAGAGCGTTCAGATAGATAGGACGTAAACCAGACTAAAGCAGTTCCCTGTATGCCAACCAAGTGCTCTAGTCTTTGCAATAGGATATCATGGTCGATAGTATCAAATGCAGCACTGAGATCGAGCAACACAAGAATAGAGACAAGTCCCTTGTCTGAGGCTATTAGAATGTCATTTGTGACTTTGACCAGAGCTGTCTCTGTGCTATGATGTGTTCTAAAGCCAGACTGAAAATCTTCAAATAAATCATTGTTTTTTAAGTAATCACACAACTGTTTTGCGACCGCTTTCTCAAGAATTTTTGAGAGGAACGGAAGATTAGAAATAGGTCTATAGTTGGCTAAAACCTC
This sequence comes from Champsocephalus esox, assembly GCA_036324585.1. NCBI lineage: Eukaryota > Metazoa > Chordata > Actinopteri > Perciformes > Channichthyidae > Champsocephalus > Champsocephalus esox. Next base: position 55,935,062 of record CM070479.1, on the reverse strand, counting down.
TGGATCGAGGTTGTGCTTTTTAAGAAGCGGTTTTATCACTGCTACTTTGAATGATTGTGGAACATAGCCTGATAATAAAGACATTCATAATATTTAATAAAGAAGTGCTAATTAATGGAAAAACGTCCTTCAACAGCTTAGTTGGAATTGGGTCTAACATGCACGTTGATGGTTTAGAAGAGAGAATCATTGAATGTAATTGTTCAAGGTTTATGGCTGAAAAGCATTCTAGTTTACTATCTAGTGTAATATTAGAACTTACGATTCCGGGAGCTGTTGATAACACTATACTGGTCGAAGGCAAGAGGTCATTAATTGTGTTTCTAAGAGTAACAATTGTATGGTTAAAAAGGCACATAAAATCATTACTACTGAGTGCTGTGGGAATAGAAGGCTCAATGGAGCTGTGGCTCTCTGTCAGCCTGGCTACAGTGCTGAAAAGAAATCTTGCATTATTCTTATTCTCATCTATTAATGAAGAGTAGTAGGCTGCTCTCGCTTTACGCAGTGCTTTCTTATATTCATTGAGAGTATTATGCCAAATTAAACGAGATTCTTCAAGTTTAGTGGAACACCATATCCTTTCAAGTTGTCTCGACTTTTGCTTTATTTTGCGGGTTTCGGCATTATGCCATGGAGCTAATCTATGTTGTTTTATTTTCTTCTTTTTCAAAGGAGCAACAGAGTCTAATTTTATTCGCAGCGCATCTGTAGCACTATCAACAACATGATCAATTTGGGGTGCTGTACATTTTGTATAAGTTTCCTCCCCTACATGCAGACATGCTATCGAGTTAAGTATTGGTGGAATCTCTTCCTTAAATGTGGCTATAGCACTAACGGATAGGTTTCTGCTGCAAGAGCTTTTGACTAATGCTTTGTAGTCTCGTAAAAGTACTTCAAAAGTTACTAAGAAATGGTCGGATAAAGCAGGATTATGCGGTTCGACTAATAGTTGCTCAATTTCAATACCATAAGTCAGAACAAGGTCGAGAGTGTGATTATAGCAGTGGGTTGGTTTATTTACACTCTGACAGAAACCAACAGAATCTAATATAGAGTTAAATGCAACAGTAAGGCTATTTTTATCATCGTCAACATGAATATTAAAGTCACCTACGATAATTACTTTGTCTGTTTTAAGAACCAACGTTGATAAAAACTCAGAGAATTCTGATAAGAATTCTGAATAAGGACCTGGTGCACGATACACTGTAACAAATCAGATTGGCTGCAAAGTTTTCCAGGTCGGATGCGTAAGACTAAAAACGAGGCTTTCAAAGGAGGTATAATTTAATTTTGGTTTAGTATTGATAAGTAAACTTGAGTCAAAGATTGCTGCAACTCCACCTCCTCGGCCCGTGCCTCGAGCAATATGAGTGTTGACATGGCTGGGTGGAGTGGCCTCATTTATGCTGACATATTCTTCATGTCTCAACCAAGTTTCAGTGAGACAGCATATATCAATATTATAATCTGATATTAAATCATTTACCAATATTGCTTTAGATGCTAGAGATCTTATGTTTAAGAGACCACATTTAATCTTCCTGTTTTGTTGCACTGTAGTAGTTGTTACATTTACTTTTATTAGGTTATTATGTATGACACCTCTATTAGGTTTTACCTTAAATTGTCCTTGGGCAGACACACACACCGCTAATATTGGGTATTTTATTGGGTTCGGGATTCCTATGGATGACTGCCTAGGAGAGAGCGCAGAGAAGCGTGTAAGACTGCGCCTCCGCCTCCTGGTCTCAACTCCAGTTCGTCATGGATTACGTCCACAAAGCCCTGAAATGTTTGCCGAAATGAGATCTGCACCTTTCAAAGTAGGGTGAATGCCGTCTCTCTTAATCAGACCAGGTTTTCCCCAGAAGGCTGTCCAATTATTTACGAAGCCCACATTGTTTGCTGGGCACCACCAAGACAACCAGCGCTGAAATGATGACATGCGGCTATACATGTCATCATTGATCAGATTGGGGAGGGGACCAGAGAAGATTACGGTGTCCGACATTGTTTTAGCATAACTACACACCGACTCCACGTTAGCTTTGGTGCATTCTGATTGGCGTAAATGAACATCATTACCACCGACGTGAATAACAATCCTACTGTATTTACGTTTATTTTTAGCCAGTAGTTTAAGATGTGCCTCAACGTTGCCCGCTCTGGCCCCCGGAATGCATGTGACTGTGGAGGCTTCGGTCTCTAAATTCACGTGTCTCATAATAGAGCTACCAATAACCAGAGTTGGCTTCTCAGCGGGTGTCTCGCTGAGTGGGGAATATCTGTTAGATACGTGAACGGGTTGGTGGGGACCTGCGGGTTTCGCATTATGCCCTTCTGAACAGTCACCCAGTCTCCCTGCTGCTCGGGAGTTGCCGGGGGACGGCTAAGAGGAGCTACCTTTGGCCACTCCGCACCGGCTAACATGGGCTTTACTTTAGCTGAGTTACTTTCTAAGATGCAGAGCCGGGCTTCTATGGCTATGATTCCCGCCTCCAACCTAACAACTATACTACATTTAACACATGTATCCTTACCAGTAAGGGAGGCCGGGAAGTAACCAAACATGAGACAGGAAGAGCAGGAAATAGCACCAGAGGGTGGAGAAAGAGCCATGGCTAGCTATCAAGCTAAAGTAGCTACCGTTAGCAAACCCGAAAAGAGTGTAGGCAACTGTGGAGTTACAGTCCCTAAGAGAAGGAGAGTTGTGAGTGCTTAGGCTGTAGTAACGTGTGATTACAGCGTCAGGCAGTTGCCGTGATCAAGAGTTTTAAAACGATCGATTAAGTTTAAGTTAATAAGCTATCAGCAACAGAACAGGCACACGGGTTACCCGGAGATGACAACAACAACCGGAAGTTACAACATGCTTACCGCAATAGTTGTCCGTCCGTACCTTTGGTACACTCTCTCAAAATGGTAATGTGCATTATGTTGTAATTATACTTCTTCTCATTCAGAAGCTTGTTGTGTGTGTTTATGTTTTACTGAGTGCTTATAGGCCATTTCCATCCCAGTATTCAGTTAACTGTTTATTTTCTGTGCACATTACAGACTAGCTAATATTCTACCTACTGCTTGGGACTTTGAGTCTTCAAAACGTCCAATGTCACAGACTGGGACTTACTTTAGAGTCAGTTGGATTTACATTCAGTATGACCTGTTATGATTCAATGTGAAAGAGGAGACTGCTCAATAAGTAGTGATCACTTCACCACCTCTCTTGACATCTAGGCGCTTGAGAGTGGGTCAGAGGCAGAACACAGGGACAGTGGAGAGAGGTCCGGTGCTGAGGTGAGTGATGAAAGGGAAATGACACTTAAGAGTGTTAAGGAAATCAGTGGGGATATTGAACAGGAAGCATTTCAGTCAAGGGGCGTCATGTGACCAATATAGACTGAAGAGCAACATTTAAGTCAATGATACCATTCCTAGGTGAACTTAAAGGGATAGTGGAAATTGAACCCCAAATAGTTTCGTTTTAACTTATATACAAGCATAATTACGTACCAAAACAATCACACCTGATTAAAAATATATAATAATTGCCTTACGCATGTTAGAAGCACTTTGTTGCAGCTTCCCCGAACTTTTTTAGAAACGAAATGATCGATTCAGCCAAACCGGAAGTGAAGAAAATTCAGGAAGACGAAACAATAACAAACCATGGCGTCTATGCAGAATGAACGGGGAAGGGCAAATATACCAGACAAAGAAGAGGGATTGTACGAGGTATCCAGTGATGATAGCGAGTCAGAAACATCCTCTCGGCTTTCCTGCGAAAATGTAGTTTTAGGAACTGAATCTGAATCCGGTTCAGTAAGCGACGATGGTGAGAATATTGAGCCAGACGATGGACCATTACGTCCTTATTTGTTCGAGCCCGAGGTGATGGAGGTAGTTCATGGCATGGGCAATGGCGAGGATGACCAGGACCAGGCGCCAGATGATGCACCCCTACGCACAAATAATCTTGACTGGTAGGTCCCCAAGCATAGCTCACGCTAGGCGCTATATTATATATTGCAAAAGTTGGCATGCATGCACTGTAGGCCTATGGCTATGCCCGAGGATGACTGCATGTAGGGTACATTTCATAACATACCAGGGTCAGGTTCACATCAATTATCTTGTCACATTTATTATTGTATATGTAACAGCCTTATGGGCATTAATTACATGAATACATTGAAATGAATTGTATACTAGCATGATATACAGCTAGAGCCAATCGGTCTTTTGACGTAGTATGGTCCTAATCCTAGGCTAGCCAGGCTGCCTGTCAAGTGTAGGCTGTACTCACAGTACTGTTAGTCTATCATGTCTATATGATGATCAGTGTACACATTCGACACTGTGTACCGGATTATCGGATGACGAGGCCTACGGTCGCCTAATCGACAGGCAATAAATGGCGTTGTACACAATGGTACAGGCTAATGATGCATTAAATCAGCCAGAAAACATAATAAAATACTCGTGCCTCGTCCAATGTTTGTGCCTGTCTTCCTTTGTTTTCGTCATCACCCGAAGATTCCCGAAGTATTTCGTTTCATTGAGAGGGCGTGGTCGGGAGCAGTACAATTGAAAATAAAATGAAACTAGGCGCATTAAATAAAAAAAATTGTTTATTATGCTTATTTTTAATAAAAATACATAAGTTAAACCCAAAATTCGCGGATTTCCACTATCCCTTTAACATCCGTATGGAGTCAGATCAGTCTCAATATTAATAAATGCTCACAGAAGGATTCACAAATGTATTTTGCGATTTATATATAAATGACTCCACAACAATATCTCTCAATGCACTCACAAATATTTATTGTTGTATATAAATGTACAAAAAATGGGCATTTAAACTGCTTTTTATTAATTCAAAGACGGCTCTGAATTAATAATCAAATGTGTTTCCTTTCTTTGCTACTGGATGAAATTACAAAATGTACCCATCATTTTCCTCATGCTAGTATAGCCACATGAAAGTATCAAACCACCTAAATGGTTAAAATGCACCAGAATACAGGACATCTATTTTTTGTTCATGGTGGAGGACCCCCACACCCCCGTTAAAAATGTTCCCCCCACATTCAGGATGCTCCCTACGCCCATGGATGTGAGTACAGGTTGAGATGCATACTGTAAGACACATCGAGTTTATAACTCTGGTTTGTGAAGGGTCAGATGCTGTTTGCTACAACATAACAAAATAAAACGTATAACATGCACAGTTTACCTTATCATAACTGTCATAATAAAGTGGTTATGAAATATTAAAGAGTGGGGGTCTCTCCTCCTGCAGGTAAGACCTGTGCTCTCTGCAGACAGAGCAGAGCAGGCGGAGCATCCCCATCTTGTGGGCAGTAGAGGTATTACTGCCCTGTTGAAGACATTCAACAGGAAATCAGGGATGTAGGGAGAAATAGTTCAGAACAAATATTTTACTTAGGTTTTTTTTACAGTTGTGTTGCTGTATCATACAATTACACAGATGGTCCTTTCACATGTTCTGACAGTCTATTTGTACAATATTCAAACTGCTCCATGATTCTCTGTCTTCCTTAAAGGAATGGTATACTCATGACACTCATTTTTAAATAATTATCATCCGATAAAACAGACCAGTCTCTGCCAGTCTTTCTATCCGACGACATTATCAGTGATTTTAAACTGATTAAATCCCGAAATAACATCAACACTGTGGGCGCCGCCATTTTCCGGACGTGACGTAAACCATGCGTTTGGTTTTCGAAGACACGTTGATCTCCATGTTATTTACTGTAGTTTCTCTCTTCAAATATGCCTCACTGTATCGCGAAATATTGCCACAATTCTGATAGGAACAATCGACTGAATGCTCGGTTCCATCTGTTGCCAAAAGGTAAGCGTAAGAAGTACATTCGGAGGCAGTGGCTAGCGAAATGTGGCCGGCCCGAACCGAGAGATTCACAGGCTCATGTATGCAGCGAACATTTCAAATTTCCGGACGACTACTCTGAGAGTATGATAACACATAACATGGGATTTATGGAACAACCATTACTTAATGGAGATGCAGTACCATCGGTCTTTCTGGTGTCATCACCGACCAGGACACCAGTTCGGCCAGTTGAGAAATCGCCCTCTGCAAGTGTGAAGCGATGGAGGAGCAGAAGTAGTGCTCGGAGTAAGAATAAGGTATGTTATAGCGCATTTCCATTGCAGCGGCTAGCCCCGTTTTAACGTCCTTTAGCGTCCAGGCCAGGACAGTTTTTGGTGGCCTTTCCATATAGCGTAGTACCGGCTAGTGTGTATTTCCCCCCAGTTTTTCCGGCCCCATAAAATCGTGATTCTATGGCCAGGGACAACGAAGCTGAGTATGCTAAACTAGAGAGGGAATCGCTAGCAAGGGTGGTAGTACATGCATACATATAGTATCTTATATCATCTTCCTATTATACACACATGCATTTCCAAACATTTGGACTACCTATGTTGCAAATGTATTATCTTTTCAATGTACACACGGCATCTATTGCACGTCTGTCCGTCCTGGGAGAGGGATCCCTCCTCTGTTGCTCTGCCTGAGGTTTCTCCATGTTCCCTTTAAACTGGGTTTTCTCTGGAAGTTTTTCCTTGTACGATGTGAGGGTCTAAGGACAGAGGGTCTAAGGACAGAGGGTCTGAGGACAGAGAGTGTAAGGACAGAGGGTCTAAGGACAGAGGGTCTAAGGACAGAGGGTGTCGTATTGTCATACTGATATGTATGGCTGAATTCCCCCATCCAATCTCTTCACATTGGTCAAAACTTCTTCCTCTGCTGACGAGTCCGAACTCAAATACTCCGCCATGTTTCCGTGTGTTGACAAAGTGAACGCATGGATGACGTTACGACCATCACGTGACTACTGAAAATGGCAAAAATGGCGTCGGCCAGACGGAATATACAGGTTTTGATCAAAAAGAGCTATAAAATCATTATTTACCGGGGAATATCGCAGGTTTCTTCAGGGTATGGTTTAAACATAATGTTTCACTGAATACTGAAGTTTGGAATAATTATCTAATGAGTGGACCATTCCTTTAAACATTTTTTAAATGTTACAGAAATAATGGCGCATTAGTCTTTTAATTATAAAACAAAGACTGCACCAATCTGTCCATGTTCAAATCGCGAAGCATAAGTCACCTTTTCACAAGCGCTTTTTAATGTGTAATTATATGTTAAATGTGTTATTTTAAATTCATTTTAATCAGGACATGTAAAGTGTCTTTGAGTACCTTAATAAACTCAATACAAATACTTTATTCATAATTATTACCACCACTTTTCTGTGCTGGTTTTCTCCAAGTGAAGGGCAGCAACAAATAGTTCCTAAAATGCATTGCACAGCATCAAACCCGTGTCCATGTCCGGTCTCTGATGTCCACCGTCCATCCGTTCTGATGACTTCCTGTGTGGAGGTATGTTGTCCTGCTGCTCTTCTGGTGTTTCAACTACAAACATGTCTTATGCTGGAGGAGACTCCGTTCATTTAACGTTTTGGATTATTATATCAGAAGCTCCCATTTTTGTAGTTTACTTTACATTTTTTGTTCACAGAAATGAATAAAATGTTTTATAAAACGTTGTCTGACCAAGACTAAAACCAAGGAGACCTTTTTTAACCCCAAGAAGGTTGTCTGAGCCTTGGGTGGGTCGGGACCCTCCGGTGGGGCTCAGGGCTTTAGATGAATGGAACTCAAAGTCATGCTGCCTCGATGTTTCCAAACATCACATGTTGTTATCTACGGGAGTCATTGCATGGCGTGATGTATCATGTCAAGTCAAAGTTGGACAGTAGATTAAAACACAACACGTTCAGCGGGTCTATGAAGGTGAGCACAGCCATGATCTCACTGGATCCCATTCATCTACCGGTGAGCATAAGCGGTGCGTGCTAATTGAGCGCGGTTGAAGTCTTGATCGATGACCCAGTGAGGTCGAGCAGCTGGTGGTGCCCCCCCCGCACCAGCTCTGCACTTCACAAACATATGCACGTGGTGATGAGTGTGTCCTGTATTGGCTTGTTGGTCTCTGAATGACAGTGACGCATGGGGGGGGGTCCTCTGAACACTTTGCTTGTTCACTGAGAGGTCCGTTCCTGCAGCTGAAGGAGGACATGTGGGTTTGCTCACTCAGCACACAGGTCTGGAGCGGTGCATGTTCTCTGGAGGAGACATGCACCCAGAGCCTCCATTCTTCTCCTCCGTCTCACTGGCTGAACAACCATTGCCCAGCTTGTGCTGTTGCTCTCCTTCATCCTCTGTCAGGCTGCTCTCCACCTCCTCCTCTTCCTCCTCCTCCTCAAAGTCACTCCTCTCATCACGGGTCAGCTGTGACATAAGCAGTAGAAAAACAGAAAATAGATTTTTAAAAACATATAGAGGGAAGATTAGGAACCTGAGCTGCAGAGAACCGAGCTATGGGTTATGCGAGTACAATATATATATATATTCATCTACTACAGTCTGTTGACTGCCTTCCGAGTGCAAATGCTCCCTGTCCAATATCAGGTATCACGACCGCTGGAAAGTAACTAAGTATATAACTTAAGGATGTAACGATGTATGGAATATCCCGGTAAATAAATGTCTCAATACTGTCGTGAGACTGACAAAATCTACCGCGATTCTTTTTTAATATATTTTTTTTTAGACCAGATGGTCCCATTGAGATCATCGATCTCTTTCTCAAGAGAGACCTGTCCAACATGGCAGCAAGTAGGTTACAACATGAACATAAAACAGAACACAAAAGGACATGGTACTTACAGGGCTACATGTACACACCTCGAGACATGGACACGTACCAACAGGATATTTATATCTCTGTCAATAAGCCTCACCTTCTTGGCAACAACTGTATTGTGTTTGAAATGGTGGAGAGACGATGCACGGTTTGACCCACTGCTGACACCCAAGCATATCTCTCTGTCCCAGCAACACCAGTACCAGCAACACCAACACCAGTACCAGCAACACCAGTACCAGCAACACCAGTACCAGCAACACCAACACCAGTACCAGCAACACCAGCAACACCAACACCAGTACCAGCAACACCAGTACCAGCAACACCAGTACCAGCAACACCAGTACCAAGAGAGAGAGTGTTTCCACAGCAGGGGGTTTGGTAAACGCCCACACATCCCAGCTTCTACCTGGACATGTGGACGTGCTCATATTCCTGAAAGATAACCTTGATGACGCTGAGTGAGTGAGTGAGTGAGTGAGTGAGTGAGTGAGTGAGTGAGTGAGTGAGAGAGAGAGAGAGAGAGTGAGACAGAGAGAGAGTGAGTGAGTGAGAGAGAGTGAGTGAGTGAGTGAGTGAGTGAGAGAGAGAGAGAGTGAGAGAGAGAGTGAGAGTGTGAGTGAGTGAGTGAGAGAGAGAGTGAGTGAGTGAGTGAGTGAGTGAGTGAGAGAGAGTGAGAGAGTGAGAGAGTGAGTGAGAGAGAGAGTGAGTGCGTGAGTGAGAGAGTGATTGAGTGAGTGAGAGAGAGAGAGAGAGAAACTTTGATGAGAACAGCAGCATCATCATGAGCTCCTGAAGATTTCAACTTTTCTGTTTTTAAAATGAGATAAACTTAACTTTTCTGACAAAATGATGAGAAGAAACACCTGTGGAACGGATTTACTTACCTGGAAACAAAAAAAGAAAGAGATACGGCAAGAAACTTGGGTAAAATACGGTTCAACTGAAGAACCCAGCAGAGAAGCTAACCAACTGCCAACCAACTGCTAACCAACTGCCAACCAACTGCTAACCAACTGCCAACCAACTGCCAACCAACTGCTAACCAACTGCCAACCAACTGCTAACCAACTGCCAACCAACTGCCAACCAACTGCCAACCAACTGCTAACCAACTGCTTACCAACTGCCAACCAACTGCCAACCAACTGCTAACCAACTGCTAACCAACTGCCAACCAACTGCCAACCAACTGCCAAACTGACGGTTAGTTAACTGTCCTGCTAGCTAACTAACACTAAGCTAAGAAGAGGAATTCAGGAGTAACAGCAGCAGCAGAGCCCCATGGCTTCACCCACAGCCTGGACAGAGGCTGTTCCTCTTGTATACCCACAAGAGGTCAAACAGGACAGTGCCAGGAAGGCATACCAACTAAAACTGTTGAAGGATAGACCAGAGATGCTCTTTGCTGACCTGTACAAGAGTGGAGAATTCAGCAATCTGATCTTCCTCACAGACCAGCCGTTAGCATGGCACGCCGCCATAAGTGCCCACTACCCTTCTGTGAAGAAAGAGGGGATCTGCAATGGCTGGAAACTCAAAATTAAAGAGGTAGAAGAGCCAGACACTGTCATGACAACAGTCAACATATATAAGAACGGGACTGTCATGGGGCAGGGGAACTTCACACAATTTGGGCTGGACTTTCTCCTTATAAAGGAACGGGCCCAACAGGAGAAACCTGCCCCCACTGAGAACAACCACACCCTGCCAGAGACGGACACCACCCCCATTTCTGGCTGCCCCACTGCTGACCCTGAGGAGGGAGAACCCGCTGGCCCAGAACAGGCCCAGGACCCCCAGCTGAACCACACCATCACTGACCTGAAGGTGAAGTTCACAGAGTTGGAGAGAGAGCTCGTACAGTTGCGAGAGCTGATCAGCCAACAGCCAACCCAGGACACCACGGTCCAGGGGGGACTCGTCTGCCATCAGCACAGAGCTCACCAAGCTGAGGCAGGACAGAGACAGCCACAGGAGAGAGCTGTCCACCGTGAGGACTGAGGTGCGAGAGCTGCAGCAGGACAGAGAGAGTCACATGGCACGGCTGGCCGCTCTGACAGAGGAGGTGAGGGAGCTGAGAGAGGAGGGACAGAGCTACAGGAGAGAACTGACTGCTCTATCTGAGGAGCTTCAGGAGACAGAGAGAGTTGCACAGGCCCTGAAAGATCAGCTGGACTCACACCCAGACCACAACCAGAACCCTGTGACCCCCATTGAGAGCAGCCAGAACCCTCCAACTCAGCAGCCAGCCTCTACCCCCAGCTCCATCTCTAGCCCACAGGCTAACCCAACTCAGCAGCCAGCCTCTACCCCCAGCTCCATCTCTAGCCCACAGGCTAACCCAACTCAGCAGCCACCCTCTACCCCCAGCTCCATCTCTAGCCCACAGGCTAATCCAACTCCCAGATCTCCCCCATCACACAGATGAACACCACCCCTAGCCCACAGACTAACACCACCCCTCATCCTTCCAGACCAGCACAGCAGAGAGGGAAGCCAGACATCGTCATCCTCATCGACTCCAATGGCAAATTCATTGATGAAAAGAAACTTTCCCCCACCACACAGTGGCTAACATCTGGTGTCCAAACACCCAACATGCCATGGACCTGCTGTCAGAGGAGCAGCTGGGATCCCCAAGCCACATCATCATCCACACTGGCTCCAACGACCTGAGGAGCCAGCAGGAGAGAGTGTCAGAGTCATTCAGAGGAGTGATGGGGAAAGCCTCCACCACCTTCCCCAACAGCAGAGTGGTCATGGCAACCGTGCTACCAATGAAAGACCTCCACCCCGACACCATCCACAGGATCAACAGTAACATGTCCAGAGACTGTATCCTGAGGCCCAACGTCCACCTGGCCCACCACCCCACCCTGGATATCAACTGTCTATACGACCAAGTCCATCTGTATAAAAACACAGTCCCCATCTTCGCCCGGACACTGAAAGACGTCGCTCTCAATAGAGACCAATCCACACCCCGCAGAAGGAGCAGCCCGGCCCAAAACCCCCTTAGACCAGAAAGGCACCCCACTGGACCACCACCCAGACAACACCCATGGAGACAAGATCATCCTCATCTTCTTCCACACCATGCCCCACTAAGATCCCACCAGGGCAACTATGATTACCCTCAAACAAGGCCAGAACCACTCCTGTCCCCAGGGGTCCTACCCCAACCACAGCGACGGAAGCTACACCCTGACCCACTGAGTTATGCTCAGGCAGTGAAGAGAACAGCAGGCCCAACCCTCATAACCACCCCCCCATGTCCCGGAACCCCCCCACCCCCCACACGACGAGCTGAGAGACATCCAGCAGATGCTCAGCCTGCTCTGCTCCCACCTGATAGGCCAGGTACCACAGTAGACAATCAGTAGTCATTGTTTGTTTTCTTGCTTGTATACAGTAGACACAGACTGTTCTGTAAAATTGTTAAATCGATCGTATATTGAAATCCCATATATTTAACGTGTTCTTAAATCAACCTATTTATTGACAACCAGCGATTTGAGAGTTTATCTCATTTTAATGTTGAATGCTCTGAATCTTTCTCTGTTTTAATGCAATCCAGATCATTTATTATTTCATGTTCGAATGTCCAGGGTCTGAGGTCCTCTGCTTCTGGCCTGAAGAGCAGGACCCCAGACTTCACCAGAGAGTCGGGAGATGTCCAGGGTCTGAGGTCCTCTGCTTCTGGCCTGAAGAGCAGGACCCCAGACTTCACCAGAGAGTCGGGAGATGTCCAGGGTCTGAGGTCCTCTGCTTCTGGCCTGAAGAGCAGGACCCCAGACTTCACCAGAGAGTCGGGAGATGTCCAGGGTCTGAGGTCCTCTGCTTCTGGCCTGAAGAGCAGGACCCCAGACTTCACCAGAGAGTTAGGAGATGTCCAGAGTCTGAGGTCCTCTGCTTCTGGCCTGAAGAGCAGGACCCCAGACTTCACCAGAGAGTCGGGAGATGTCCAGGGTCTGAGGTCCTCTGCTTCTGGCCTGAAGAGCAGGACCCCAGACTTCACCAGAGAGTCGGGAGATGTCCAGGGTCTGAGGTCCTCTGCTTCTGGCCTGAAGAGCAGGACCCCAGACTTCACCAGAGAGTCGGGAGATGTCCAGGGTCTGAGGTCCTCTGCTTCTGGCCTGAAGAGCAGGACCCCAGACTTCACCAGAGAGTTAGGAGATGTCCAGGGTCTGAGCTCCTCTGCTTCTGGCCTGAAGAGCAGGACCCCAGACTTCACCAGAGAGTCGGGAGATGTCCAGGGTCTGAGGTCCTCTGCTTCTGGCCTGAAGAGCAGGACCCCAGACTTCACCAGAGAGTCGGGAGATGTCCAGGGTCTGAGGTCCTCTGCTTCTGGCCTGAAGAGCAGGACCCCAGACTTCACCAGAGAGTTAGGAGATGTCCAGGGTCTGAGGTCCTCTGCTTCTGGCCTGAAGAGCAGGACCCCAGACTTCACCAGAGAGTCGGGAGATGTCCAGGGTCTGAGGTCCTCTGCTTCTGGCCTGAAGAGCAGGACCCCAGACTTCACCAGAGAGTCGGGAGATGTCCAGGGTCTGAGGTCCTCTGCTTCTGGCCTGAAGAGCAGGACCCCAGACTTCACCAGAGAGTCGGGAGATGTCCAGGGTCTGAGGTCCTCTGCTTCTGGCCTGAAGAGCAGGACCCCAGACTTCACCAGAGAGTCGGGAGATGTCCAGGGTCTGAGGTCCTCTGCTTCTGGCCTGAAGAGCAGGACCCCAGACTTCACCAGAGAGTCGGGAGATGTCCAGGGTCTGAGGTCCTCTGCTTTTGGCCTTAAGAGCAGGACCCCAGACTTCACCAGAGAGTCAGGAGATGTCCAGGGTCTGAGGTCCTCTGCTTCTGGCCTTAAGAGCAGGACCCCAGACTTCACCAAAGAGTTAGGAGATGCAGATGTGATGGTTTTACAGGAGACCTGGAGTAGAGGAGACATGTCAACTGGTTGTCCCTTAGGCTATAGAGAGATAGTGTTCCCATCCACCAAGCTCAAAGGAGTGACCCAGGGCAGGGATTCAGGAGGATGCTCATTTGGTACAAGGAGAAACTTGCTGATTGTTGTACACTCAATAGAACTCAAAATAAAAAGAGAGGTGGATAAAGATATTTTCATGTGTACAGCATATATCCCCCCATCAGAATCACCTTATTATAGTGACAATAGTTTCTCCATCCTTGAAGATGAGATCAATCAGTACCAGGCCCAAGGAAGTGTACTGATCTGTGGGGACCTTAATGCCAGGACAGGTATAGAACCAGATTCTATGAGCCCACAGGGAGAGAAACAAATACCTGGCCAAATCAGTATTCCCCTCCCTTCACATCCCCACAGGAACAACTCCTGCAGCTGTGCCGAACGCAGGGCCTGCACATTGTTAACGGTGGGCTTCGAGGGGACTCCTTTGGTCACTACACACACAGCTCTCCTCTTGGCAATAGCTCAGTCGATAATAGTATCGCAGACCTCGACCCCTTCTGTCTGAGGGCATTCACAGTCAGTCCCCTAACACCCTTATCTGATCATAGTAAAACTACACTCTACATTAAGAAGACAGTAACAGACCCTCACGCAGCAGAACCCAGTAAACGGAACTATTCCAAACAACCTTATAGATGGACAAACAATAGCAAGGACGAGTACCAGAAAGCAATCAGACATCAAACAATTCAATCTCAATTAGACCATTTTCTATCCACCCCGTATCCCCATAGTAACGATGGCCTGAATCAGGCTGTGTGGGACATTAACAGCCCACCCCGTATCCCCACAGTAACGACGGCCTGAATCAGGCCGTGTGGGACCTTAACAGCCCACCCCGTATCCCCACAGTAATGATGGCCTGAATCAGGCTGTGTGGGACCTTAACGGCCCACCCCGTATCCCCACAGTAACGATGGCCTGAATCAGGCTGTGTGGGACCTTAACAGCCCACCCCGTATCCCCACAGTAACGATGGCCTGAATCAGGCTGTGTGGGACCTTAACGGGCCACCCCGTATCCCCACAGTAACGATGGCCTGAATCAGGCTGTGTGGGACCTTAACGGCCCACCCCGTATCCCCACAGTAACGATGGCCTGAATCAGGCTGTGTGGGACCTTAACAGCCCACCCCGTATCCCCACAGTAACGATGGCCTGAATCAGGCTGTGTGGGACCTTAACAGCCCACCCCGTATCCCCACAGTAACGATGGCCTGAATCAGGCTGTGTGGGACCTTAACAGCCCACCCCGTATCCCCACAGTAATGATGGCCTGAATCAGGCTGTGTGGGACCTTAACAGCCCACCCCGTATCCCCACAGTAATGATGGCCTGAATCAGGCTGTGTGGGACCTTAACAGCCCACCCCGTATCCCCACAGTAATGATGGCCTGAATCAGGCTGTGTGGGACCTTAACGGCATCTTTGACAATGTGGCAGATTTATCCAATCTGAAAAAACCACAATATCATAAATCAAAAAAGTCAGCCAATGAAAAGTGGTTTGATACAGACTGCAGACATCTGAGAAAAACCCTCAGAAGTTTATCAAATCAAAAACACAGACAACCTGACAATCCTGAGCTCCGCCTCCAATACTGGGAAACACTGAAACTATACAGAAGAACACTCAGAACTAAAAGGGAGCAACATGTGCAGCACCAACTTGAAATCATTGAAGAGTCCATTGATTCAAATCATGTCTGGAAGAGATGGCACTCGTTCAGCAAGCCACACAAGGAAGAACTGGCTATTCAAAATGGGGACATTTGGAAAACACACTTTGAAAACCTGTATAGTACCGTTACACTGAATTCGGCCCAAAATAATCTCCTCAACAAACTACACATTCTAGAATCAGTCGTTAAAGACAACCAGAACCCTTTACACTGTGACATTACTGAGGAAGAGCTCCTGGCTAGACTCCAGGCCCTCCAACCGAGGAAGGCCAGCGGTCCTGATGGCATTTTCAATGAAATGCTGACATTTAGCAGCCATAAGTTCAACACTGCCATGTTGAAACTATTCAACCTCGTTCTGGGCATTGGTCATTTCCCTGACATCTGGAGCAAAGGAATCATCACACCAATATTTAAAAATGGAAATAAATTTGACCCAAACAATTACCGAGGCATATGTGTCAGCAGCAACCTGGGGAAGTTATTCTGCAGCATCCTTAACAGCCGACTGCAAGACTTCCTCAGTGAACATAATGTCCTGAGCAAGAGTCAGATTTACACCATCGGACGACAGACCATACTGTATATATACCCTCCACACTCTCAGACTACAGAGCATATATATACCCTCCACACTCTCAGACTACAGACCATATATATACCCTCCACACCCTCAGACTACAGAGCATATATATACCCTCCACACCCTCAGACTACAGAGCATATATATACCCTCCACACTCTCAGACTACAGACCATATATATACCCTCCACACTCTCAGACTACAGACCATATATATACCCTCCACACTCTCAGACTACAGAGCATATATATACCCTCCACACTCTCAGACTACAGACCATATATATACCCTCCACACCCTCAGACTACAGAGCATATATATACCCTCCACACTCTCAGACTACAGACCATATATATACCCTCCACACCCTCAGACTACAGAGCATATATATACCCTCCACACTCTCAGACTACAGACCATATATATACCCTCCACACTCTCAGACTACAGACCATATATATACCCTCCACACTCTCAGACTACAGACCATATATATACCCTCCACACCCTCAGACTACAGAGCATATATATACCCTCCACACTCTCAGACCATATATACCCTCCACACCCTCAGACTACAGAGCATATATATACCCTCCACACCCTCAGACTACAGAGCATATATATACCATCCACACCCTCATTCATAAACATGTTCACCAAAATAAGAAGATTTTCTCTTGTTTTGTAGATTTCAAAAAAGCATTCGACTCAATTTGGCATAACGGTCTGTTCCTGAAGTTGATTGAAAACGGTGTAGGGGGGGGAAACATATGATATCATTAAAGCAATGTATACCAATAATAAATGTGCGGTGAAAATGGGAAATATGGAAACAGATGTCTTCCCCCAAAGTAGAGGGGTGAAACAGGGCTGCAGTCTCAGCCCCACCCTGTTTAACATTTATATTGATCAATTTGCAAAATCATTCGAACAATCCGATATCCCTGGACTCACCCTCTCTGACACACAAATGAACTGCCTCCTGTTTGCAGATGATCTAATATTGCTAGCTCCATCCAAGGAGGCATTACAACAGCAAATGGATCATCTGCAAAGCTTCTGTCAGACCTGGGCCCTGACAGTTCATCTGGAACCCTTCTGTCAGACCTGGGCCCTGACAGTTCATCTGGAACCCTTCTGTCAGACCTGGACCCTGACAGTTCATCTGGAACCCTTCTGTCAGACCTGGACCCTGACAGTTCATCTGGAACCCTTCTTTCAGACCTGGGCCCTGACAGTTCATCTGGAACCCTTCTGTCAGACCTGGGCCCTGACAGTTCATCTGGAACCCTTCTGTCAGACCTGGACCCTGACAGTTCATATGGAACCCTTCTGTCAGACCTGGGCCCTGACAGTTCATCTGGAACCCTTCTGTCAGACCTGGACCCTGACAGTTCATCTGGAACCCTTCTGTCAGACCTGGACCCTGACAGTTCATCTGGAACCCTTCTGTCAGACCTGGACCCTGACAGTTCATCTGGAACCCTTCTGTCAGACCTGGGCCCTGACAGTTCATCTGGAACCTTTTTGTCAGACCTGGGCCCTGACAGTTCATCTGGAACCCTTCTGTCAGACCTGGGCCCTGACAGTTCATCTGGAACCCTTCTGTCAGACCTGGACCCTGACAGTTCATCTGGAACCCTTCTGTCAGACCTGGGCCCTGACAGTTCATCTGGAACCCTTCTGTCAGACCTGGGCCCTGACAGTTCATCTGGAACCCTTCTGTCAGACCTGGGCCCTGACAGTTCATCTGGAACCCTTCTGTCAGACCTGGGCCCTGACAGTTCATCTGGAAAAGACCAGGATTATGGTCTTCCAGAAACGACCCAGGGGTCAGGGAACCCCACACCGGTTCTTACTGGGCTCCACTGGCATAGAACACACACAGCTACACATATTTGGGACTCAAAATTACTTCGACAGGAAATTTCAATCTGGCCATTAATGATCTCCGAGACAAAGGAAGAAAGGCTTTCTATGCTATCAACAAGTCTTCAAATATAGATATACCTGTTAGAATCTGGCTCAAAATATTCAATTCAATCATAGAACCAATCATACTGTATGGTAGTGAAGTGTGGGGTCCTCTTGGAAATCAAGACTTTGATCAATGGGACAAACACCCAATAGAAACCCTACATGCGGAGATATGCAACAGCATCCTGAGAGTCCACAGGAACACCCCGAACAACGGATGCCGAGCTGAGCCAGGCCAATTCCCCCTTTAATTAGGATACAAAGAAGAGCAGTCAAATTCTACAACCACCTAAAAACCAGCGATCCCAAGTCCTACCATTACAACGCCCTCCATTGAGAGGAGTCCCCTCAACCAGCTGGTCCTGAGGCTCACCTCCTCCAGCAGGACAAGGCCTCAGCCAGCTGGTCCTGAGGCTCACCTCCTCCAACAGGACAAGGCCTCAACCAGCTGGTCCTGAGGCTCACCTCCTCCAGCAGGACAAGGCCTCAGCCAGCTGGTCCTGAGGCTCACCTCCTCCAACAGGACAAGGCCTCAACCAGCTGGTCCTGAGGCTCACCTCCTCCAGCAGGACAAGGCCTCAACCAGCTGGTCCTGAGGCTCACCTCCTCCAGCAGGACAAGGCCTCAGCCAGCTGGTCCTGAGGCTCACCTCCTCCAACAGGACAAGGCCTCAACCAGCTGGTCCTGAGGCTCACCTCCTCCAACAGGACAAGGCCTCAACCAGCTGGTCCTGAGGCTCACCTCCTCCAGCAGGACAAGGCCTCAACCAGCTGGTCCTGAGGCTCACCTCCTCCAGCAGGACAAGGCCTCAACCAGCTGGTCCTGAGGCTCACCTCCTCCATCAGGACAAGGCCTCAACCAGCTGGTCCTGAGGCTCACCTCCTCCGACAGGACAAGGCCTCAACCAGCTGGTCCTGAGGCTCACCTCCTCCAGCAGGACAAGGCCTCAACCAGCTGGTCCTGAGGCTCACCTCCTCCAACAGGACAAGGCCTCAACCAGCTGGTCCTGAGGCTCACCTCCTCCAACAGGACAAGGCCTCAACCAGCTGGTCCTGAGGCTCACCTCCTCCAACAGGACAAGGCCTCAACCAGCTGGTCCTGAGGCTCACCTCCTCTAACAGGACAAGGCCTCAACCAGCTGGTCCTGAGGCTCACCTCCTCCAACAGGACAAGGCCTCAACCAGCTGGTCCTGAGGCTCACCTCCTCTAACAGGACAAGGCCTCAACCAGCTGGTCCTGAGGCTCACCTCCTCCAACAGGACAAGGCCTCAACCAGCTGGTCCTGAGGCTCACCTCCTCCAACAGGACAAGGCCTCAACCAGCTGGTCCTGAGGCTCACCTCCTCTAACAGGACAAGGCCTCAACCAG